>BDUI01000022.1:1538401-1548731 GCA_002335545.1 Apodemus speciosus
ACTTTGATGAATATGAAGTGTCCCTTCTGGTCTCTTTTGATTGGTTTCAGCTTGTTTCTTGGGTCTATTTGCTTGGAAAATATTTTTCCAGCCCTCTGTACTGAAATATCTATTTTTATTCCTGAAATAACGCTTTTGTATGCAACAGAATGGTGAATTCTTTTTTTGCATTCATTTTGTTAGCTTGTGCCTTTTTACTGGGATATTGAGTCCATTGATGTTGAGAAATATTAATGACCAATGACTGTCACTCTCTGTTATTTTGATGTTGGTGGTAATTGAATGTGTGTGTGTGTGTGTGTGTGTGTGTGTGTGTGTGTGTGTGTGTAATTAGCCTCATAAAGTTGGAGTTTTCCTTCTAGTGTCCTTTGTAGGACTGGGTTAATGGAAAGCTGTTTTTTAAATTTGGTTTTATCATAGAATATCTTCATTTCTCCACCTATAGTGATTGAAAATTTTGCTGAATATAGTAGTCTAGGCTGGCTTTTGTGGTCTCTTAGTGTCTGCAAGAACTCTGCCTGACCCTTCTAGCTTTTAGACTCTCAGATGAGAAATTGGGTGTAATTCTGATAGGTCTGCCTTTATATGTTAATTGGCCTTTTTCATGCACCATTTTTCTTTTAAAAATTTATTTATTTATTTATTTATTTATTTATTTATTTATTTTTGCACTCCAGATTTTATTCCCCTCCTGGTCCACTCTTCCACTGTTCCACATCCCATACATCCTCCCCACCCTCATCTCCACAATGATGTCCCTACTCCCCCACCCCCACTCCAGCAGACCTCTAAACTCCCTGGATCCTCCAGTCTCCTGAGGGTTAGGTGCATTTTCTCTGATTGAAACCAGACCTGCAGTTCTCTGCTGTATATGTTTGGGGTCTCATATCAGGTGAGGTATGCTACCTGGTTGGTGGTCCAGTGTCTGGGGTGATCTCAGGGGTCCAGGTTAATTGAGACTGCTGGTCCTCTTATAGGTTCACCCTCCTCCTTAGCATCTTCCAGCCTTTTCCTAATTCAACCACAGGGGTCAGCAGCTTCTGTCCATTGATTGGGTAAAATATCTACATCTGGCTCTTTCAGCTTCTTGTTGGTTCTTCCAGAGTGCGGTTATGATAGGGCCCTTTTTTGTCAGCGCTTCATAGCCTCAGTAATAGTCATGCATTGGAACCTCCCCTTGAGCTGGATCCCACTTTGGGCTTGTTGCTGAACCTTCTTTTCCTCAGACTCCTCTCCATTTCCATCTCTGCAGTTCTTTCAGACAGGAACAATTATGGGGTCAGAGTTTTGACTGTGGCACGGCAACCCTCTACCTCACTTGATGCCCTGTCTTTCTGCTTGAGTTGGGTTCTATAAGTTTCCTCTCCCTACTTTCAGGCATTTCATCTAAGGTCTCTCTCTTTGAGTTCTGAGTGTCTCTCATCACCCAGGTGTCTGGTGCATTCTGGAGGGTCCTCCATGCCCCCAACCTCCTATCTCCTGGAAGTTGCCTGTTTTCATTCTTTCTGCTGTCCTTCAGGGCTTCTGGTCCTTTTCCCTCACCCAATACCAGATTTGGTTCCCCTCTCTCCCACCCTCCATCCACTTTCCCTCTCAGGTCCCTCCCTCTCTACCCCCTTGCTTTCTTCTCCCTCCCTAGTGGAACTAAGGTGTCCTCACTTGGGCCCCTCAGCTTGTAGACATTTTTTAGTTCTGTGGACTGTATCTAGGATTTGTTTTTTGGTTAATATCCACTTATTAGTGAGGACATGCCATGCATGTCCTTTTGGGTCTGAATTATCTCAATCAGGATGATATTTTCTAGTTCCATCCATTTACCTATAAAACTAACAATGTCCTCATTCTTAATAGCTGAGTAGTATTCCATTGTGTAAATGAACCACATTTTCTGTACCCATTCTTCTGTCGTGGGACATCTGGGTTCTTTCCAGCTTCTGGCTATCACAAACAAGGCTGCTATGAACATAGTGGAACAGGTACCCCTGAATCTCAAATGGCCAAGAAGCACCTAAAGAAATAAATAGTCTTTAGTGATCAGAGAAATGCAAATCAATATGACTCTGAGATTCTCCCTTACACCAATCAAAATGGCTAAGATCAAAACCTCAGGCGACAACACATGTTGGTGAGGATGTGGAGAAAGAGGAATACTCCTCCATTGCTGGTGGGAACTGGAAAAACTACTCTGGAAATCAATCAGAAAATTAGGAATAGATCTACCTGAAGACCAGCAATACCACTCTTGGTAATATGCCCAAAAGATGCCCCACTGCTTTTAAAATTCTTCCTTTGTTCTATAAATTTAGTATTTTGATTACTATATGCTTTTTTTGTGGTCCAATCTCTTTAGTGTTCCATAAGCTTCTTGTGCCTTTATTAGCATCTCTATTTTTAGGTTAGAGAAATTTTCTTCTGTGATTTTGTTGAAATTGCTTGAGACTTTGAGGTGGGAATCTTCTCCTTCTCTCCTTCTTTTCTTATTATTCTTGGGTTTAGCCTTTTTACAGTGTCCCAAATTTCCTGAATGTTATGTGTCATGAACTTTTTACATTTTGCCTATTCTTCGATTAATATATTGATTTCTTTTATCATATCTTCTACACCTGAGATTATCTCTTCTATTTCTTGTATTCTGTTGGTGATGTTTATGCCTGTGTTTCCTATTCTTGTTCCTAGGTTTTCCATCTCTAGGATTGCCTCAGTTTGTATTTTCTTTATTGCTTCTATTTCATTTTTCATGTCTTGGACAGTTTCATTCATATCTTTCACCTGTTTGATTGTATTTTCCTGTATTTCCTTAAGGGATTTATTCATGTCCTCTTTAAAGTCCTCTATCATATTTAGAAGATTGGATTTAAGATCCTCTTTTTGTGCTTGTTTCAATAGGATATCCAGTGTTTGTTGTAGCAGAGTAGCTGGGCTTTGGTGTTGCCACATTGCTCTGGTTCCTTTTGATATTCTTACATTGTCCTCTAGACATCTGTTTTTCCCTGGTGTTGGCTGGGTGATTCTGATGGCAACAGGACTTCTCAAGAAGGTGTTGGGAGCTGGGGGCCAGACACTGGAGGTTAGGGTACCCAACTTTGCTGACTATGACTCAAGAAGATCCCACTCTGTAGACTGTATCCCAATGAGACCCAACTGGGATGGGTTTGGTGGAGCAGTGTTCCAAGCAGGTTAGTTTTGGGACACCTGAATGTTTCCATTGGGGAAGAATGACTCTCCTGGGGTCCATCAAGGCTCCTCTGGACCTAAAAGGGAGCCCAGAACCCTACACAAAGGACCTCAAAGAACCCCAATGCAACTCACCTCTGTCCTATGTCTTTTCCTTTATCAAAATCAGATCCAATCTATCCTGTTTACAGACTGAGCTATTGTTTTTTCTATGGTGTAAAAATTGACAGACTGATGAGTAGATAGGAAACTCCCCCTCTGCAAACAGGATGTCTGTATGCAAAAGCCTCTCTGAGTGGTAAGGGAATCTAGGATAATTCATTTTTCTGTTATCTGTCAAGAAATGACTCCTGATGAGGCAAGGGCTCACAAAGTCCCACCACTCATTAAGCATCTATGTCCAGAACTGACAAACTTTGTCATGTCATGAAACTCAAACTCCCCCTAGGCAAAGAATGTGCTTGCAGTACAGCCTATACACAGTAAAAGCCAGGAGAAATAGGTTGTCGTCCTGATACCATAACCATGGCATCATTCATGTTCAGGCTTTTCTTTCAACAGAACAAGAACTGAAGCACATGCTAACCAGACTGTATTTGATCAAGACTGTTTTGCCAAGAGCCATGAAGGAGAAGCTAAAATCTAGCAGGTGATCTTCCTGAGATGTTTCTACATACAGTGTTAAAGTTAATGACAGATTTGGTTCTTTAGGCAAGGCCAAAGAGATTTCATTTTAGGAAAGTTACCTGCTATTAATATGCTTTCCTGTTATTATTAAAATATATAATAATCAGTAGGTATTAGCCTTCCCTTTTGAGTAGATCTCTGCAGAACAATGAAGATGTACTGTCTTATACTCTATAGACAAATTGATGATTTCTTAATTCTTAATGATGATCCTATAAGAACTCCTAAAATTATATTAGTAAATAGTAAGATCTTTTGTAATAGGACTGTTATTAAATCCTTTCTGATGTCAAAAATGCAATAAAAACTCAATAAGTCCTCAAGTGTCATGAATCAATTGCCTCTGAGAAGGCAATCAGGCGTTTACAACTCAGAGCACATTCCAAGAATTAGTAAAACAATTAACCAAAGGTCATGAAAAGGGAACTAAGGATTTACTATAGCTGTAAGGACAGAAGATAAAATATTGACTGTGTTTTTCTATACAAAACTTCACTGATACCTTAGTCACAAAAAAACCTACAGTTTTTAACTTTCAATGAACCTATAGAGCTAGTGACAGATGATGAATGTTTAGCTAGAAAGTTACTCTTAATGGATATGCATGTAAACATTCTCTGTTGTAAACTTCTTATTCAATTTATGATTTTAATTTATGTGTAAACTTGTGGTAAACTTTTTACAATGTGATCATGTTTTCTGAAAGATGTGTAAATACTGAGGACAAAGAGAGAGGGAGAACTTTTTAAACTGAACTCAAGAACTTAGAAGTAAGGGCATAACACTGGGAGTAATGGCATTGGCAGTAAGGGCATCTGAGAAATGGGAAAGAGTGATATTAGGAGAAGGAGACAGCAGAGAAAACATTTTAGAGAGCAAGAGAGAAGTTTCTTAGAGAACCTGTTGGAGAACTTTTTAGAGAATTTTTTTTTTTTTTTGGAGGAAAACTTTTGTAAAACTTTTTCGAGAAGTCAAGAACTTAGACTGTATCCCAGTGAGACCCAACTGGGGTGGGTTTGGTGGAGTGCTAAAGTCACTTTTCAATGTGTCCCTTTTTCTTCCCTTGACGTCAGTTAGCAGGCTGGTAGTTAGAGCCATGCAGTTTCTTCTGAGGTAGAACAAAGGCTACTTTACTTAATCTCCTGCTGTTTTATGATAAGGTGCTAAACTCCAGACACTGCAGTTTCTGGCTTCAAAGGAGCTCAATCAGATCAGCTATAGCAGCCATGTGACTTTACTTAAGATAGGTAAATATTTTATTATTAAACAGCAACCCTAAGTATCTTGCAACACCAAGTCTTGCCCCACTGAAGCTCTTCTTCCGCCTCCTCAAGAGGAACCAAGAAAGAACAGCCAAGCTGGCCCCTGGCGCTGTTTACTTATGTGTGCTTCTTGATCCCCGCCAAAGAAAAACTTAGGGGATCCCTGGTCTGGTCCCCTGATAATTTTCTGATTCCCAGTGTAGTCACATCGAAAATATCTTCTCTCTATATTTGATTATCTCTCATCTGTAAATTGTCATGTTGGGATGGGAGGCTGACACTGTTCTTGGGACTGCTAGCATGTCAATTTGTTTTTGTTTTTGTTGTTGTCRCTGCTACTGCTGTTTCAAAAGCTCCTCTCAGCAAGGCATATGATATTTATGTGGAGAACACGGGGAGTATGATGAAATTTACTGGAACTTGGCAGGTTATAAGGACTCCATCATAAACTGATGTTGTTATATAGACTATGAATTTACTTTGCCTATTTACAAAACACCTGCCTGATTTAGAAGAAACATTCTAATTGTGTATTTGTGTGGATTTGTGACCATAAAAAGGCAAAAAAGAGGCATCTGACCCCCTGGGTTTAGAGGCAGTTCTGAACACTGAACATGGTGATTGGGAACTTTTTTTTTCTCTGTAAAATCCTTTAAGCACTGAGCCATCTCTGTAGCTTGTCTGTCTGATATTATAGCAATGTTTTGACTGCCATCTGGGCATACTGGATTGTGATC
The DNA here is from genome assembly GCA_002335545.1 of Apodemus speciosus. NCBI lineage: Eukaryota > Metazoa > Chordata > Mammalia > Rodentia > Muridae > Apodemus > Apodemus speciosus. The sequence goes on from BDUI01000022.1 coordinate 1,544,262, forward strand.
AGGGTATGTATATTATAATGTAAGAGCTGTCAAAGGATCTGGTCTTACATCTTGAAAGTGCCCACATGTGGGGTCTTGTATAAGATTTTTCCTGTATTCTTTGACAACAGCATAGCACATATGGATGTCTTTTGTCTAACTCTATATCATATGAATCAGGGGAGTGAACTGGAACAACTTCTTGTTTCCCCTGGAGTGAACCTCTCATGGATTCTTTTGTTTTCTCTGCTTTGTGCTGTGATTTACTGACCTAAGTGCAACGATTCCTTGGAATTACAAAATGTTTACAGTGAATAAGAACGAGAACAATTACCTTTTGAAGTTTCTTATAACTTCACTTTCTGAAGGAAATGTGGGCAATGCTTTGTAGCTTGGGTAAAGAGCATTAGTTAGGACACATTTTATATGAAGGAGGTTGGGGAAAATGTGCCCAACATCCAGATAACATTCCCACCTGTTCCAAAACTCAACACATACAATAAAAAAAGAAAAAGAAAGCAATGGAAGTCTACAGTAATTCTACAGAGAGGTATGCGACCCCAGACACTTTACAAATAAATTCTTGGCATATAGGCCAAACAAAGGCCAGAATAAGTGTAAAGAAGAAATACCCCAAAGATGCCACTATACCATAGGGACATTTGCTCAACCATGTTCATAGCAGCTTTATTGGTAATATCCAAAAAAACTAGAAACAGCCAGGCATGGTGGCGCACGCCTTTAGTCCCAGCACTTGGGAGGCAGAGGCAGGCGGATTTCTGAGTTCAAGGCCAGCCTGGTCTACAGAGTGAGTTAGTTCCAGGACAGCCAGGGCCACACAGAGAAACCCTGTCTTGAAAAAACAAAACAAAACAAAAAAACAAAACAAAAAAACTAGAAACATCCTAGTTGAACCTTATTTGAAGAATAGATAAAGAAAATGTGGTATATCTACACAATGGAATACTACTCAGCTATTAAAAACAAAGACATGAATTTTGCAGGCAAATGGACAAAACTTGAGAATATCATTCTGAGTGAGGTAAACCAGAGCCAGAAAGACACCTACGGTATATACTGACTTATAAGTGGACATTAGCCATAAAGGGCAGGATAACTATGCTACAATTCACAGACTCCAAGAAACTGGGTAATAAGGAGGTTCCAAGAAAGAATGTGCAAATCTTACTCAGAAGGCGAAACTATAAGCTTATTTTTTATTTTTTTTTGTTTCTTAAGCATGATCTTCATTTTAATCTAGTATTTGTTTTACAATTTAGTATAACAGAATTTCACAAAATCATATTGAATATGCATGTCATCTCATATGACTTTTAAAAAATTTATTTTCTTTTATTTTTAATCCTTATTTTTTTTCCGAGACAGGGTTTCTCTGTATAGCCCTGGCTGTCCTGGAACTCACTCTGTAGACCAGGCTGGCCTCGAATTCAGAAATTCACCTGCCTCTGCCTCCCAGAGTGCTGGGATTACAGGCGTGCGCCACCACTGCCTGGCATTAATACTTATTTTTATAGTCTAGATTTTATCCCCTTCCTGGTCTGCACTCTCCCAACTGTTCCCCATCCCATACTCCTCTTCCCCCCCCCCACCTCCAGGCCTCCCCACTTCCTGGGACCTCAAGTTTCCCGAGGGTTAGGTGCAGTGGTCTCTCTGAAAGGCTATTTTTATTGGATATTAGAATGGCAACTCCAGCTTGTTTCTTGGGATCACTTGTTTGGAATATCTTTTTTCAGCCTTTTACTCTGAGGTACTGTCTGTCTTTGTTATTGAGGTGTGTTTCTTATGTGCATCAAAATGCTGGATCCTATTTGTGCATCCAGTCTGTTAGCTTATATCTTTTTATAGGGAATTGAGTTCGTTGATATCGAGAGGTATTAAAGACAAATGATTGTTGGTTCCTGTTATGTTTGCTATTGTTGGTGGCATTATATGTATGTGATTCTCTTCTTTTGGGTTTGTTATGGGACGATCAATTTCTTGTGTTTCCTTTGAAGCAGATACCTTCCTTGTATGGCTGGATTGGTATATAGATAATGTTTGAATTTAGTTTTATCTTGGAATATTTTGGTTTCTCTTTCTATGTTGATTGAGAGTTTTGCTTGGTATAGTAGCCTGGGTTGACATTTGTGTTCTCTTTGTGTCTGCCTGACCTCTATCCAAGCTCTTCTAGCTTTTAGTGTCTCTGTTGAGAAGTCTGGTGTAATTCTGATAGGTCTGCCTTTATATGTTACTTGGCCTTTTTCCAAATACACCCAAATAGCCATTGACCCAAAATTTGTCTTGCCTAAAGGATATGCAGGGACAAGTTACAACAGAGACAGAGGGAACAGCCAACTAATAACTGCTGCAAGTTGGGACCAATACCATGTGAGAGAGCCTACTCCTGATACTATTAACAGTACTCTGTTATGCTTTCACACAGGAAACCTGGCACAATTGTCTCCTGAGAGGCTTTATCCAACAGCAGATGGAGGCAGATGCCAAGACCTGCAGCCAAAGATCAGACATGTAGACCAATAGGATGGAGTAAAAGACACAGTTCTATTTCAACTGTAATAAGACATTCTATTTTAAAATCAAGTTTATGTTACCAAGACCTGGAAACATACATTCTGGTTAAGCTAAGGACTTTGTTTCAGTGTGGTAACATTTCATGCAGTGTTAGCGGCTACATTACAAGAGGAAATTTCAGTTTGAAGCCCCTGAAGTACTTCCCTTGTTGGGAGCACCAAGTAGGTGGTGAAAACAAAGAAGGTAACCTCTGCTGCTGTTCTCATAGGTCAGTGGCATACCTGGGTTGGGAATTAGTGGTCTGTTCGCCTCAGAGTTCCACATGCTAGTCACAGTGATGTCAGGTCAGACAACCATGGTAAAGGATGACAACTGAGGAAGTTAAAGATAACTCCAAAATAACTGTTTCTGGATCAAAAAATCCTAATTCTCTAAAAGTCTGATGTTCTAGTCAGTCAATCTTTCATAATTGTTGAATATTTATATAGACATAGCTTTGTTGAGCTGGGCCAGGAGGGCTTTAATCCTTGATATAAAAAATAAAAACATTTTTAGGGAAGTTTTTTAATAACTATCCATATTTACACCAAATGGCCTCTCGGAAGGTACTGAAGCAAATAACTGGAAACGCAGCATTTTGATGTATTGGTGGGATAAGGTATGCCTTGCTGTAGTTTCCCAAGAATGTTGGCACATGTGCAATGTGTAAGATGTGTAATCAAAGAAGTGTCTCTGCATTCCACAAATCTATGTTCTCATAAATAACGTTTGTAAAGGTGGGGATAAATGATTTATAGTAGGTATGAAGACAGAAAGTAAAAAATATTCACTGGGTTTATCTGTTCCAAACTTCAATACTAATGAGTCACTAGGCAGATAATTTGCCTCTTGATATACCATGCTAACAAAGACATAGGAATTGTTCATTTAAGCAGTCAATGAACCTGTAGAGGTAATCACAGATAATGAATATTCAGTTATACAACTAGTCTTAATGGAAACACATGTAAACATCTCTGTTTTAATTCTTATTTAATTTATTATTTGAATTTATGTTTGAACTTGTTGTGAACTTTTGAAAAAGATATGTTTAGAATATCATTTGACCATGTATCCCCCAAAAGAAAAAAAATACAAGAACTAGGAAAAAATAAGAAAGAGAGATGATGATGATAATGATGATAATGATAATGATGATGATGATGAAGAAGAGGAAGAGGAAATGGAAGAGGAGGAAGTAGAAGAGAAAGAGGAAGAAGTAGAAGAAGGGCTATGATGATGACGACAACAACAACAGCAGCAACAGCAGCAGAGCAGAAGGAACTGTGGAGAGAGAGCAAACAGACTTCTTTTTACGGTGGAACAGGGTTTTTCTTTTCTTTTTTTAAAAATGATTTATTTATTATTATATGTAAGTACACTGTAGCTGTCTTTAGACACGCCAGAAGAGGGCGTCAGATCTCATGGATGGTTGTGAGCCACCATGTGGTTGCTGGGATTTGAACTCAGGACCTTCGTAAGAGCAGTCAGTGCTCTTAACCACTGAGCCATCTCACCAGCCCCCAAACAGGGTTTTTCTTAACATCAGGTCTTCTTACTGACAAGGAGAGGGCTTTCTTCTTACAGACTTGGGTTTCTTTCATTTATCAATAAGAAGGTAGAAATTTTTCCTTTCTCTATGCAATAAAGGTTGGAGCTTATTTTTCATTCAGAATGAGTGAGTTCTTTCTGTGCTGGTTTTTGGGCATTTGCACCATTCAACAAATATATACATATATATATATATATATATATGTATGTATATGTATATATGTATATGCACGTATATGTATTTATATGAATATATATGTATATATAAAGATTTATATATAAATATTTGTATATATATTTGTGTATGTATATGCATATATACATACACATACACGTATTGTGTGTATGTCTGTGTGTGTGTCTGTGCGT
>BDUI01000022.1:1550657-1561509 GCA_002335545.1 Apodemus speciosus
TATTTTGTTTTAAACTTTTATTCTTTCTTGATAGTTAGTGATCAAATATATTATGGTTTGGCGTTTCAAAACTATTTGAAATTCCATACCTGATTTCACTGAAACAAAATATCCATTTATCTACTTGATTTTCAGCTAATTGTTTTTATATTTTTTGAATAATTTAGATTGTGTGAGGGACAATACAAGAGGAATTTGGAAGGTGGAATTATCATAGTTACAGGGAGATTTACCATTTTTACTGACAGTCATATTAGAAGCCCACCTATACCTTCTTTTTTTTCCTTTGAAGATAAAAATTTTAATTTTGAGGAACTTGTTACTGTGCATTTCAGAGAGAGAGCTACGTAAGAAAGCAAAAATGTTCTCCCCTCATCCTAGAAATGAATAAGGGCATAAAATTTCTTCTGAAATCATGACTCTTGCAAGTTTATCGACAGCATCCAAAATGAACAAGTGAAAAAGAGCATTTACTACTATGTATTTCAGATTTCTTTGGTTGGGGCAATCCCCATGTGGTATTAATATTTCTTCTTTTAATTCATATTACCAAAACTGTAAACCAGGAAAATAATATAAAGCACTAGGTTGCTGAAAGTGGGGAGGCTGCTCTCCTGCGCCTGTGCTGGTTCCCGGGGTACAGCTTGATGGACACTTGCCGGCTCGTTCCCTTTGTAGATGTTAGTTTCGTGGAGAATAGCAGCAAACATCTAATGTCCAAATCTTGGTTAGTCTTCCATTTTATTTTACTTTATTTTATTTTTTAAATATTTTTAAAGATTTATTTATTTATTTATTTATTATGTATACAGTATTCTGCCTGCACTTATGCCTGCATGCCAGAAGAGGGCATCGGATACCATTATAGAGGTTGTGAGCCACCATGTGGTTGCTGGGATCTGAACTCAGGACCTCTGGAAGAACAAACACTGCTCTTAACCTCTGAACCATCTCTCCAGCCCCAGTCTTGTATTTTGTTGTTTAGCTGTTTCTTCGGTGTTGGTAGGGTCATGGGTGTGCTTTTTTTGCCTTCTTTTGCATGGTCCTTAATTCTTAAGGTCACCGTGTGGATGGTGAAGGTGCCTGGGAGGCAGGGTCACTCAGCACTGCTCTGTTAGGTGGCTGGAGCGGGATTCTCAGAGTCCTCGCTGCCGGGGATGGGGTGTGGGGGTGTGGGGTGTGGCCTGGGGGCTGTGTCTCTGCGGGGGATCCCCGGAGCGGCACAGAGGGCGCGGTGGCCTTGCCCTCGCGACAGCAGGTGCTTCAACTGCAGCCTGCGGGAGCTTGGTGCTACCAGTCCACCTATACATCCTTAATATCAACTGGATTATGATTATTGGAAGACGGGGGCATACATGATCCATTTAAATGAAAACTTCTGTGTGAAACTAATTGTTATCTCCAATGAATGTGCCCTAATTTTAAAATAATGGTAATTATAAGACTTTATGAAGGTTATCGATATTTGTTCCGCTTTAAGCCTAATTTTTCTCTTGGGCAGTCCCAAATAAAATTTAGGTACGTATATTGTGATAGATATATCATATGTGGTTTGCCATTAGGTATGCTTTGTTCCCCTTTCTCACGACTTTAATGATCACTCTTCTCATCTTTGGATGTCTTCTTGTTAGAGTGGGTAGCTTTCTTATATTTATAACTAATATTCTTGTGCAGAAAATGATTGATCCTGGAAAACTGAACATATAGAAATTAGTATTCAATTAAGAAGGATGGGGCTATATTTGGGAAGCGGGGTAGACTGCTCAGTGGTCAACGAGTGCTCTTGCAGAATCGGAGATAATTCTCCAGCATCCACAGCTCACAACTGTTTGATGAATAAACTATTCATAAAATCACACAATCCATCTAAGGAGTAGACCTTGGGAGGAAAACAAACATTTGGTATTTAATTTTGATTTAGAAAGAATTGTTATTTATTTTTAAAACGCACTGTTGCTGTTTAATTTGTTCCTTAGGTCATGGTATTCTTCAGTGTCTGGGAGAAAATTCACGATGGACTTTCTAATCACCGTGGAGTTTTGTGTGACTGTAATATACCCCTCACATTCAAATGGATTTCTTGTGTGTTTCCCACCTAGGCTACTCAAAGATGTAAAGGATCCAGTTGTGAAAAAGGACTTCAGGCTACAGACAAAAGCAATTTGTGCTGCAGTACAACACATTTCTAAGCTAAAGAAAATCACAGGTAGGATTTTGAAAAATGAGTGGAAGCGTCACACGAGATCTGAATGTTTAACAATTCACTGAACAGGGGTTATTGTCTATCTATTATATCTTAGATAAACTGAATATCATTATAAAATTGGAAGAAGCTTGGTATTTCATAAATTAAGCAATAAATTAGATATGCAAATAATTGCAGCCCATTTTCATCAATGTAATAATATATTTACAAATTTGTAAACCTGTGAAAAGATTTAAAAGCTCCAGGTGTGAGGGCAGAAAGAAGGCTGCACGAGTGTAAGCGTGTGTCGTGCAAGACTCACGGTCTGAGTTCAAGCTCAAGATCTCATGGTGAAAAGAGAAATCATCTCTAAAAATCGTCCTTTAGCCTCCTGTGAAATAGCAAATTCACATTACCAGCTACTGAATTTTAAAAAGTAATCACAAATGCATATGGATGGATGGTATCCATATCGCGCCCAGTAAATGACAAAATGATTATTTTAATTATTCAAGTTTTCCCTCATTCTCCTTTAGCTTTTTAATGTTTGCATTACTATTTATTAATTTTTGAGAATAATATAATGAAATAAGCACTCCCAGTCTTTCCCTTTTTTATAGCGTCCTGTACAACCTTTGATTCTTTTTCACATTCATGACCTTTTTGTTTATTAATATTGTTACATATGTATATATGGACATATATATGTGTGTGTGTGTACATATATATGTACAATCTGTCAGTCTAAATAATATATTTGCATGTATGTTGTCAGGGCTGTCTGTTTGGTATTGGATAACCAACTGATGTTCTCTTCCTTAAGGAAGATTCTTTTTCAGTTTCTCAGCATTTCCTACTCCTTGTGTAGGATCGACACGTCCTGGGCTTCATCCCGCCCTCTCTGACAACATTCAAAAAAATCTATTGATGTTGTCCTTGTTCGGCCCAGGTTTTGACAGTCATGTTGCTGAGAATTTAAGTATGTAACATATAGCATTTTCTGGAGATGCGGTCTCACAGAAAACTCACTGATCTCATGATTCTTATGATGTCTCTGCTTTCTCTTCTAGTGTTCTATGAGTCTTATGTGGGCAAATTGTTTTCTAGATGGCTATGCTAAGACTGGGTGCTACAACTTGGCCTCCTGATTTATTGTGGTTTTCTTTTCTATTTTCATTGGATATTTTCTTTATTTACTTCAAATGTTACTCCTTTCCCATCCCCTACCCTGAGACTCCCTATCTGATCCTCCCCTCCCACTTCCTGCTCCCCTCCCTGCTTCTATGAGGGTGTTTCCCCACCCACCTACCCACTCCCTGGCATTCCCCTACACTGGGGCATTGAACCTTCACAGGACCAAGGGCCTCTCCTCCCATTGATGAGAGGCCATCCTCTCCTACATATTCGTCTGGAGCTATGGGTCCCTCCATGTGTACTATTTGGTTGGTGGTTTAGTCCCTGGGAGCTCTGAGGGGGAGTCTGGTTGGTTGACTCTAATGGTCTCCAATGTCTGCATTGCAAGTTTTCTTGTTGCAGGGTGACGATTACAGTTATCTGTGAGGATAGGGACAAATATTTAGAATGCAATTAGATTGTATGATGGTTGCAGGCTCCCCTGAAGATTCATGACTTCGCTGGTTTTACGTAGTTAGCTACACCTCCAGTTTCAAGCATGATTACCTTTTTTTTTTTTTGAATGGGCCTTAAGTCCAATTTGAGAACTACTGGTTACCAAAGTGATACATTCTGCTACCGCACCAGTGGAATTACCGTGCAGTATTAGTCACTGTTGTTTCTGGTTACCATAGCTAAACAGGACTGATGATCTCTTTGGAAGCTTGCACAGTGCCTTCTGGCCCCATGAAAAGCAATTCTCATGGAGGAAGCTTTCAGGTCAGTTAGAGATGCAAGAGACATGGCCACAGTAATTAAAGATGTTTCAGTTATTTCTTTTTGTTGCTTAGGTGAAGGCATGTAAGTTAGTTTTTATGAATAAAGATTTAAGTATGAATTAATTAAAAGACATTGTCGTTATGAACTAGATTTAGTTAGCTATACTGTGGAAATTAAATATTATCACACATAATCTCGTTAGATGGACATGATGTCTGTGTGAAATCGTGACACTCAGAACATTGGTTTAAAAGACCCACTGAAATTAAATAACTGTCCAAATTATCCTATCAAATCGGGAACAGATTCAAGAATTCTCTACCTTTAGCCCCTCTGGGTGTTATGGATTTACTATAACAAATTGTTTTCTTTAAAAATACTAAATTACTGGGATTACAATGATGGCTAACTGTGTAAGAAGAATCACTATTCTTGTGGTGACACAGGCTCGAAAACACTTTCAACTCTAGTTCTTGGAGATCAAAGGCACTTTTCTACCCTCTGCAGGATCCTGTATGCATATGATATATTTAAATTGATTCAGGCACAGAAATACCCATCAATACTAAAATATTCAACTATTAATAATTTCATTACTATCATGTAGTTAAACCTCTTAGTGTATTTGATATTAGAAACAACTGTTCCTTTATATTTCAATTTATTGGCTAGTAATAATTTCAGCCCAACAGTTATAGCCCACTAATGATTAATTAATTCTATTGAATCATCCTATTGAATTTCTGAGTTACAAATAAATGTATCTCATGGCAGAAGCCTGCCTGGCCTGGAATGGGATGAAGTGGGACCCAGAGTTGGATGTAGGGAAGAAGAGTGATAATTTCTGGCCTTTAAATTCTCTAAGTATGCCAAATACCTGAAACCTTTCTTGCTTATTTTGTAGATAAAATCTGGTGGCTTTGGTGACTCACACACGTGTTGCTTAAAACATCAGGGGATTAAGTTAAGGATTAATTTCTAGGGATTTTTTTCCTTTCTTACCAAGAAGTCTTAATTCTTTCTTGCCAAGGAGGAGGGAGGTTTGGATCAATAAACATTTATTGAAACAGGAAAAGAGAATCATGCTCACAGAAGGAAAAACTTTTACACAAGCAAATATGCATAAACACACATACATTCATACATACAATTCATTGTCACATACTTACATGTTGGACCCAACAATCTATCTCATCACTGACATACTTACATACTTACATAGACATACCTTTATTCACAGACATATGCACATGGAGAAGATGTCCAAGTGCCAGAGCAGAAAGAAATCACTCATTCTAGATGAAAAATAAGGTTCAACATTTATTGCATAGAGAAAGGAAAAGCTCCTACCTTTTTACTGCTAAATGGATTAAATCCGTCTGTAAGCAAAAAGCTTTGTCCTCTTTAGTAAGACTGTGCCTACCTTTCTGTGACAACAAACTGTTCCATCCTGTGATAAAAAGAAGCCTGCCTTGTCTTTCTGCTCTCTCTACAGAGCCTCATTTCTCTCCCTTTCTCTCTGCATTCTGTGTATTGCTCTCTTCTTCCTCCTAATTTTGATCTCCCCTTCTGCTCTTTGTTCTCAGTTCTTTATATATTCCTCCGAATACATGATCACATTGTATTCCAATAATCAAAGAGTTCACCACAAGTTTAGATATAAATTCCAATCATAAATTGAATAAGACACCTACAAAAGTTATGTTTGCTTCTGTTTCTATTGAGTTTGTATCTAACTAGACATTTGTTTTTTTTTTTATCACTAGCTCCACAGGTTTATTAAAGGTTAACAACCACAATTCATGTGTCTAAGTTAACAATGACATTTGGTATAGATCTATCCAGTCATTATTTTATCTTCTGTCCTTGTGCCTATAATGAATCTTATTCCATCCTCCTATTGCTCCACTAGAGCTCCTGCCTGGCTACAGTAAATGGCCTCTTTCAAGTTCCAAATCCCCAAATGTAGTGAGACACAGCTAAGGTCATTCCCATTGATTATTGGGTGCCTCTGCTATCCCAGGTCTCTGTCTTATCCTGGAAATGGCCCCCAAGTTCGCACCCTCATCAGTTGCATATTCCCATTCATTCTTATGGCTATCTGAGCATCTCCTGAGCATGAGCTCCCTCATTCCCTACCCATCTCCTCTCCCACCCAGCTCCCTCTGTCCATCTGCCTCATATGACTATTTAATTCCTCCTTCCAAGTGAGATTCTAGCATCCTTACTTGGTGCTTCCTTCCTGTTTAGCTTCTTTGGGTCTGTGGAGTGTAGCGAAGGTATCCTGTATTTTATGCCTAATAAACACTTATAAATGAGTACATACCATGACTGTCCTTTTGGGAGTCAGGATGATATTCTCAAGTTTCATTTGCCTGAAAAATTCATGATGTCTTTGTTTTTAACAGAGGAATAGTATTCCATTGTGCAGATGTACCACACTTTCTTTGTCCATTATTCAATTAAGGACATCGAGGTTATTTCCAGTTTCTGGGTGTTATGAATAAAGCTGCTTTGAGCATAGCTGAGCAAGTGTCTTTGTGGGGGTGGTGGGGCGTCTTGTGGGTATATTCCCAGGAGTAGGATAGCTGGATCTTGAGACAGAACTATTCCCAGTTTTCTGAGAGTCTGTCAAATTGATTTCCAGAGTGAGTACAAGCTCACTACTGGGTCTTCCATTCAATGCCCTTGATCAATATGCCTGCTTCTGTACCAATACTGGTACACTACTACCAGGAATGTAGGAGTGTTCCTCTTGCTTCACATCCTACCCAGTATGTGCTAGCTCCTGAGTTTTTCATCTTGGCCATTATGATGGGTGTAAGGGAGAAGCTGAAATTAGTTTTGATTTGCATTTATCTGATGTTAAGGACTTTGAACATTTCTTTAAGTGTTCCTTGGCCAATTGAGACTGCTCTGCTGAGAATTCTGCTTTGCATGGTGCCTCATTTTTAAAGTTGGGATATATGGGTTGTTGGGGACTAACTTCTTGAGTTCTTTATACATTTTGGATATTAGCCATCTGACAGATGTAGGACTAGTGAAGATCTTTCCCCAATTTGTAGGCTGCCCCTTTGTCCTGTTGACAGTGTCCTTTGCCTTACAGAAGCTTTGCAGTTTCATGAGGTCCCACTTATAAACTGTTGAACTTAGAGCCTGGGCCATTGGTGTCTCCTGTTCAAGGGTATATCCCACTTTATCTTCTATGAGATTTACTGTATCTGATGGTTTTACATTGAGGTCCTTGATCCATTTGTACTTTAGCTTTGTACAAGGTAATAGATATGGATATATTTGCATTCTTCTTCATGTAGACATCCAGTTAGACCAGCACTATTTGTTGAAGATGCATTCAGTTTTCCATTGTATGGTTTTGGCTTCTTAATAAAAAATCAATTGTCCATAGGTGTGTGGGGTTTTTTTTCTGGGTCTTCCATCAATGCCCTTGATCAATATGCCTGTTTCTGTACCAATACTATACTGTTCTTTTTTTAATCACTATATTGCTCTTTAGTTCTTTCCCTTTTATGACCTTTGTCTAATTGTTTCACAGCTCTAAGGAATTTGTTCTAAGTTGTAAGTGTCTTCTTTCTATCTCAGAAGCAATTAACTCATGACTTGAAGACTGGGGGCATACTAATTGCAGATTTTATATCAGAGAGGGCTTTAATAGCAGTCTTATTATGTATCATTTGTTCAATGAAAATAACATAGAAATCAGGTAGTAGTAAGGTATCAAGACATGTGAGAGGATAGAATATGATGTTATAAAGGAATGAAGCAGAAATTAGGGTAGGGGGATTAAGTGGGAAAGGGTATGAGACGGCAGAACAGAGGATGGGCTGTGGGAATGTAGCTAGCACTAATTAATTTAAAGGCTGCATTAAACTCCTTACGTAAACCCACTTTTGTAGATGCTTTTCCTAATATGTAGTACAATATAACATATATACATATATATGTGTGTGTGTATGTATATATGTTATATTATTTTAAATAGTCTTTTAACCAAAGCTCTTTTGTAAATTCCTCCCAAACACAACATGCTATTGTAAATGCTGTTGGTTTCTCTTCACAATATGACTGCAAGACTGTTTGAATGGCTCTTTTGACTACCTGCCCCCATTAACTGCTACCCATTATATCAATGTCAGTAGTACACATCTAGGGGATGAAGAGAGCTTACAGAAAAGATCCCCTGCCCTGAAACTTGTGCAGATCAGAAATGGAAAGCACCACCGAACTTCCCTTTCATGGGAAAATGGTTATTTTTGCATGAGAACCTGAACAAACCTATCAAAAATTTTTATTTTGAAATAACTTTTATGCTAAATAATTTATCACACTATTTCAAAAATCTGAACTTCACACTCGGATTCCTCTATTTTGAGATTTCTAAACCAAAGTCCAAGATTAAGGCTCCTCCTATGTTAAAACTCACATCAGGATTAATTTAATGTACACACTTTAGAAAGTGTACAGGGTATCCATATACTTTTTAAGCAGTAATTCTGAGTTTGTCTCAAAGGATGCAATAAGCATTAGATAGTCAAACTGTCTGAGCTTTTAAACAAGTTTTTTCATACCCATGGGATTAAAACTTAACACTTTTACAGGGTCAAATATCTTATTACACATCTGTCACTGAGTCAACTGAGTGTTGTCCAATACTTCATTCATTCAGGCCTTTGGGTCATCAATAGAAAGATTAACTCATAGTGAATGTCCTCAATCAGTTGCCTATCTCAGGACTTAGAGATTTAAATGTGTAATTGTAATTAATGTAGTGTTGGTAGTTTTTTTTTCCTAATGCTTTGTCTTATTTTGGCTACCAAAAAGCCATACTTTCAGACCTGAGGTTCCCTGCTCCCAACTGGCTTCAGTTGATAATAAAGAACTAACATAGGACAGGGCTGAACTTTTAGATTGCACAGGCAAGAGACTGAGAGAGAGGGGATAGGAGAGGAATCACCATGATCAGGAAGGAGAAAGACTAAACTTTCTCCCATGGGCATGCAAGAATCTGAGAAAATGGCCCTAGAGGCCACTTCCTCATTGGGTCTGGAGTAGTAGAGATGAAATGGTGATTTAGCAAATTGACTCAGGATAGTTGGAAGGTAGAATGTATGCTAGCCTTGGGGAGGATAGAAATGTCCAACCATTGAGCTAGTCAAAGCATACCAAAAATTAGCTGGCATTTGTGTCTCTCATTCGCGAATCCAGAGAGCTCTTGGCTTGGCGAAGTGTGGGCAGGACCCACCAGGAACCAAAGGGGTTTAATTAATTCACTCCTACACTGTAGTGTTGCTTTGACATTCTAAGAGTATTCTTTACAGACATTAGTCACTCGAAGCAAGAAAGATAAGACAGTTTCAAGTGTATATGCATTTTGGCTCTGTGATAGATGTAATTAACTCATAATAAACTTACATGAATTCAAGAGTTCCTTGTGCTCAACGATAGACAGTTGATTGTATATTACTGCTATAACTATTTAGAAAGATATTCCTGAATAGATTTAAGCTAGTCTATGCCAGTTCAAAATACTGTATAACTATGCCTATGACTCTCTGGTGTTGTTTCTGTACTCCCTCCTCTCTCCATCCCTCCCTCCCTCCTTTACTTCCTCCCTCGTCTTCCTCACTTCCTCCCTCTCTCCCTCTTTCCTGTCTCCTTTTATATCTGTACATCTTTGGAGTCAGTGTGTCATGTTGTAGTCTGCAGTAGTCTCAAACTCTTTCCTTGGCTGACTGACAGCACGAGATCGTTTAGCTTCCATCTTGTCCACACTAAGATTGAAACCTCATCATGTTGAATTTTTAGTTCCTTTTTTTCTCTTTTAACGAAAAGTTATATTCTTTATTTACATTCCAAATGATTTCCCCTTTCCTGTTTCCCCCGTCCCTGAAAGTCCCATAAGCCCTTTCCCATCTCCCTGTTCCCCAAACAACCCCCTCCTGCTTCTTTTTTCTGGTATTTTTCCTACACTGCTGCATTGAGCCTTTCCAGGAACAGAGACCTCTCCTTCCTTCTTCTTGGGCATCATTTGATATGTGAATTATGTCTTGGGTATTCCGAGCTTCTGGGCTAATCCACTTATCAGTGAGTGCAAACCATGTGTGTTCTTTTGTGATTGGGTTACCTCACTTACAATGATACTTTCCAGTTCCAACCATTTGACTAAGAATTTCATGAATTCATTGTTTTTAATTGCTGAGTAGTATTACATTCTGTAAATATACCAAATTTTCTGTATCTATTCCTCCATTGAGGGACATCTGGGTTCTTTCCAGCTTCTGGCTATTATAAATAAGGCTGCTATGAACATAATGGAGCATGTGTCCTTATTGCATGCTGGGGAATGCTATGGGTATATGCCCAGGAGTGGTATAACAGGATCCTCCGGAAGTGTCATGCCCAGTTTTCTGAGGAACCGCCATACTGATTTCCAGAGTAGTTGTACCAGCTTGCAAACCCACCAAGAGTGGAGGGGCATTCCTCTTTCTCTACATCCTAGTCAATACCTGCTGCCTCCTGAGTTTGTAATCTTAGTCATTCTGACAGGTGTGAGGTGAAATCTCAGGGTTGTTTTGATTTGCATTTCCCTAATGATTAATGATGTTGAGCATTTCCTAAGGTGCTTCTCAGCCATTCAAAATTCTTCATATGAAAATTCTTTGTTTAGCTCTGTACCCCATTTTTAATAGGGTTATTTAGCTCTCTGGAGTCTACCTTCTTGAGTTCTTTGTATATATTGGATATTAGCCCTCTGTC
>BDUI01000022.1:1577384-1593051 GCA_002335545.1 Apodemus speciosus
GTACTTTGCAATAAGTCTTAGTCAATTATTATATGTCCTGGCAAGTGCCCTTTCTTGGCTCAGTGGCTCTGTAGCTGCTCTTTGGCCAGTGTCTTATGTGTGCAGAGATTTGGCATCCTCCAAGCAGTACAGGATGGTGTAACTCCTGCTATATAATGGGCTTCTCTGTCCCTCACAGAACCTAACTCAAGGAACAGTGAGAAGATGTGGTCGGCTTATACAATTCTCATGTTTTTCTTCCTGAACCTCTTCACTTTTATCTTGGCTCCAAATCCAGGGTCATCTACAGATATAAATGAAAACTATCCTCCATTTTGGGATCAGGTCAGTGGAAATATAGAAGATTTTCCAGTAGAAAATAACAAGACCATCATTAATATCTTGGATTACATGGATCAACTACAGATGTATAAGATTCTTATAAGAAAAACAAACAAATATTTTGTACAGTTTGGAGCAAATTATACAGGAAATGTACTCTGGGCTCTCACCTTAACTTTTGGAAAGCTGTTCACAACAGGTATGTACATTTTCATACATTCTGAGGAAGTCTTCATTGTCATTACTAAGACTTTAAATGTTTTAAGTATTATTGTTATTACAACGATTTCTTTACAGGTTGAACAACTTGTTATGGTTCATTGAATGAAATCACTGAACAATACCACATAGCATACTTGCCTGTACATTACCTAAACTATCTGCTATTAGAAGAAGTGTGGTCTTTAAACTAAGTCCTTGTCCTATAAGCCACACAGGCACATCGCATGGAGCAGAAATATCCATTCTAGATTAGCAACACCCGACCCATGGCTGCAGTCCAACAGTCTTCTCGCAGAAACTGGTAGTAAAAATTCTTCTTTCTTATGAGTTAGGATTAATGCCGACAAATATCCCTTCACAATACCCCTTTACAATAAAATCACCGTGAAATTGTTTATAAAACAAAGTCACAAATATACTTAACCTTAAATTCCTAGATTTTGACTCAAGTTAACAGAAAGAATATCTAAGACAAGATATTGGAAAGGAAGTAGAGAAGACATGACTGAACCACTCATTCCTCATAGTGAAACAAATAAAGTGTGGTAATCAATTAGAGAGAAGAAGCACTGTGTTTCTGGAAAGATCTTTCTTCTTTCTTCTCTTTAGCTGTATTTGTCTATGTAATGCATATTTTCTGTCTTCAGTCAGTTATTACCACAGGGACTTTCTACATTTATAGCTTTTCCAATTCATAATATCCTTTCACAACTTGTATTCATTGGCTCTGAATAGAGTCAGGCCATACACAGAATGGAGCAATACCAGAATGTCACACATTGCTGTAGAAAGTCTGGTTATTTTCATTGCAGTTACTTCTTAAAGAACTCCTATTTGGGAAGAATGACTTGGCTCTCAGAAGCAACAGAGAAACTGTGAGCTTCAGATATTTCAGCTCAGTCAAAAGGGATTGTTTAGATGATTCTCTGACTGCTTTCCAACTCCTAAAGCCTCTGGAAGCAGATGGAATGTCATATGCAGCCTTTGCCAGCAAGGACTCAAACCTCCTACATTTGATTTTCTTTTCTGTTTTTCCATACCAGTCTCTATTATATGCTAAACATTTATTATACCTATTTATTTTTTCTCTGCAGGTAGATATTCAGACCCTTCCAATATTTCTGTGAATGCATATAATGTTCAAATCCCTCAGATGCTATCACCAGAGAGTGCCTGGTTTAGTAAGTATTACATTTGCCCTATATGCCTTAACTAATCTGAAGACATGATACTTGTTTTGATATGGTGTGGAATTGATTGGCTGAGGTAAACCATGTTATTTTCTTAGTGAATAAACATGTTTTTCCTCCATTCTCCTTTGGTCCAAATAAAATATTCAAAACATATATAAAGGTAACTCTTACTGAGGACTTTGCTGAATTATGATACATAGTGCATTATTCCTTGAGTGTTAAAAATTATAAATTTCTCCTTATGTCCTCATGATTTGAGTTTCTTTCAGTTATTCTACCTCCCTTAATCTATATTTCTATTAACTACTGTCTAGTTTCTTTTTACTTATACACCATAGCCTTGTTTAATCACTTCAGAAGCATGCTTCAATTCAATCCTGAACACAACCCTCAGCATTTGCATAGCTCAACTCAGAGGCACACTAAGCAATTGAATAACTTACTTCTTTCTTCTTCTGTTTTCAAATCCTTTCTATTATATACTGATTCCTAAACTCTTCTTTCATGACAGTGGATAAACAAAAATAAGCAATGCTAGAAATACAATACCAGATTCTAACCTGTGTTCTAGAATTATGGTCATAAAAACTAATGTAATAGGGCTAGACAGATGTTCAGCAATTCCATATCATCAACATCACATCTTCTGTAACAACAATACAAGGGCATTTGTTGTGCTTTTCAGGTCACCCTAGGTACCAGGCCTCCATACACTGCACTTATATGTATAAAACTATGCTATTATGTAGAATATCTGCTATTATTATGCTATTTTAAAAATTATGTATATATATGTTATTATAATAGCACAAAACAGACATGTAGATCAATAGAACAAATGGAAAACCAAACATGGTTTGTGTGCTAATTGCCTCTCAAAAATTTGTTTAAGCTCTTCCAGTCTTTTGTGATTCTCAACTCAAATTGTTGAATTTCAGTACAATGGCTTGTGGTGCATGTGACAAAATCATTTAAGTAGAACATTAATTATTTTGCTAATCAAATTTTGACTAGGCGGTGTGTAATTCCAGACACTTTTCTTTTTTATATTGCAGACATTAACTTCTTTGTGATTACTATGAATTTCTTCACTGCAGTTGACTCAGGTGTTTTGGAGGATTTAGGACGTCAGATAGCTCTAGTATCTCCAGGGGGAAAAAGGCCTGACTTCTGTTACTCTCTTGAACAATGCAATTTTTCCTACCCATATCTTTTGGAGGCAGGCAAAACTCTGTACAAGGTAAAACAATGCAGTTATTGCTTTTTTATCTGACTCACAAGTCTGAAGTCAGAGAAGTGATTCCAGTGCAGTTGTAGCTGCAAAATTTACTGAACTTATTGTTTATTTAGGATATAAATTAGAATTATAGAATGATATTTTTTCTTCTGGAATTCAGGTTGGTATTATGAAATGTTGTGTAGAGTTAATTAGCATGAGTGTGTTTGTTAAAATTTCAAAAATGATATGGCAATTTCCAAATCTATGCAAGTAATTTCACATAAAATGCATGTAAAGCAAATAACAAAATTAAATACCATTTTAATTGTTAAATTTATCTTCACAATAATGAATTTCTATACAATTATGTAAATCACTATTTCAAAATAATTGGTCTCAGTAATTGACTTGCAATTAGGAAATTCATTTAAGTTTGTTATCGTGTTCCATTATCATGTTTCCCATTGTTTATTCTGTAGTATCTGAAGTCCAGAAAGCCAGTATATACACTTGGCAATACTCCTGTGTTCAATACAGATGAACGCACAGCAACCCTTCTAATGTGGAAGGCCCATCGTGCAGCTATCAATATTGGATTATCAAAGTTCAGTGACGTGTAAGATACCTGTTTTCTGTGACATAACACCTGTTCATTATTTCCCGGCACTGTAACAATAATATATACAATATTGTCTCAGTGCTGAATGTCCTGTTTTCTCGAGTGTCCTGGGAAGCCTCTTCTCATTTCCTTCTGCTCTTCATTTGAGTCATTTGGTACATCAGAAAAGAATGAAATGAAAGGTTCGTTGGACTTGTTCAGATCTTTCAGAATCAGGTCCATACCATTCTCTGATAATACCAATTAATATAGAGTAATTTATTAGGCCTAAGAAATGATTTATGAAAGTAGAAATAATTTTCTGTTCTTGAATTCTGATTACAAGCACACATACAGAAACACACAAACATTTTTCATTACTATCCATAGACTGCTGGTTCTAGGCCCTTCATAATTACAAACATCCATATGGTTGGGTATTGTGACACAGAGCTGTTACTAGCAATCACAAGTCCCATGCAAGAAGATCATGAGTTCATGTCAGGATAGGCTAAAGGATAGTAGATGACTTTCATGAGATCGTCCACTTCTTTTGCATGGACTATGTGATGAATGAGCTCTAGGAGACAAGGCCTTGAGAGACTTCATCTCAGCATTGACTCTTGCAATTTATGTGCATTTCCTGCCATTTTAAAATTAATATAACAATTCTAGGGCATTTGTCTACCTTATTAGGCAGATTTTCTTCAGATCACCAATGATGTACTCTTTTGTAACATGTATGTAGACAAATAGATGATTTCCTAATTCCTATTAATGATTCTATACAATTCCTGAGATTATACTAGTAATTATTAAACCCTTTAAGGTCCTGCAAGTCTTCATGTGTAACAAGATATTTGCAGAAGGATAGAAAACAGGCATCAAACAGATTTATGATCTAGTAAAACATAACTTTTTAATCTGGTTGTAAAACTATTATCTGCTAACTAAGGGTTAAGGGGAATAAATGATTTGTTGTAGGTGCAAGGACAGAAGATAAAATAGTAACTGGGTCTAGCTATATAAAACTTCAATATTAATGAGACAAGGCAAAGTATTTGCCTCTTGATATAACGTGCTAACTTCGATATAAGAATTATTCATTTAAACTCCTAGTGAACCTGTGGAGCTAATGACAGTTAATGAATGTTTAATTGGATATTTAATCTAAATGGAAACATATGTATATGTCTCAGTTGTTACCTCTTAATCAGTTTATTATTTGAATTTATGATTGATGCTTGTGTGAGCTTTTGAAAAACAATGATTAGAATACCATTCGATATGAATCCTAAAAAGTGGAAAAAAGAACAAGAACTAGGATTAATGACATTAAAGAAAAGAGATAAGAAGAAGGAGCAGGAGGAGGGGGAGGAAGAGGACAGGAGGAAGGGAAGGAATAATAAGGATAAGAATAAGAATAAAAGAATAAGAATAAGAATAAAAGAATAAGAATAAGAATAAGAAAATACCAGAGCATAAGGAACTGAAGAGAGAGCAGAGAGGGTAGCAGGATCTTCTGACCATGGGGCAGTGTTTTGCTTAACAGCAGTACTTCTTACTGACAAGGACAAGGCTTTTTCCTTACAGATTTGGGTTTCTTTCATTTATTTCTTTCTCTATGCAATAATGGTTGGAGCTTATATTTCATCCAGAATGAGTGATTTCTTTCTGTGTGGGCCCTTGGGCATTTGCTCCACCAACATATATATACATATATATATATATATACATATATATATATGCATGCATATGTGTTTATAGGTATGTGTATATATGCATATGTATATATAGGAATGTGTATGTATATATGTAAGTTGATGAGACTGATCGATTGACCTATTCAAAGTATATGTATATATGGGTGTTTTTGTATTACTGTGTGTGTGTGTGTGTGTGTGTGTGTGTGTGTGTGTGTGCATTATTGCTTGTGTAAAAGTTTTCCTCTTGCAAACATGACTCTCTTCCTGGTTCAATAAAAGTTAATTGCTCCAAGTCTCAACCTCACCTGGTCAGTGAGAGCCTTAAATAATAAATAATAAAAATAAGCCTTAAAAATAAATACACTACTTAATTCCCCACTGCTACACAACATATGTTAATTGACAGATAATTATAAGGTAAGTTTATAAAGTAAACAATAGTCAAGTTTTAATATTAAGCACATAGAATTTAATTAAGTAAGTTTGTAAAGAAAGTCAGAGTTATGTTTCCCAGTGCTTACTCAAGTGCTGAGAAGTATAAAGTGCATCATGCAGAGATAAAGAGTTAAGT
This sequence comes from Apodemus speciosus, assembly GCA_002335545.1. Lineage (NCBI taxonomy): Eukaryota > Metazoa > Chordata > Mammalia > Rodentia > Muridae > Apodemus > Apodemus speciosus. The sequence continues at coordinate 1,583,215 of BDUI01000022.1, forward strand.
TTCCCCAGTGCTTAATGAAGCACAGAACAGTAACAGCTAAGTTTTAGCATAGAATAGTAAGAAAGAATTGAAAGGCTAGATAGAGATCATCAATCTTCTGAAGAGTATTGGATGCTGTGTCCCACTTCAGCACCCATTCCCCTAAGGTTGGGCAGGCTTCCAGCAAGATCAGTCTGTGTTAAAATGCTGTCACAAAAAGAGTGGGATAAAAATAAAACAATAGGAATTCAATTAATTTCTGTAAAATTAAGTATGTAAATGAACATGTACTCTTCTGTGTGCTGTATATAATTTTGAGATTGATTATAACACCTACTTCCACAACGCTATAGAAATTGTTTTTCTGTGATGGTTAAGAAACAAGCAGGGGAAATATCTGCATGTACAGTAGAACTGCATTTTTTATGATTTTATTTTCATTGTTACCTGGTTGAAGCTGTGAATGCAGAATCCATGGCCATGGGTTCAGATGCCATGAGTTAAGCAACCAAGAAGTGAAGATTTTAAGATTCTGATCCACATTTCAATTTGCTGTACCATCCTTCAGCCTAAATATAAGCTGGTTTCAAGTGTGAACTTTCAGATACTGATTACTCTTAATTTTTGGTCTCTAATTCATTCTTTTTTAAAAAACTATTTTTATTTTATGTGTGTTGCTGTTTTACCCCCATGTTATATCTCATCAGATCTTGGAGTTACAGACTGCAAGTTGAGCTGGCCGATGGGTGCTGGGAAATGAACCTGGGTCCTCTGGAAAAGCAGGCAGTTCTTGTAACTACTAAGCCATGTGTCCAGCTCAAATTCATTCTTTCATGATATCTTTCTAGTGAAAAGGTTTAATGCTGATGAACATTTAAACATTTTTCTTTCTGTTTAATTTTGGTTCTGATAAAAAGTTAACTCCATGTGAAGATTATGGAAATTATAAACCTCTTGATATTATAGAGATGTTTTTTTTTTTTATTTGGGCTAATAATAGTATGTAATATTTGGTAGTACTATGTGTCAGAGTTTGTTGTACATTGACTTTGAGATATTTTGAGCATTTAATACATTTTAGACATATGGATGAATATCAGAAGAGTTACCTTTAAATAGTCAATTTAAAGTAATTATTTTTTCAAGATGCTAAACATGGAAGATAGAATTATTCACAAAGCATTTTTTTGGGCTAGAACTCAGTACCTTATGTACAATAATCCTCTTTAAACTTTTATTTTTCTATTTCTTAATAAGCAATTATCTAATATAATTTAGGATTTCAAAACTATTTTAAAGATTTTTTTTACTGGTAGCATTAAAATAGAATATCTGTCATATCTTCCTGACTTTCAGCTAATTATTTTTGAACTGTTTTGAACATTTTAGATTATTATATTTATAACTAACCTTCTTGTGGAAAAAATACTGATACTAGATAATTGAATATATGGAAATTAGAGAAGAAATTCAATAATAAAACATGGGGCAAAATTTGAAGAGCTGTAGATATGGCTCAGTGGTTACAAACATGTGCTGCTCTTGAAGAAAGAGTTCATTTCCAGGCACCCACAGCTCACAATTGCTTGATGAATAAACTATTCATCAAATTGCATAATAGCTCTAAGGAATATAACATGGGACAAAAGTAAACATTTGGTCTTAATTTTATTTAGAATGGATTATTTTTTAAACTCATGCTGTTTAACTTGTTCTTTAGGTCACGGTTTTCTTCACTTTCTGAGAGAAATTTTGCCCTGGACTTTCTAACCACCATGGAGTTTTGTGAGGCCACAATCTACCCCTCAGATTTCAATAGTTCACAAGAATTCCTTGTAGGTTTCCCACACAGGCTACTCAAAGATGGAGAGAATCCAGTTCTGAAAACGGACTTCAGCCTACGGGAAAAAGCGTTTTATGTTTCAGTTCAACTCTTTTCTAAGCTAAACAAAATCACAGGTATGATTCTGAAAARTAAGTGAATCCTAAATGTGTCAACGTCASATGAGATCTGAATGCTTAATAACTCACTCAACAGTGGTTATTGTCTATACACTCCTGTCATAAATGGAATATAATTGCCAAATTTGAAGAAGCTTAGCATCTCATTAATTAAGCAATAAAATATCCATATAAATCATTGTGGTTTATTTTCATCAATGTAATAATATAAATGCACTTACATATTTGAACATTTCTGAAAATATTTAGAAGCTCCAGGGTGTGAGGGTGGGAAGAAGGCTCTACAGGTGTAAGTATGTGTTGTACAGCTCTGATAGTCTGAGTTCTAGCTTGAGATCACATGGTAGAAAAAGAAAAACGAAGTAGCCAAATTATCCTGTAACCTCCACATATGTGAACCTGGCACATTCGCATTTACAACTACTAAATAAAATAAAAAAAAAAAAACACACAAATGCAGATGGCAAGTTGGTGGCATTTATATCATACCAGATATATGCCAGAATGACTATTTTGATTATTCAAGTTTTTCCACAGTCTTCCTTAGTTCTTTAATGTTTGTATAATTATTAATTTATTTTTGAGATTAACATAATTAAGTAACCCCTCTTTCTTCAGAAGAATAGAATTCTTATATTCTTTGATTCTCTTTCTCTCATTCATGCTATCTTTATTCATTAATAATGTTACATGTATATATGAAAATATATACACATATTCTCTCTCTATATATATATAGTACAATATAAGTACAATCTGTTGGTCTGAGTGATGTACTTGTATATATGGTTTCAGGGCTCTCCATTTGGTATTAGATAACCAATTGGTGTGCTTGTTCCTAAGGAAGATTCTTTCTCAAATTCTCAGCATTATTCCTTTTCTGTGTGAAATAAGTAATGCTTTCAACACTTTGTGTTTTAAAGATTCAGTGAAATTAAATAACTATCCAAATTATAAACATCCTATCCAAACTGAAGCACAATCAGATATTCCTTAACTTTAGTTCCTCTGGGAGTTCTGTATCTAGTATATAAAATTATTTTCCTTAAATATTAAAGTACTGGGACTAGAAAGATGGCTCCATGTCTAAGAATCACTACTCTGGTGATGGTATAGACTCACAGTGTTGAGTCTACTTTTTGGTGATCAAAGGTACTTTTCTAGCTTCTGCAGAATCTTGAATACATATGATATGCATATATTCATTCAGAATCAAAAATACTTGCAAAGATAAAATATCAAACTATTAATAATTCCATTACTACCATGCATTTAAATATTTAAATGTGTTTAATATTAGAGAAAACAATGCAGAGTCATGGGTTTCTACTTACCTCTGCATTGAAAGACTCTAAGGATCCAGGACACTAAGTTGTGATAACTCCATTCTGACATCAGTAAGGTAGAAGCAAGTGCTCGTCTTAGAAATTACTCAAACAGTAAGCCAATAAGTCTTATGTAGGAGCAGAAAGAATTACACTATGTTTCTTAAAATGTTAAAAAAAAATCATGCTTAGAAATTATTTATAATTTTTTATATTATACATGAAGTATTGCTTGATAAATTTATGATGGTTATGATTATGGGTTAAGGATCCTCTCATTGGGCTATTACATTACCCACACAGGGTATTTTCTCAAATTCTTTGCCAAATCAAATTCATGTGGGACTAATATGTTACAAATTCAATAATTAGAAAAAACAATTCATTTATACATTTTGATATTTTGATAGTATTTACAATTTCTTAACTATCTTCAAAATATGTGTTTTTATTTTTGCAGGAGGCTTGTTTTTATTGATTTGGAAGAAGATTATGATTTCTTCAGAGAAAAGTCGTGTTTTAGGACGTTTTATTATTAACAGGATGCTCTTAGAACCCATTTCTAACTAGCCTAATATGATTTCATTACAAGATGGGAATTTTAAATCCATACTAGAAAGCAATTAAATATTATAGTCACTATTCTATACATTTTTCTGGTGATTCCTTATCCTTTTTATGTCTTTTTATTTCAATTTATTGACTTGTAATAATTTAAGCCCAACAGCTATATACCCAACTGAAAATTCATTGATTATATTGAATGCCTGAATTACAAATGAATATATCTTACATTATTTATTTGTGTGTTTATTTCCCTAATTTCTTTAGCCCAGATTTTGTCCATTTTGCTATTTCAATGTTAAGATATGGTGCTGGATAATTTTATGTCAACCTCAAACAAGCTTAAGTAATCTGAAAGGAAGATAGCTCAATTAAGAAAAAGACTTCATAAAATGGGGCTGTAGGTAAGCCTGGAGGATATTTTCTWATTGTTTAATTGAAGAGGGTTCAGCCTATCATGGGGAGTGCTAACCCTAGGCTGATGGTTCTGGCTTCTATAAAAAAGTATGCTGGGCAAATCATGAGGAGCAAGCCAGTAAGCAGCCCCCTTTCATGACCTCTGCTTCAGCTCCTGCCTTCAGAAACCTTCTCTGAATTCCCACTCTTGACTTTCTTCAATGATGAACACTACTATAGCAGTTTAATCCAGTTAAACCCTTTCCTCCCCAAGTTGCTTTGGTCATGGTATTTGGTGGAAGCAATAGAAACTTTAGGTAAGACAGATATGTTTCAATTTTCATTAGTCCAGAGAAAATTTCATACAATCCAGGTAGCTAGTAAGATACTAGGGGAAATGATAGAATATGATTTTATAAAGGTATAATGACGGAGTCATTAATTTAACAGGCTGGCAAGCCAAGGATGGGTAAGATTCTGTACAGAACCTTACCAACGTAAGACAGGAATGTGTCGAAAGGCCAACTTTGGCAATAAACACTAATTAGGCTGTGTTTGTTTATTAATAAATACTAATAAGGCCATGTTTGTTCAAATAACACAAACAAGCTGTGTGTGACCTTGAAGATGGATAAGGAAGGCATTCTTGTCAGAATGACCTAAGACAGACTCAGACTTGTTTATGGAATAAAATGGGGGGAGATGTAGATAGCCTTATTGGGTTAGAGTGCCACCTAACAGGAGTCTGACATTGGCCAAGGGCAAGGAAATGAGCTTCAGACAGGAATGTGACATTAACCCATGATAGGGACTCTAATGTTAGGCTATAATAGGGAAGTAGCTTAAGGCAGGAATTTTAGCCTTAGGGTGGAACAAAAGAAGCAGGCATCAGCCATGATTATGACTTTAGGCTAGGATAAAGAAGTAGGCTCAGACATCTTGATCATCCTTAGATACAGCAATTGCTGGAGTGATCCTGGGGCTTTGTGTTTATTGTCTTGCTTGTTCCTTGACTATTGTCTTGCTTGATTCCTCATTGCACTACTCGTCCTTAATACTTGCATTTAATTTAAATGGTATAAAAGTGGATTGGAAAAAATAAACCTGCCTTTAGTCTCACAATTGACTGAGGCCATAATGAAAAAAAGGGGGGGGTGAATAATGGGGAAATTTGAGTAAAAGTATTAAATAGGAAAGGGAATATGAAGGGAGAATAGAGGATGGGCTGTGGGAATGTAGGTATCACTAATTAACTTTAAATTAAAATATGCAGATTCTTCCATATACATATGCATACAACCCATATATACACATATGTTCCATATATTTTCCATATATTTATACATATATACTCCATATATACATATTTGTATAGCCCATGTAAATATCCATATACCCATGTATGTAAATGGAATTTGGGACTTATACTATTCTATATAATCCCCCCAAACATAACAGGATATTGCAAATGCTATTGGTTACTCTTCCTAACAAAATAGCAAGACGTTATCACTGAAGACTCTACATATGTTATTGATCCTGAAGAAATTATGCTGATGCTCAATAACAAGTTTCACCAGTACTACCAAGAGTTCATAGTGCTCGAGGCACTATACACAATAACACAGAAGTAAAGAAATAATATTGCCCAGCGAAAACTCTGTGAATAACAGTTGCTATCTTTACTATCTGTCTGAAGGATATGCTACAAGTAGAAAATTCATTAAATATGTACATATTTAAGGTGATAATAATTAACTCACAAAAATGGGGGACACAGTGTCCCAAAGAGACCCCTGTCACCAAATTAAGCTTCCAATACTCAATACTGAGTTTCATCCCATTTTGTTGTTGTACAAAGGATTCCTCCAGGAATACCCAAACAAGCCAGGCTGTTGTTAAGACTATAGGGTTCTCTTCATAAACTGACAGCAAGAACCAACTGCTGAAGATAACACCTACATGACTCGTTGAATGTGGAGATGGCAATATGGTTCTTACGTAGCGATTTCACCCCAATGTTCCGGTATTCTGGGTAACTCGGCCTGCTTTTAAAAGAGAAAGATAAGCATCAAGCTACTCATCATACCCTCTTCTACAATGTTGTATCGCCTGTAAGAATGCTGGAGTTTGGTGGCACAAAGCTTGTGTGAGTAAACAACAAATAACTTATTTCTCCTAAATCTCACTACATAAAATGAAGCCTATATACACAGCATTGCATGGATGACCGAAAACCCGACTAGATAGACCAGGGACTTAGACCTACTCATCTAAAAAGGGATGGCGGGTTAGTGATAAAATGACTCCTAATGATACAATGCTATATTTGATGCCTTGTTCATCTATTACCAAAGAAACTTCCTCCTGAAGCAGCAAGTACACATATAGAGACCCACAGCCAGATCATATTCGGAGAATGAGAGATTTGGAATACATAGTTCTAAATGGGATGTCTCCATCAAAACCATCCACTCAGACCAGAGGAACTTCACCAGCCCCAGAAGAGGCAGAAGAAATGTAAGAGCCTGAGAAGATGGAGCACACCAAGAAAACCAGGCCCTGTAAATTGACATGAGCAGAGCTCATATGAACTCACAAAGACTGAATGTATAAAGACTTCCATCTTAGGGTTTTATAATCTTCCTAAGTGAGTAAGTGAGTGTTTCTTTGATTCTTGTGCCTTCTCTCGTGGTATTTTGTTGGGAGKATGATGGTCCTTATGTCCACAGATCACTAGGGAAACCAGACATGTTAAGCACACAGAATTGTCTTCTAAAAGGAAAGGATATATAACCTGGTTTTCCATTCACAATTCAGGGAGTTGGAGGTAAGAAACAAGTTGATGATCTGTGCTATCTGTTGGGCTTGGTCATATCAAGTCCCCACACCCAGGACCATAGGTATTTAACAGTCTAAATGACCTTTTTATGCTCTCTATATCCAGAAGCTCCCTAATTTCCCACAACCAGAATCAGAGATCTCTAATAGCCCAAATGATCTCTATCCTATCTTTATCTCTAAGGTGACACCAGAGCCTTCTCTAGGCCATTATGCCAACGCCAGTATCATATATCTTTAACCCTTCTTGGAAGAAAAGAAATGTGTTTTGATTTGAGTTTGGATGTAATTATGCCTCCTTGTGCATGTGGAATTGTGTTTAAATGTGTTAGCTACAAACTACCTTGCATTCATCTCCTAAAGTTTGATCCAGCCAGAAAAAGTCAAACTGAACTGAATTTTCAATTCACCCCTTTGTGGATCATTTTGCTACTGGACATGATGCCTGCAGGGATTCCCACATCTTTTCTTTCTTATTTTTGTCTTGCCCAACATCGATGTGATCATTTCTGCTTTATGTTACTGCATTTCACACATGAACACACATAAGTACCCGTGTGTGTGTGTGTGTGTGTGTGTGTGTGTGTGTGTGTGTGTGTGTGTACCTAGCCATTAGACCATTAGAAGTAAAACTTAACAACTGAATTGTGTATCTGGCAAATTGGAAAAATCAGATCTCTCCAATGGAGTATATCATCCATTACAAGACAGGCCTCAAGTTCAGGAGTAGCTGACCAATGTAGAACAGTCATCTGGAGATCACTTGAATTTATGCATAGCAGAGCATTGTGAAAATCTGACCTAAAAATGTAAATGGAGTCTTGTGAGAATTTAGATCATAAGAAATGTTCTCAGAAAAGAAAGGAATTCTGTGGTTTGGTTTGGTTTTGAAGGTGGTGCTGAGTGTTAAACAAGCTAGCCAACCAATCTTCTATTGAGTTACATCCTCAGGTCCCTGAATGGATTTCAAAGGAAATAGTAGGCAAGTGCAGACTCAACAGTCTGAAGGAAACAAGAGATAAGAGCTATAAAAGAAATAATGTCATATAATTTTAAGCGATTCTGGTTTAAAAGAAGATGAATGATTTTGACAAATTAGAGAAGCTCGTAGAAGAATAAAGATCATTCTCTGGGATCATATAATGTAAATAGGACAAGAAAACCTGACAAGGAGCAGTGCATAAAAATATATTTTTAGGAAACAAGCAATTATAATCATGTTCACAGAGTTCAAGAGGCAGACAGAAGAAAAAAGAAAACATTTCACAACTATGAAAATGAGAGTAGTCACCCAACTGGTGTGGGAATAAAGGCCTACATTTCAGAAACTCGAAGAGCTGCATGGCACCAAGTTACCAGGGAGCTAGATGAAAGGACCTTCGAAGAGAAATTAACCAAGCATGGAAATGTTTGAAAGAGTAAATATAAACATCAAGTAAGAAGACAGCTGTGTGGCAGAACGTTGGATTGCCCTGTGAACTCTGAGATTATATACTGGAAAAAAGACTGTCTCTAGTTGTGGTACACAACTAGTGCCCACCTTTTATTCAAGAGCTTTTTATCTGTTGTCAACAAGATTTAATAAGCTCAACAATGGCTCAAATAGTGGAACAAGAAACCAATAGGGAGTGAACAAAAGAAAAGACCATAGAAAGAGAGAGTAAAAGAGAGAGGACAGATAGACCCATGAGAAGCAGAAAGCAGGGACATTTATACAGTATGGAGGAGAACAAGCTCTTTTCTCCTGGTACATTGATGGAGAAGGATGGTCAACTGGGTGCTTTTCCTAACTCTATGAACTAGGAGACTTTCAGCTGGGCATCAGGCTCTAAGATTTCATTTGTTAAAAGCAAAAGATTGTGATTTTGTTTTAAAAACAACAGAGCTGAAAGAATAAAAAGGAAATGTATACAGAAGTCATACCAGATAACAAAATGTGGAACGATCCAGAAAGATATATTTTTAAAGTAAGAATTAAGGGAAGGATTTGAGAAGAATTAAGAAACTGGAATGTAAGCTAATATCTAGGATGTTTGTGTTCATTGCAAAGTTAGAGCCTTCTTCTAATGCTCCACAATATCTAGATTTCTACTATGTATTATGTATGTATGTATATATATATATATATATATATATATATATATATGGTTGTATGCATGTAGGTATGCATCTGTGTGTGTGTGTTTGTATACGTTAGTGTGGGAAAACTAAGGTCAATAGAATGCACCCAGGGTTGAAGAGTGGGAAGTCATGGAAAGGGAATTGACTTTGGGAAAATTAAGTCTAGCATTTTATTTTCACATACATGGCTATTGGCTCCCTCAGATACTCAGTTATCTGTATATTGTCAGAATAGACAGTAATTAGAACAGAGAGATAAATGGTTTTTAAATGTTGACACCTGAGGTGTTGAATAGAGCAGAGACTACATACAGTGATGGGAAGAGAGAGGTGGCCATCATTTTCTTTTTCAGAGTGAATATTTTTGGCATTCTCATACCAATTACATCTAAATTTTATATTTGCAGGTTAAATTAGAGGTCCCTTTGTCCTCTAATTTTATTTTTTCCTACCCTTTTCAGGGTTAGACAACCCTGAGATTCCACCTCACAACAGTCAGAATGGCTAAGATTAAAAACTCAAGAGACAACAGGTGCTGGCGAGGATGTGGAGAAAGAGGAACACTCCTTCACTGTTGGTGGGATTGCAAGCTGATACAAACACTCTGGAAATCAGTCTGACGGTTCCTCAGAAAACTGGGCATGACACT
>BDUI01000023.1:38787-51459 GCA_002335545.1 Apodemus speciosus
ACAGAGGCAGAAGGATTGTCCTAAATTCAATGTAGTATGGTCTACAAAGCAAGGGCTTCAAATTAAATAAACCACAGCTGGCTTGGTGGTTCTAATGTCAGAGTCCAAGAGGCAGGAGGATGTCTCATAAAATAACAGTGTTCATATCTCACTCACCAGGCCGTGGGTTCTAGCTCTGGCGCCCTGTACACTGGATGTGCTGGTATCCGTGGGAAGGCAGGGGACAGACCCCACCCCAGTCCCCACACCCCAGTCCCCACACCCCAGTCCCCACACCCCAGTACTCACCCTGCTGGCAGCTCTGTCCACTGCGAACGGCAGGAAGCCAACAGGAAACAGATGATTAGGGGTTTGTAACCCTGGAAGGCTTCAGTGGAACAGCTCCTTCCCGGTCAGAACCCGACCTCCCACATCCCAGGGAGATGCCTCTGCAGAGACAGCTAGTGTGTTCCCAAGAACAAACAGCACAAAAATTGAACCCCACAGCTGTAGCCCCTACTAGCTGTCACCCTCCTGCCAGCACTGGGTTGCCCACTCACCTCTGGACCCCTCGGTGTCCACACCCACTCGGTCTTCCTTTACAGCAGCCACATGCTGGGCCTGTGCAGCCAGCGCCCCAGATAGGGCCAGCAACCCAGTGGCCCCGGCACCCAGCAGGCCAGCTGGGCGCGGGGTGAGAGGCACAGGGGGTGCATGGGACAGCGGCTGGAGCTGATTCTGCTGCTGAATGGGGAATGGATGGCCAGGGGTAGGGGGGTGGCCAGGGGTAGGGGGGCGGCAGGGTCAGGGTGCACTGAGGGTGAATGCTGAGTACAGGGAGGTTACCACCCACTGGGTGCCTGGGCTGGGAGCAGGGCATCCCCAAAGACAGGCTAGGGTGACTCACCCCCAGGAGGCTGTTCAGTTCCCCCACGGTCACCTGCTTGGCTCGATCTACAGCCTGGAGCACCTGTTGCTGATGCTAGGGGAAAAGGGAAGGTGGGCGCTAAGCTGTAGGCTGTGCAGTCCAACTTGTCTGTCTGTCTATGTGTATCTCTGCATGTGGAGGGCAGAGGCAGGTGCTGCTGCTGTCTTCCACCTTATTTTAAGGTAGGTCTCAGCCCAGCTGGAATTTGGCCAGGAGCCACAGTATCTCCTGTCTCTGTCTCCCCTGCCGTAGTTACAAGCAAGGAACACCACACTTCTCTTTTCCTGGTTGCTGTGGACTTGAACTCAGGTCCTCATGATTGTGGGCCACCTTCCCCAGCCCCTCTCTGACTGCTTAACTGACAGTTCAGGGACCTGGCCTCTTCCCCGGGCTCTGAGGCCACAGTTCCAGGTCGTGCTTTGTGGGGCATCCTGGACCCAGAGGGCTGCTGGGCAGTGTCCCAGTCTCTAACCACTTGGTAGGAGCTGCGGGAGCTTCATGTGACACCACACTCTGTCCACACAGACAGTGTGTCACAAATAAGCACCCACATGCAAAATAAATACCCGTATTCCAAGCACCCACCTCAGAATGTGCAGCCTGGGCTTGGGCACACAGTTCAGGAGAGGACCCACCCAGCTTGTTTATCCCCAGCGCAACATTAAATCTGAATGGATTCAATAAACTTGAGCACACATGGCTGGTGGCCCTATCCAGGTAGGTAGCTGGCCTCACTGTGAGATGATGTTTCCCACCCTCAGGAGAAAGGCAGCAAGTCTCACAGAAAAGCTGAGGATGCTGGCTGTGTGGGGTACCCAGTGTGTGGGACCTGCTCGTGTCCCTGGAGGAACATCTCCACATGGAAGTGGCAATGGTCAACACCAAGGTCCTGTGGTCAGCAGGAGGGAGGCAGACCACAGAGCTTTCCGCCGTTTAATGAGCTATTCACAACAGTCGGCCTCTGTCTGTGCTGATTCTGTGTTTTCAAAATCACTGTCCTAAAAATGCCTAACAAAATTTGCTAATCTGAGCCATTTCAAGCACATGTGTCAGCGGGACGAAGCTCATTCACAGGGCTGTGTGGCTTTCCCCACCATCCATCTCTGGAACGTTCCAACTCCCTTATCTGAAGCTCTGTTCCTGTTCTCTCCCAAGCCCCACTCACCCGCCATCCCACTGCCTGTCCCTGGATCTGATAACTTCAGAGTCCCCGTGTGTGACCAGTTCACCACGCGTCACCATGTAAGACTTGTTCAATAACTGCCCCCTAACTCTCAAGGCACCCTAACCAGGAGGTAAGCACAGAGAGACACGGATCGTGCCTAAGACACAAGGCCAGGACCTGTATCAGCAGACCCGGCTGCAGGGTGTAAGCCTTGAGCACAGGCGCACTCCTAGCCAGCTCCATCCAGAGCAGAGAGCCAGGGGTAGAGAAATGGCTGGGTTGGTAAAGTGCTTGTCACGCAGGCACAGGGACCTGAGTTCGAATTCCCAGAAACCCTGAAAACAGTCAGGCATGGTAGTGTGTGTCTGTAATTCTAGCACCAGTGAGGACATAGGAAGATCCTGTAACTCGCTGACCAGACAGCATCACCAACTTGGCAAATTTCCAGGCCAGTCAGAGTCCCTGTCTATTTAAAGGGAGTGGGATGGCAAGATGTCTCAGCAGGTGAAGATACTGTGGCCAAGCCAACAACAACCTCAGTTCAATCCCTGGAGACCACACAGTGGGAGGAGGGCCCATCCCTGCAGGCTGACCTCCGGCCTCCACATGTATGCACGGCCCATGTGCCTCCTCCCAAAAAATAAATTATGGCTTGGCTCAGTGGCTAAGAGCTCTGGCTGCTCTCTCAAAGGACCAGGATTTGACTCCTGGCACTCACATGATGACTCACAACCCATCTGTAACTCCAATTCCAGAGGACACAACGCCCTCCTCTGGCCTTTGAGGGTACTGCACACATATGGTACACAGACATGCAGACAAAACATGTACATATAAGTTAAATAAATGCATAAAAGTGTAATAAAAGCAAATAAAGGTGGGTGGCACCGTGGGAAGCACTCCGAGGCTGACCTCTGGCTTCATTGTATGCACACACACACGGACATATGAAGAGCAGAAAATCCCTGACCCTCCCTCAGCCAGTGTTTCCCCAGGACGCCCCCCTGCCCCAAGGCTCTGCACACTCACATCCTGAGTAAGGAACGGGACCATCTGGGCACAGATCGCACTGAGGCGCTTCACAATCTCAGCCTGGTAGAGAAGCAACAAGCTGAATGGGACTGGAGAGGGACAGCCACCTCCGCCATCCAGCCTCCAGCCGACTGCAGGTCCGCGACACCTCCCCACCGCCCTGTGCAGCCCGCAGAGAAGCAGAAGTACACAGATACCCAAGGCCCCGGGAAACCCGTGTGAGAGGCGCGTGCTCATCTCGCATGACCCAGCTCTCTGTAGGTCTCTGGGGCTGTTCTGGGGTGGCCTCTGGTCCCCTACCAGACCTGTGTCCTCCACCAGGTAAGGACGATTACTGAATGGTCCAGTGGACCGGCATTCCTGCTGTCCTGCAGCACCAAGACCCACAGAAGCCCGGGGAAGCATATGGTGGGCGAGGCCACTCGGCATCTACCTGCACAGAAGGGAGCCTAGGGCACGGCTCTACGCCACAGATCTCCGGACCCTCAGGACCATCTAGACCCGCTGGCTACTTTGGGGACTCTTTGGACACTTTGGTTAATTATAGACCTCAGACAGTCTCCAAATAGAGTCTCAGAAGCCTAACAGCACATGCTGGAGTCTCAGAAGCCCATGGGATCAACCTTCCAACTCCAAGTGCTATCTCAGAACCTTGAGCCCTCAGAACCGTCAATTATCTCAGAACTTTCAGGGCTATCTCAAATCCTCGAACCCTCAGAACCTTCGGGGCTATCTCAAATCTCAGATCCACTCCCAGCCTTTTGAACTACCACCTGAGAACCCCACGGATGTGCTTGACCCCTTCCCACAGACACCCTAAACCCACATAGTCACCTGTTTATGCATTTCAATGTTGAGTCCGTAGGACATCTCGTAGTACTGCAAAGGAGACAGCCTTGGCAGTGCAGAAAGCTGGTGCCACCCTAGGGACACTGACGGGGTGCAGCCTCGGGTGGGGGGTATGAGTATCAGGGCAGGACACAAACACCCTGAGCCCCGTGGGGACCCAGTCAGGGAACCCATAACAGTTGGGCTCAAAGAGATGGGACATGCAGGCAGTCCCAAAAATTGGGGGGCACCCATAGAATAGTGCCTGATACCCCAGCCTGCCCTTTTTAGGGAGAACACGGAGGTGGGCAGGATGGGCAGATGCCCCTTACCATCACATAATGCCTTTGCATTTCTGTCTTCTCGCTGGCCAGCTTCTCACATTCTAGCTTGAGGCTGGGCAGGAAGATTAGATAAAAAAGGGGGGTTGCCTTGCCACACCCCACATGGGTCAGTTTCCACAGTGGCAGGTAGAAGCTGCTGGCTCTCCCATTCCTTTAGAAACTCTCCCCAGTTCTGTTGAGTCCAGGTCTACTCCTGGAATCAGAACATCGCTCTGGGAAAGCTTTCCCAAAATCTACTCACAGGCTATGGGCGCCACCTCCACCAGGAAGCCTTCCAGTACTCCCAATTAGCTCCGCCCGTTGCCTAGAAACCACGCCCCTCCAAGAGGCCTGCTCACCCCCATGGGGCCTCCCAGGGCCCAGAATTAGGGCCCCCTCACCTGTGGTATTGAGCTTGAAGAAACTGGAATTCCTCTTTGATCCGATCACAGATTTCCAGGACTGAGAACTTGAAAGGCTGGCCAGACTGCAGCGGGGTCTGAGGGGGAGAGCGGGGAAAGACACTAGGGTGAGTTCCTGACAACGGCAGGCAGGAGTCCCCTCCCTTACCCCACCTCCTGCAGCCAGAGATGGGGGATCTCCATACTCACCGGGTGCCTTCCCTGAGGGTACATCCTGCTGATGGATGGGTAAGAGAAGGGACCCCCAGCTTCTTGGAGGCTTGAGGATGTGGCAAAGGGAAGCTGGGGTGCAAAGGTGGCGCTGGGGAGAGAATTGGGGTGTGGGGAGGATCAGGCAGTAGAATTTGGGGTGCTAAGCTAGAGCTGGGGTGCAAGGAGACTGGGGCTGGAAAAGCTGGGAGAGAAGCTGGAGCTGGGGGAGGGATTTTTACGCAAAGAAAGAGCAGCCACGGGGAGCCTGCCGGAGCAGGGGACTAGGATCCCGCGCTGCGCCCCCACCTCCAGCCAGCGCGTCCCGGGTAGTCCAGCCCAGGGCCAGCTGCAGTCTGCACCGCAGGTCCGTGGCCGCCGCCCGGGGTCGGCGCTGGTGGCCTCAGTGGCTGCGGAGCCGCCTCCCTCCGCGGGGCTCGGCTGGGAGCCGCGGGCGGGACCCGCCTTAAGGTGGCACCGCCGCCCCCGCCTGCTCTGCTTCTTCGGCTCTAAGACCCGGGAAACTGAGGCTTGGGTTCGATACTAGTGTTCCCGCCCCACCCCACGAGAGAGAGAGAGAGAGAGAGAGAGAGAGAGAGAGAGAGAGAAGAGAGAGGGAGAGGAAGAGAGAGAAATTAGGCAAAAAACTAACTCTGCGCGCGCTTCCGGAGCCCCGGGAGGGAACCAAGTGGCTTTTCTGGGACAGCAACACTGTGCCCTATGAAGGATACCCCCCCCCCCCAGCGCAAAAGAGAGATACACACCTGTACCAGGAAGGGCAGACCCAGGCTGTGTTTGTCAGCCAATGCTGCCCCACTCTGGAGAGATCCAGGACAAAACCCAGGGCAGCTTAGAGCCCACATTAGACTTGCATGCTAGTGCCACCACCAACCAACTGGGTGGCCTCCTCTATCAGACTGGGCTCCTAAAGGGCCAGACTCCTTAAACTTAGTGCATAGAACCTCAGGTCTGTGTATCTTGAACCTGAACACTAGAAAGTCTTTTGCAGAGGTTCCACCACTGACCTCACTGGGAGATTCTAGGCAGGGGCTCTACCTCTGAGCACGCCTACAGTCCGTCACTGAGGGATTCTAGGCGGGGCGCCACCATGACCACGCCCCCAGTCTCTCACTAGGGATTGGGGACTCCACTCTTGACCACGCCCCCAGCTCACTTTTACTTTTAGAGGCAAGGTCTTGCTAAATTGTCCCTGCAAAACTTGAGCTTGGAATCCTCCTGTCCTCAGGCCCTGTAGTATCTTGAACAACAGGCCTCTGTGTGCCATCAGGTCCAGCTCCTTTATCACATCAAGTTTAAGTGTGTCCTCCCCCCCCCCCAAGAGCTGAGAAGTCACTTGTCATCAGGGAACCCCTCCCAGGAATCATCCTTTGTTTCCAACTCTGGCAGGACAAGACAGCTCTTTATCCTATTTTACATAGAAGAAATCTCAGAAGAGGAAGGTCCATGCCTTTAATCCCAGCACTTGAAATACAGAGGCAGGCAGATTTCTGTGAGTTTCAGACCCGCTTGATCTACTGTGGTGGTTTGACTATGCTTGGCCCAGGGAGTGGCACTATTTGGAGGTGTGGCCTTGTTGGAGTGGGTGTGGCTTCGTTGGATGAGGTATGGTCTTATTGGAGGAAGTATGTCACCGAGGGCTTAGAAGCGCCACCAAGTACATTAGTCAGTTTTCTAGGGCCCTTCAGAAGAAGTCATGGAACTCTCTGCTCCTCCTGCACCATGCCTGCCTGGAGGCTGCCATGCACCTGTCTGGATGATTACAGACTGGCCCTCTTACTCTGTAAGCCAGCCCCAATTGCCTTGGTCATGGTGTCTGTTTACTGCAGTAAAAACCCTAAGATATCTACAGAGCAAGTTTCAGGACAGCCAGGTTCTGCACAGAGAAAACCTGTTTCAGGGAGAAAAAAAAAAAGGAAAGGAAAGAAACCAGAGCTCTGGTCCATCATTAAGTCAATCAATAAGTGTATGCCTGGTGCTACTGTGAACTACTACGCACTGGGAAACAGTGGGCAACAATCATGGGGGAAAGACCTCACATCCATATTAACGTTTGCATCTCTGTGGGCAGCTAAGCCAACCACAGAGGACGGGACCTTTATGGCCAGTGCTCTGCAGCAGGAGGACACCAGCTGAAACCTAGGACTTCCAGGATAAAAGGACAGAATGGAGCCCTCTCTGATCGGACTCTGGAAGATGAGCCTCAGACCAGCCGAGATCACAGCTGGCCGCTCTGGAGCTGTATGGAAAAAAGCAACAATTTAGACAAGCACCGACAGAGTAACAAACACGAACCACCGGGGCAGTATGTGTGGGAGGGTGTTCAGGAAGGCTGACATTGTAGATGGAACTTTACAAAGTCCATGGGCCCAGAAAGTGAGAGAAAGAAAGACCTTGACATTTAGCCCTCTGAGAATCAGTGCCAGTAACTTCCTTGGAGTGTCTGCCTAGAATCCCCCAACAAGGGGGTTGGGGGCATTGGTGAGTGGTGGAGGCCCTCCTCACCCCACTCCCCACCCTGGAATCTCCCAGTGAGTGGCTGGAGCCCCGGCCAGGGGTGGAGCACTCGCAGTATCTGGAGCACCACGCTCTCCAGCATCTTGGGCATTGTCCAGCCCTATGGCTTTCCCAGATGCGGTACAATGTGCAGTTCCTTCTGCGTGGAACATGATTTCCGGTTCTGACCACTCGCATCCTCTCCTGCAAAGGCCTTGCAGCATCTCCCAGCACCTGCTACTAGGAACACAGCATCTCCCGCCTCAGCACTAGTTTCTGCTTTGCTGTTTACTGATCATTTTTTCCCTTGCAGACCGAGGAACACACCAGAAATTCTAGCACAGTCCTGGCTCCTGGGAAGTCTGAGAAAACAGTGTCCGACAAACTGTCCCCAGGTGCCAGCGGTTCCTGATTCCTGGCTTTTGGTGTCTGAGAACTTGTGATCTCCAGAGGCCCCAGAACCCCAGAATCTCCTCTCCCTGCGTCATCGCCCTTGTCAGCCCTCCCATCTCCCCAAATCAGGCTTGTTTGCGATTGGTAGCATCTCCCAATCTAACCCAGGCTGGTCTCATCTGGGGGGTCAGGGGCGCAGGTGTGTGTTACCCACTGCCAAGTTTTGCTCAGACCAGCCCCGCCCCCATGCCCCACACAGCACCCTTCCTGCTAGTGACCCTCAACCTCGGTTGTCTAACCCTGTACAAACTCCCCTGGTTTCCTATTACCCGAAGGACACATTCCCTCTTAGCATTATTTGTGCCGGCCACACCCTCTACTCTCCCCTGCTCCAGGTACCCTATCATGATTGAATGACCTAATTCGAGTTCTCTTTTCCTGGAATCTCCTCTCCCCCAATGCTATCTCCATCTTATTCTAAGATCAGCCCAAGGTCACCAGCTACAGCCTCCCCACAGAAGATAAGCTGTGAAGGAACCCAAGGCCAAAAGGAGACCCCCCAGAGGGCGGGAGCTCCTGGAAGAGGGGGCCACTGCCCCTCTGTTGTGCGGCCCAGGAAGCCACAGCTTCTGAACCTCCGTGGAACCAGAGGATATGATCTGAGGTTTCCCTTGGGACAGCCTGAACCCCATCCCTGGAGTGCACAGACACCACACCAGAAGTGGATAAGTGGGGTGCACCCTCAGCATTTCCCACCCTCCTAAGCCACTTTTTCCCATTCAGCCTGGTCCTGGATCCTCCACTTTGCAAAGTGGGGCTCAGCGCCTCAAAGTGCTCCCCTGCCTCAGTGCACATAGGCTCTGCGGTTCTGCGCTGTGCAAATAAAAAACAGAAAAGGGGGAAAGCCACAACTCGGAGCCGGGACTGCTCAGACCACCTTAAATCGGACTAGCCGCCCCGCTGCGGAGGGACCCGTCTATCTCCTCTGTAGTTGGTCGAGTATGCCAGCCAATCAGCTCCCGAAGCTCCCACATGGGTCTCTGACGTCACCAGAAGCACTGACCAATGAGCGCTGAGAACCCTGCAGCCAATAGCAGGAGATAGTAGTCTGGGATAGACCAATAGGAAAGCTCCTGATGGGGCTGGATGTGCAGCTCCTCCCCGCCCCCCGCCCCCGTGAGTGGGGCCCCGCGTGGTGGTCCCTGAGGATCGTGGATCCCCTTTTAGAAGTAAAAGCCCCTTGAAGCTGAGCTTGGATTCCTGGTGTCCCAGCACTTAAGAAGCTGAAGCAGGAGGACCGTTGTGAGGGCGAGACTAACGTGGACTACTGTCTCAAAAACATTTTATATTAAAAAATGAAAAATAAGTCCCTCGACTCGGTGGCTATCTTGTCAAGGCTCAGCAGCCAAAACTTCCTTCGGCCTGTTTCAGAGATAGGTAAATTGAGGCAAAGAAGGCACCTTGGCCGCTTCGGGAATGGCTGCGATTTGATTTTTTGCCCCAGCTAACTTACCAAGCTTATTTCGTTTGACCCATTAAATAATAGGAGGGGGTGGAATGAGTTTACCAGGAGTTGGGAGGTTGGAGGTGCTAGGCGTGCCTCAGTTTACCAGTGAACATCGCTACTGCGAACAAGCATACTTGACCGGAAAAAGAAAAAAATAAAACAAAAAACTACGTATCCCAGAAGCTCCAGCGCACGCGGCTCTGGCTGTCAATCAAAGTAACGTGGGTCCTCGCCCCCGCCCGCCCGCCGCTTCCCTCCTGCCAGCTCCCGCTCCCTCCTCACAGGCTCCCGGCCCGGCGCGGTATAATTACAGCCCATTGATCCGACCCGGGCCCGGGAAAGCGACTCCCTCAGGGAGGCCAAAGCCTTTGGCTTCCGACAGCGCCAGCCTCCCCTTCCCTGCGCCCCCAGCTGAGCCACTGGGCCACCAGCCAGGCCAGTCCCCTCCTGCTGGCTAGGGCTCACGGGTGACCTCTGAGCCACAGTTCCCTGCCTGGCCTGGCAGGGGGAAAAATCACGCACAGGAGCGCACACACAATCATTTTCTCCTTAAGAACACGGGGAGCCACCCCCTCCCCGCAACTTAGTGCCTGGTTTTCCCAGAGAGATGCCCCCTGCTGTGGCTTGGGCTCGGCTAATGAGGGGGCTCAGAAGGGGAGAAGCCTGGGACAGCCGAGCCTGGAGTCTCACAAAGCTGCTTAGAGCATTCTCAAGGCTTCCTAGATGTAGGTGTTTTATACTGGGGTTCTGCAGAGGGCATAGGAGTTGGCTCATTAGAAATCCCTCTAAAAAACACTGAGAAACTAAAGTGGGGAGCCCTGACCACTGACCTTGCTTGTGTGCCCCTGATTCAGCTTCTGGCCATAACTGGGAGAAGTAGGAGGGTGGGCTGCGGCTCCCCATGCGGGTGGCACCAGGACTGACTGAGGATGTAGACAGTAAGAGAGCGTCTAGATAGACAAAGGGGCTTCTGAACCCTGGAATCCCAGCGCTCAGGAGGCAGAGGCAAGTATATCTGAGTTCGAGGTCAGCCTGGTCTACACAGAGAAACATTTGTCTCGAGAAATAAAAGCCAAAATAAAACAAAATAAAAGCAAATGTTTAACCAACATGACTGTCCTACAGCTGTCACACCAAAGGGATGGTCACTGCTACCTACATGTCCCACCCACAGAGAGGTGGGACTCTATCTCACCATCTGCTATGATTACCCACTTAAGAGTGGCTCGCATCCTAGTCGTTCCCCTAAGCTCAAGAACCCCCTGTAGCTACCCATCACCCTCAAAAAATTCCTAAGCTGCTCAGCCCAGTTGAGCTGGAATTATCCACATCCGGGCCTCAGTGCCCTTGAACCAGATACAGAAAGCCAGACTTTGGGCAGAGGGGTCTGGGGCTTGGTCCGCCTCATCCCGGTCTGCACAGGCTGCCTGCACAGGCCTCCACTGGGCAGCAGTCAGGGCTCCTGCGGCTCCAGGCAAGTTTATTTTGGTCACCTGGGGTCCTGGTGACAGGTCTCTGAAATCTGCCTTCCTGCCCTTGCCCCCATTCTGTGTGTTCCCTGAGGGAGGAGAGAGTGCCGGGTGTCCCTGGCATACAGTAGGTGCCTAATAAATACTGAAGTTAGCCATGAAAAGAACATGGCTGCATGGTAAGAGTTTGCTTACCTGGATCTGAGGGTTTGTAAATTTGGGGGAGGGGTTTCTGTTGTGATCATAAAAAGAGAAACAGGCATAAGAATATGTTCTATGGGCGGTGTGGGGGAGGGGTGCCTCAGCGGGCCCATGCGGAGAGATCCCTTCCCCCTGAGGGTCCACACACACGACGACAGTATAGAAGAGAGTTTATCCAGGGCGTGGGGAGGGAAGTTAGGAGGGTAGTAGAGGCAGAGAAAGGCAGAGAGGAGAGAATAGAGAAGCAGAGGCGGCCATGACCACGTGGAGAGAGGGGGAGGGGGAGGGGGAAGGTAAGAGCCCAAGAGAGCAGAGAGAAGCTGAGATAAGAGAGACAAGAGAGAGGGGAGGGGCGAGCAGCCTACCTGGCTGTTGCCAGGTAACTGTGGGGTGGAGCTTAGGCAGAATCCTAACAGTCTCCTTTTCTGATCCTGGGCATGAACCTAGGGCCTGACCCACGCTGGGCAGGAGTCACCTCTGTTGTACTTGATGGGTCTCGTTTCTCCTCTCTCCTTCAGTTCCCCTGGTTTGCAGGGTGGTCAGAGAGGCCCAGAGAGGGCGAGGGGCCTGCCTAGGGTCCAGCAGCAAAGCGAGGCAGCTCTTAGCACCACGGGGTTGAGGTCACCAATACCTGTATCTAGGGCCAAATACAGGTCATCTGCCACCTTTCCCTTTGTTCCCGGACATTAGCAGCAGCAGAGAGGCCACAGTGCCACCCAGCAGGCCCTGCAGCCCTGGAGGGGAGCTGGAGGGAGGACTTGCTTTAGGAGGAGGAGGAAGAGAAGAAGCAGGAGGCAGAGGAAGAGAAGAAGCAGGAGGCAGGAGAGAAATGAAGCTAGAGAAGGGAAGGGAGAGGTGGGAAGGGGGGAGGAGAGGAGGGGAGAGGAAGAGGGGAAGGGAAGAGGGGAGGTGGCTGCAGAAGGGGAGGTGGCTGTAGAAGGGAGAGGGGAGTAGGGCTAGGAAAGGAGGAGGGAGAGGAGAAGGGGAGGGGAGAGGAGGGGAAAGGGGAGGGTAGGAGGAGAGGTGGCTGCAGGAGGCGGTCAAGGTTGTCTGGGGCTTGGCTGGCAGCCAGCATCCAGGCCCCACAGGCTGTGGAGAGGTTTGTAGGGGAGGGGTGGGAGGCGACACGTGGGAAGAGGAGTAGGGACCCAGCGGGCACAGCAAAGGATAAAGAGCTTCACAGCCCAAGGGAATGGAGGGGGGGTGGCAATCAGAGACAGAGCCACAGGAGAACCCCAGAGTCAGCAGCACCGTGGGGACCCCCTCCCTGGAGCCTGGCCTGTTTCTGTGTTCATCCTGGTGCCTCTGTGTCCCCATCCTCAGATGATCTTGCGCTGCTCCCATCTGAGGGTGCCACTCTCCTCTTCTAACACCCACCATGACACCAGTGACCCATGACACCCCACAAGGACCCAGGTGACCCTCTCCTGAGATTTGACCTGGTTCCCCTCGGAGCTCTGAGCATCTGCAGGAACACTGGATCCTGGAAAAGTGACTGCCACGCCTGTGCCCAGCGCCCCTGTGCCCGGCACACCCTTGGGTCCCCGCCAGTCTGGCTATCTGCTCCCTCCTCAGTTATCCCTACATCACCTATGGTCTCCTTACCCCAGGCGAGTTTTGGAAAAGTGAGGTTTTTACTGAGTGGTGGCGTGCGCCTTTAACCCCAGCACTTGGGAGGCAGCAGCAGAAGGACCTCTGAGTTTGAAACCAGCCGGGTCTACA
>BDUI01000023.1:84251-95805 GCA_002335545.1 Apodemus speciosus
CCACCCACCCATCCATCCACCCACCCATCCATCCATCCATCCACTCACCCATCCATCCATCCACCCATCCATCCATCCACCCACCCATCCACCCACCCATCCATCCATCCACTCACCCATCCATCCATCCACTCACCCATCCATCCATCCATCCATCCACCCATTTATCCATCCATCCACCCATCCATCCATCCATCCATCCACCCATCCATCCATCCATCCACCCACCCATCCATCCATCCACTCACCCATCCATCCATCCATCCACCCATTTATCCATCCATCCACCCATCCATCCATCCATCCATCCACCACCCATCCATTCTTCTATCCCCCTCACACACATTCATTTATTCCTTCTTCCAACCATCTGTTTATCTACTGGTCTGCCTGCCCCTCCTTTACAGCATCTTTTTCCTTGTCCTGTTGTCCTCCTAGGGTGGAGGCTCAGTCCCTCTGTGTTCTGTCACTCTAGGTGGGAAACTCTGAGCAGCCTATTTTAGGTCTGGCTTGTGGCCACCCTTTCTTGCTATCTACTTGGTGCTAGCATAGCATGGCCCCTCTTAGTAGTGCAGTGGGCTTGCTGTATGATCAGCCAGCTCCAACCTTGTCCTCCTCCATGGATACCTCTGACCTTCATGTGGATGTGACTAGGAAGAGGAAGGCCTGCAGGAGGATGCCTGCAGAACTCTAACATCAAAGCACCCCAGCACAGATCCTGCTAAGAATTACAGGGTACATGGGTTCAATGACTGTCCTGGCCTGTTCAGAACATGCATGTAAAGTGCTGATGTTTATGGACTCAGAGCTTTGAAACAGAGATTAATGGTGTCAGACCCCCTAGGGACACCATGTCCAGCATCCTCAGAGGAAAGGCACTGTCTGGGTGCTTTTCAGCTGTTGCTTTGGGATCCATTGGTACCGTAGGTTCCTTAATACTGCCTGCTGCCAGCCCACAGGTGGACTGTGACTCCATCCTAAGTAGGCAAGGAATGGGGTATTTGTGATGAAAGCTAGCTCTCTCTCTCAGCCAGGAAGAGGGACACCAGCCCCGATGGCTCCTTATCGGCACTGCTGGATACTGGGCATTGTGTTGGATCCAGGCATGACTTGGGTCAGGTACATGGGGAACCTGAGCCTGTATCCAGCCCCCAGCACTGGTTGACCAGACATGTCAGTGGCAAACTCGGCTTCCGGAGACATGGCCACTGAGGAAGCCACGCGTGCTGGCATGGCCCAGCATGGGTACTGGCCTGAGTTGCACCTTGTCTCTGGCACATGCTGTTTGGTTGTAGCCAAGGGTGGCCTGAAGCCCAGGGCTAGCCAGGCCTAGCCCGTTGGCCAGCAGTCTGAACTCCTGGCCTCAGGCTCTTGTGGTGACCTTCCTTGGTCTGCGCCTGTTGTTAGAGTTGCCCTTCTCCACCCTGTATTGTGGCTCCTCATCTTTCGGCAGCTGCTTGCCGGCATGCAGCATTCTCTGGCAGTGTGGTCAGCTGAGCTCAGTGGGCCGTAGGCAGAGCACTGGGACCTGATGGCTGTAGGTGAGGGCACACTGCCGAGAGGTGTGGCGTCCACGTGTCTCTGTGAGCACGACTCACATGAGCACAGAGGTTTCAGTCACTTTTTATTTTAACTTTTTAAACTTTGTATGTGTTGGCTTGTGCACATGAGTGCAGTTCCTGTGGTGGCCAGAAGAGGATGGAAGCTATTCTGGAGCGAGAATTACAACTGCCTGACTTGGGTGATGGGAACCCAACCAAGGCCCTCTGCAAGAGGAACAAGCTTGCTGGGCGGTGGTGGCGCACGCCTGTAATCCCAGCACTTGGGAGGCAGAGGCAGGCGGATTTCTGAGTTCGAGGCCAGCCTGGTCTATAGAATAAGTTCCAGGACAGCCAGGGCTACACAGAGAAACCCTGTCTCGAAAAACCAAAAAAAAAAAAAAAAAGAGGAACAAGCTTAACCCCTGAGCCTTGGGTTTTAATATTTAAAAGCTGTAACTCCAAAAGGTATATAAGCTCTAAGAAGGACTGTGTGGGGGATTCTGGGTAGGACTCTACCCCGACCAGGCCCCCAGCCCCTCACTGGGGGATTCTAAATGGGCGTTGTGCCTGTCAGGGACAGCCCTAGTCCTATTTTTATACTTATATTTTATTTTGGCATATGTGCATTCCTTGTGTTTGTGGCCCTACAGGTGCATGTGTGCATGTTACGTGGAGGCCAGAGTTAGCACTGAGTGTCTCCCTTGGCTCCGCCCCCCAAGGGAGAGATTGAGCACAAGCTTGCTCAGTCGGCTTGTTCAGCCAGGATGCCCTGCATGCCCGAAGCCCTGAGGTTACAGGCGGGCACCCACCTCATCTCAGGTTTCTCGTGGATTTGGGCCCCTCACTTGGGCCCTCATGCCAGTGCAGTCTCCAGTGTCAGCTGTGCACACAGATGTGAGTGTGTGCAATGTGCAAGCGCGCCACACATGCTGGAGAGTTGGTAAGATTCTTTTCTTTTCTTTTCTTTTCTTTCTTTTCTTTTCTTTCTTTTCTTAAAAGACAGGGTCTTATTGGCTGACCTTAAACGCTGTGTAGACCAGGCTGGCCACAAGAGAATATTGTTGATTGCTGACATAACACCCAGAGTTTTGGGATTTGGGTCCCTTTCACATTTGGATGAATCACCTTAGTAGTGATAATGCCTGCAGGCTTCCAAAGAACTGTGGCAGAGAGCTGACGCTCATGTCCCAAACACTTGGGACCAGCATATGTGGCCCGTAGAGAAACAGCTTCTGAGCCACAGGCCAGGGAGCATCTGCCCACTCTACAGCCGCTGTGGTGGGGTCCTGGGAGAAGCACACGCACAGCAGGTAGCTGTAAGCATGTCCCCAGGCCCACTGCCTAAGGCCCAGCAACCTCTGGTGTAGCCCTGGGCATTACTCTCGAGTGTAGGAGGTGTGGGTAGGGTATACTCTGAGAGCAGGGTTGGGGTGACCGAGTGAGCACCCTCTGTGCTGACCAGATGTGGTAGGTCTTGCCGGTTGGCTTCGGGTGGGGATCAGTGGGAATTAGCAACCGACCTCAGGGGACCATCACATCTGGCACAGAGACTGGTGGCAAGGCCCCAGGTGCTGCTGGCATCTGAGGGGCTACTGGGCTCTCAGCCATGGAAGGGCTCAGAGACTCAGGGCTTGTCTGCTGCAGCTGGGGAGCAGGCAGCATCCTGAGCAGTACTCCGTGTTCTCGGGAGGAGCCAAGCAGGATCCCTTGGGTGGGCGAGCTTGCATAACGTTTGGGGGTGACTGGCTGTGTAGTACCCCACAGTAGGTGGGCAGGACTTTGGGGCCCGCAGTGACTGGTCAAGGTGTGTCATCTGCAGGCACTGGTGAGAGTGGGAAGAGTACCTTCATCAAACAGATGCGCATCATCCACGGTGCTGGCTACTCAGAGGAGGACAAGCGCGGCTTCACCAAGCTGGTGTACCAGAACATCTTCACTGCCATGCAGGCCATGGTGCGCGCCATGGAGACACTCAAGATCCTCTACAAGTATGAGCAGAACAAGGTGAGGGCCGACCAGGGCAGAGTCTCGGGGGCGGGGTCTGTGGGAGGGACCTGCCCTTGAGGGTGGGGCCTAGAAAATGGGAGCACAGGTAAGGACCACTAGAGATAGGGAAGGGTGGCTGACTGTGGGCCTCCTGGACACCCGTGCCCAGTGAGCTCCACTGTCGTCGTTGTTGTCATCATTGGTTAAGTAGTATTTTGAAATAATGTTATTTATTCTTTGAGAATGTCATGTATTTCGAACTTATTATTTCTTCTCCCCCACTTTTTCTTGATCCTTTCCCACCAGACTGTGCGTTCATATGTATGTATGTTTGTTTGTTTGTATGTATGTATGTATGTATGTATGTATGTATGAATGTATGTATGAATGTATGTATGAATGAATGATGAGGCTCAGGGTCTTGGTCCTCTTAGGCCAATTCCCCAACCCTTCTGCTTTAGAAACAGGGTCTTCTTGCTCAGTAGCTTCTTGGTCAGGGTCTTCAAGCTCCTGTCTTGCAATCCTTCTGCCTCCATCTCCCAAGTGCCAGGTATTGTCTTAAGAAACTGGCATCAGATCATGGGGACCTGTAGAGGAGTCCCTGTGTCAGGTTGGAGTCTTACGGTCCTGGATGTGGATATAGGGCACCTTGGTACTTGCTTGCCCTGCCCTGGCGTCTCTGCAGCCTCCTGACAGTTGTTGACGAGTCTGGGCCCCTTGGAGCCTCACATCTCGTCTGTGCGGGAGGTGGTGGGGACCGTGGAAGCCTTGCAGTACAACAGCTGGACACAGCTGAACACGGCCTTCTGCCCGTTCCACAGACAGGCTGACGGGGCTGGTTCTGCCAACTTCCTTCCTGATATGAGGGCCAGGGCAGTCACTGTCACAAGGGGGGTTCTTCCCACTTAAGGACAGGCAGATGTGTGGGATCTGCCCCTCCAGGGCTCAGCAAGGTCTCGGCAGCCCAGTGCGTGTCGGGCGCCATGCGAGCAGTGTAGAGCAGTGTAGACACGGCACCCGATACGCCCACCTGACCAGGCTGGGCGCCATGTCTACTAGCCCAGAGCCGAGGCTGCCTTGGGAAGGCTACAGAGGAGGGATCCACAGTGAGGCTCTCAGGGGCTGGTTAGCGGTGTTGTGTAGTTCACTGGCTCCTCTGACCTGAGGATGTGGAAGGGCCACTTCCTTGTGCTTTCAAGAGAGGGAGGTAGCCCCAGCTTTTGTGTGCCCCGTGCGGCAGCTCCCCTTTCTGGGCTTCCAAGGAGCAGGTTCAGGGGCAGGCTGGGTTCTTGTGGGTAGAGCACTTGCCTGGCATGCATGAAGCCTTGGGCTCCATCCCCAGCCCTAATAAACCCCAGTGTGTGGAGAGAGAGGCTTCAGGGTGAGTTCAAGTTCATCCTCAGCTACATCCTTGGGTCAGCCTGGGCTACACAAAACCAAGGGAAATGCAGATCATCTCTCCCAGTCCTCACACCCACCCACACAGAGTGGTCAGGGAGCATGGGTGGTGGGTGCTGGTCCCAGCAGCCCCATTGCTTTCCAGGGGCCTTGGCTCCCCTCCTTGCCCTGCTGGCTCTGCAGGCTCCTTGCTTGGCCCTGGTGCCCTCAGGAGTTCACGATCCCACCCTCCCTCAGGCCAATGCACTCCTGATCCGGGAGGTCGATGTGGAGAAGGTCACGACTTTTGAGCACCAGTATGTGAACGCCATCAAGACACTGTGGAGTGACCCTGGTGTCCAGGAGTGTTATGATCGCAGGCGAGAGTTCCAGCTATCTGACTCGGCTAAGTAGTGAGTGGGGCTGGCATGCATGGCTGGCACAAGAGACATGGATGGGGTCAGAGTGGCCATGACCTAGGTCCAAGGGCCTATCCATAGACTCATCACCCATGGCGCTGGCTGCCCAAGCAGGGCCAGCAGTCCACTCTCCCGCCCAGATCTGGGCTCCACACAGGGCCGGGCTAGCCTGACCACTCACCGCCTACATGCTGGCCTCAGAGAGCAGGGGTGAGGCTCAGAGAGCAGGGGTGAGACCCGGGCTTCTCTCCTGTCCCATGCCTGGCTGGAAGGAGAGCCCAGTCCTGGCCTGCCTAGAGGGTCAACCAGGGCAGCAGAGACTTGAGGACATCTAGGAGACAGTTCCAGCTGACAGGGCACTCAGTACTCAGCAAGGCACCTGTGTCAGTCGAGACCCTGAGTTGAGCCTTCTGAGATGTCCCCCCATGCTATGGCTCTGGCTGTATTGGCCCCCACTCTCCAGCTGTCTTTAGCACTGAATCCCTTCCTGCCATTTATTTGGGACACTTGTGACTCCAGGCCAGTGGAGACAGTGTGCTCTTACCAGAGCCAGTACACAACCAGGCCTCTAGCCCCTCCAGTGCCAAGTCCCTGTCTGCCCGTGGGTGTGGGATCTGTGCCATGTCCCAGGTGTCCACTGGCCCCAGTGGGCTCCTGAGAGATACCTCTACATTGTAGCTACTTGACGGACGTGGACCGCATCGCCACGGTAGGCTACCTGCCTACCCAGCAGGACGTGCTGCGGGTGCGCGTGCCCACAACTGGCATCATCGAGTACCCGTTTGACCTGGAGAACATCATCTTCAGGTGATGGTCAGATCTCCGGGAGCGGGGGAAGAGCTGTGCAGGCTTGGCTGTGACCGGAGGGCGGCAGTGGGGGTCCTGAGGTTTGGAGTGGGGCTTTGTGGCCTCTGGTTTGGGGAGCCTGTTAAGGCTCCTCCCTGGGACCCCTGTGAACCTGAAGAGCACAAGACAAGCCCTGGAGACGCATGGGGTGCCGTGGGCATGTGCTTGGCTCCATTCAGAACCCTCGCCCACAGACCAGAGAGGGTCAGGGCCGGTTAGGTGACAGTCGCCCCGGGCCTCCCATCTCCAGTGGCGGCTGCTGTCCTCAGGTCCTTGGCCTGCAGGCATGTTGTGACCTTTGTGCTCCCTCTTTCCTTAATCTTTTTTTTTTGTGAGGCTCCCTGTGGCACCATGATGCTGACCCAGGGCAGAGGCCTGCTCCTATTTAAAGCCTTTCCCAGGTGGCCCTGGGTGGCCCTGGGTGGCCTGGGTGACTGGCCTCTCAGGCTCATGCTCTGTCAGCACTGATGCTGCATCTCCCCGAGAGTGTCCATATCCCCAAGCCCCCAGTCGGGGGTCCCTCCTTGGCTGCCACAGCTGCTCCAGTGAGGGCAGAGGCCCATGGGCCATAGTCGGGGACCACATGGCCTGTGACCTCAAGTCTTGGCAATGTGTGGCCAGGTGAGCAGCCTTCTGGTTCCCATGCCACCAGCAAGCAAAGTCCACAGGCAGAGGCCTTGAGAATCCTTGTACTTGACTGGATGCCATCCGCACAAATGGTGAGGAAACATTGTCTGTCCCCGCCCGCCTTGTGCAGCTGCTGCGCGGCTCTGAGCTATAGAGAGGTGATTGGAGTCTGCAAGGCCACCCGGGTTCTGGGCAAACACTGCCATCTCTACAGTGGACTTGAGCATTTACAGAACAGCAGCCTGGTCATCCTGGCCACAGCCACTTGGGCCTTTGGGGCTGGGGACGGGTCATAGACAGCGGCTGGAGCTGAGCGGCCTCCATCTACTCCTAGGATGGTGGATGTGGGCGGGCAGAGGTCAGAGCGCAGGAAGTGGATCCATTGCTTCGAGAACGTGACTTCCATCATGTTCTTGGTGGCACTAAGCGAGTATGACCAAGTCCTGGTGGAGTCGGACAATGAGGTGAGGCTGGGGGACACACTGGGGGGCTGGCAGGGGCGGGGCATAGGGAGCTTACTCACCCCGCGTGTCTGCTTCAGAACCGCATGGAGGAGAGCAAGGCCCTGTTCCGCACAATCATCACCTACCCCTGGTTCCAGAACTCGTCCGTCATCCTCTTCCTCAACAAGAAGGACCTTCTAGAAGACAAGATCCTGCACTCACACTTGGTTGACTACTTCCCCGAGTTCGATGGTGAGCACTGCCCCAAGTCCCCACTGTCACCCAAGGCCTGGCAGCCACCACCTAGGAGGCCGCTGACCAAGCCACTCGTCCACTTGCCCGCAGGGCCACAGAGGGACGCACAGGCCGCACGTGAGTTCATTCTGAAGATGTTTGTGGACCTGAACCCCGACAGCGACAAGATCATCTACTCCCACTTCACCTGCGCCACCGACACTGAGAACATCCGCTTCGTGTTCGCGGCCGTGAAGGACACCATCTTGCAGCTGAACCTGAAGGAGTACAACCTGGTGTGACCGAGACATGGCTGCCACCAGGGCCAGCTTCCTCCGCATCCGGTCACCCAAACCGAGGGACCTGGGCACACAGGGGCTGGGGCACGTTTCTCTTCCCACTCACTTCCTGTCCCTGCTCCTCAAGGGCAGAGTGGCCTCTTTTTGGCCTTCATTCCATGTGGCTTGAGGTTTTGTTTTTTGTTTTTCCTAGAAAACAAAAAAAAAAAAAAAAAGAAAAAAGAAAAAGAAAACAGATGAACAGCAGTGCCCTCTCCAGAGACCCCGCAGCTACAAGGCCCGAGCCCATGGTCCTGAGTTCGACTCCTCCCCCAGGAAGGCTGGAGGCTTGGGGACCCTGGACTGTCTGTCCCTTTTCTAAGTTATTGATATCCCGTGTGCCCTCGGGGCCCGCACCATCTCCCTAGACTCCGGGAAGTGGGGGTGGGGGGCCCCTGTGCCCACCCTAGGAAGTGCCTAATTGTTTCTGTTTTGTTTTCGTCTTTCGAGGAAAGAGAACTACTCTCCACTCTGACTGCAGGCAGGCGACTCACTGCAGGGCCTGCTGACCATAGCCCCTGTGTCCCCTGCTGCAGGCAGGGCCTGGCCTTTGGTGAAGTGGGGGTGGGGAGATTAAGTCCCCAAGACCCACTGCTCACTGACTTGGCTAGGAAAGGCCCTGGGGACCCTGAGGGGCTACACAGAATTGGGCAGCTGGAGGGACTGTCCAAGTCTATGTGGCTCATCAAGGCCCGCCCCCACATCCCAGTCAAGAGCGGGGTGCACAGGGCCTCTTCCAAGTATTCTCAGGTCCGTACCCAGACACGGGCAGTGGCCTCGCCCCACGCACTGGTCCCTGGCCATAGTCACTGCACCATGCCTGGTGCTTCCTAAACCAGAGGGCCAGCGTGTAAGAGGTGACGGCCATGGCCAGAGAGGACATAGGCAGGCCCCTGCTGCTCATATACACTACAGTGTCTGTCTGTCCGTCCATTCGTCTGTCAGATTTTTTTTTTTTTTTTTTTGCACGTGCATTCTGGGCTTGGATATCCAGCCATGCCTTTGTCCTGCCTGCCAAGCTGGACTCCAGGCCCCAGAGTGTTCATCCACTCAGACACATGCCAATCCAGATGGGCAGTTGACCACATTGCCATCCAGGCAGAAGGAACACGGGACCAGTGGACAGGACAGCCTAGGTATGATGGGTGGCTGTGGTGACCGCCCACATTCCGGGCCTCCCCCACCTTCCCACACACTACAGAGCTGCATGGGTGGCAGGATCATCCTGGCCACCCACAGACTCCCCGGGGAGACCCAGGTCCTCACAGCAGGCATCTGTGTTGCTCAATGGGAAGAGAAGTTGGGGCCGTACAGGTGTCTGAGGCTGGACCACCCCAAGCCGGCAGTGTTAGCCTCTCGAGCAGTATGTGCCAAGTGTGCTGGGCCACAGTAGCCACAGCCAAAGCCCTGGGGCAGCACCCAAGTGGTGGCTGGCAGGTTCTGCCCAGGGGAACAATGTTGGGGGCCCTTGGAGCTCTGTGCCACACAGGTCAGGATGGGAACCCCAGCCTTCCTACTTCTGACCTGGTCCTCACCAAGGGATGGCCCGATCGCAGGAGACACACTGGTTCTTTGTGTCCACCTTGGTGCATTGGGAGTGCCAGCCACCATCCAGCACCCAGGGAGTCCAGGCCTGGCCTGTGGTGGCCGCCAGCGGCTCTGTGACCCTTGTATATTACACAGTCCTGATTTCAAACTTCAGCCTATTTAAGAGAACACTCAAAACACTGTTTTTTAACCCTCGTCCTTTGTGAAGCATGTTCCCATGTGGGGGGGGGCTCAGTGCCAGGCTCAGTGCCAGGCTCCGACAGGCCGTCGGCCATGGATGCCAGGGTGCAAGCAGCAGGTCGGGGCCCTGACCCCTTAACCCAGAGGGTCTTGCTGAAGCCACCTTTTCATATCTTTCTCTTGAATTCTGTTTTAAATCGGAATAAATTTTGTTCCTAAACTCCTTTGGCTCCTTTGGGATTATTAAAAGTATTTGGGGGGGAGGTCAGAGCAAGCTTATCCCCAAGACACTTCTGGCCATTGCCCAAGCATCACCTGGTCGGCCAGTTTCCTCTGCTGTGAGATGTTAGCTTCCCTGTACTGCTCACTCGCAGGGAGCGACCCAGCTCCTGCTACAGGATGTTGGGCCAGCAATTCTCTATCCACAGCTGCCACCATTCTTCATGGGGGTCCTGCCTGGGGAAATGCGTGAGTGTAGGGTGCTTGCCCCCCAACAGGAAGACCTGATCTCAGGGTCATCAGTGGCATGGGCTTTGGGGATCACTGTGTGCCCAGCAGTATGGATCCAGGCTGTGAGATGGGCTCCCCTTACATCAGTCATCAGAAAATTGTTTCTATTGCTGTGATAACCCCATGGCCAACAGCAAGCTGGGGAGGAAAGGGTTTATTTGGCTGACACTTCCAGACCACAGTCCATCACTGAAGGAAGTCAAGACAGGAAATCACACAGGGCAGGCAGGAACCTGGAGGCAGGAGCTGATGCAGAGGCCATGAAGGGTTGCGGCTCCCCATGGCTTGGTCAGCCTGCTTCTTACAGAACCCAGGACCACAGCCCAGGGATGGCACCACACACAGTGGGCTGTGCCCTCCCCCATTGATCACTAATTAAGATGACTGTCACTTAGACATGAAGCCAGCAGGATGGTGGCCTGGGACACAGGTGGACATTAGAGGTGAACTTGCAAGACTCCATCCTCTCTTCCACCATGTGCGACCTGGAGATTGAGGTGGAGCTTGGAACAGAGGAAGGGTCTGGCAGACAAGCCTGGGGACTGCATGGAGAACTCGGCTGATAGCCAGAGCAGTCGGGGGACCTAGAAGAAGTGGCTGAGATTGGACAAGGTGCTGGCAGGGGGAAGCATGGACACTGGTCTCTTTGGCAGTGCAGTTGTTTGTCATTCCACCAATGTCCAGCAGGTGTCGCTAGACGACCGACACAGCTGCCACCAGGCACCACAGACCTGTCAGTCACCGCTGCTGGGGAGGGTCCTGAGTGCAGCTGTGCGGTCAGATGCCATCCAGGCTCAGTTTGTTCGTTAGAAAGAAACAATGTCAGCCGGCGGTGGTGGCGCACGCCTTTTATCCCAGCACTTGGGAGGCAGAGGCAGGCAGATTTCTGAGTTCAAGGCTAGCCTGGTCTACAGAGTGAGTTCCAGGACAGCCAGGGCTACACAGAGAAACCCTGTCTACAAACAAACAAACAAACAAACAAAAACAGAAAGAAACAATGTCAGCGACATGAGAAGGCTCAGAGGGTGTAGGAGCTTGTGGACAAGCCTGAGCAGCTGAGTCTGGTCCTTGGGATCCATGTGCTAGGAGGGGGTAACAGCTCAAACAACACGTCCTGGGACATGCAGCCACACACAACAAATAAACAAATGTAATTATACAATTTAAGAAAAAAACCAGTGCTGCTGATGGTGGTGCACTCCTCAAATCCCAGTACTCAAAAGGCAAAGGCAGAGGGGGGTGGCGGGGAGGGGGTCTCTGAATTCAAAGCTAGCCTGGTCTACAGAATGAGTTACAGAACAGCCAGGGCTACATGGAGAAACCCTGTCTTGAAAAGAGAGAGACAGTGACAGAGAGAGGAGAGAGAGAGACAGAGAGAGAGAGAGACAGAGAGAGACAGAGAAGGAGAAGGAGAAGGAGAAGGAGAAGGAGAAGGAGAAGAAGAAGAAGAAGAAGAAGAAGAAGAAGAAGAAGAAGAAGAAGAAGAAGAAGAAGAAGAAGAAGAA
>BDUI01000023.1:97105-107352 GCA_002335545.1 Apodemus speciosus
ACAGAGTGAGTTCCAGGACAGCCAGGGCTACACAGAGAAACCCTGTCTCAAAAAAACAAAAAAAAAAATAAAAAAAATTAAAAAAAAAATCTGTTTTGTCCTCTGTGGAGCAAAATAGAAGTCTTCCTGGTATACAGTAGGTGCTCCATAAATGCACCGGTCCCTCTCTCAGTGATTCTTCTGCTTCTTGCTAACTTCTCTGGGACCCGAGGGGCCAGACACACCCTCTGTCTCCTCCACGGATCTTGGGGGAAGCTCTTTACTCTATGCCTCAGTCTCCTCAGCTGTCAAATTGGTGTGTGTGCCGAGGGAGCCCAGACAGACACGGAAGCACAGACTTCCCTCCTGCCTCAGCAGTTCTGAAATCAGCCCTGAGCAATAGCTGTGCCCACTGGTCGCTTCCTTTTCGGCCCAGAGGAGGGGGCAGCTGGGGCCAGCAGAGTCAGAAGCCCAGGGGTAAGGCCACCCTCCTAAGGAAGGAGGAAGGAGGGTCAGGTTAGACACTAAGAGGACTGTGCTCCCCAAGAGGCAGCCACCGGTCCCTCCCCATCCGCTGGCACTTCCACCACCAACCTGTCTGGCGGGCAGGGCCAGGTCTGGGCAAGTTGGAGGGGGCGGGAGGCAGCACCCAGGTCCCCGCCCTGTTTCCAGCACCCAGGCCTCTTGAAGCCTTGCCTGGGCTCCCGCAAGCCCTAGGCAGGGACACGGGGGCCCTGGGGTGACTTCCACCCCCACCCATCCAGAGGAGAAAGCGTCCTACAGTTGGGGCTGTGCAGGCCCTGCGATGTCACCCGGTGGCCCGTGAAGCGCCCACCATGGCCAGGTCCCTGACTTGCGGCTGCTGTCCCTGGTGTCTGACGGAGGAGGAGAAAACCGCCGCCAGAATCGACCAGGAGATCAACAAGATTTTGTTGGAACAGAAAAAACAAGAGCGCGGGGAACTGAAACTCCTGCTGTTGGGTGAGTGAGGGATGCAGTGCAGGGGCCCAGAGCGGGCGGGGTCAGCGCCTCCGGAGCAGCAGGGGCTCGGCTTGCTTGCAGACCCATTTTCTAGATGGGGAGAGAAGGCTTCAGGAAGCTGGGTCTCTCGTTCACGGCTGAGCTGTGCATCCGGCTGCGGGGAGGTGGCCCTGGCGGGCGCACGCACACACACACACACCCGTATGTGTCACAGGAAGGGAATGAAGGGGAGCGTCCGTTCAGGCTGGCCCGGGGAGGGCCTGAGTCTCCGACTGCCTGAGCAGGGCTCCAAGCTGCTGGCTACCCGGCCATGGCCGCCAAGGGCTTTGTTCTGGGTTTACAAGCGCCAGTGGACTCATTCATTCATAATCCGAAACTCTCGAACTGACCAAAGAGCTTCACACCTATCGAGCTAGGAGTTACTTGGGACACTGAGGCCGGGGGGGTGTGAATTAGAGGCCAGCTTGGACCATGCGGGACATTGTAACAGAAATGGATAAAAGTGAGGAGGGGCAGAACAGGAACTGGGGCTCAGCAAGCAGAAAGAAACCGGAGCATTAGGGAGACCCTAGTTTCCATCCTAAGGCCACACGAGCCAGACATGGGAAGTACGAATGTGTCACCAAGGTTACAGGAGACGGAGGCAGGAAAATCAGGAATTCAGGGTCACCTTGAGCTACAGGAGGAGTTTGAGGCTAGCCTGAGCCAGGTGACTCCCTGTTTTAAAACTAAAACCTAGGTATAGTGTTATACACTGGTAATCCTAGCACTTGGATTACTGAGATATCAGAATTGCCATGAGTTCAAAACCACCTGAGCTACATACGGACTGAGATGATGATGATGATGATGATGATGATGATGATGATGATGATGATGATGATGATGTTATCAAAGAATGATATCTTTCTTGAGGAATGAAACAAGGCCCATAAGCATATGAAATAATTACAGCTCAATACGYGCTTTTTTTTTTTTTTTTTTTTTTTTTTTTGTTTTTTGTTTTTTTGAGACAGGGTTTCTCTGTGTAGCCCTGGCTGGCCTGGAACTCACTCTGTAGACCAGGCTGGCCTCGAACTCAGAAATCCGCCTGCCTCTGCCTCCCAAGTGCTGGGATTACAGGCGTGCGCCACCACGCCCGGCTCAATACGTGCTTTTTAATTCTTATTTCTGAAAGGGGAAATTTTTTTTCCTTTTAAAATAATTTTGGTATAGCATAAAGCCACATTCTAGCCCAACTTCACCCCTCAGGTGGGAGCCCCCATAGCTCTCGCTCAAAATCCTCCATGCGCACCTTTGGTTTCCTGGTCCACACGGAGAGTCGCCTAATTCTCTTCACTTTGATAAAAAAAAAAAGAAAAAGAAAAAGAAAAAGAAAAAGAAAAAAAGAAAAAGAAAAAAAATCCATCAGGAGCCCAAGAAGGTTTGAATGAAGGATTCGAGTTTTTGAGGGAGAGAAGATGGCCCAGGGCGGGGGGGGGGGGGGGGGGGGGGAAGGGAGAGAGGGGCTTGCTGAACAGGGCCACGACCTGGGTTCAAAGCCTGAAACGATAAAGATGAAAAGAGAAAAGACATTCATCAAAATAGACGTCCGACTTCC
This sequence comes from Apodemus speciosus, assembly GCA_002335545.1. NCBI lineage: Eukaryota > Metazoa > Chordata > Mammalia > Rodentia > Muridae > Apodemus > Apodemus speciosus. Next base: position 99,666 of record BDUI01000023.1, read on the forward strand.
ACATGCATGCGGTGACGCAGCTGCCCCCTCATACAATGGAGAGTTCAGAGGAGTGCATTCTGTGTCCCGCAAGCACTGTTGGGGGGCGCCCCTCCTAGAATCCCTCAGTAAGGATTCTCGGGAGTACCCCTGGGGAGCACCCACGTGGTCCCAGTGAGGCCTTGCATCCATGCCTCCAGTAAAGAAGGGGCAATGGACGGCACTGAAGAACACATCGCCTGCGCCCTCTTCCCAAGGGAGGATTTGCACTGAATCTGCTTCATGTAAGCCATTCCTCCTTCTCCCTCTGCCTTAATCCAGCAAGTCTATGTCTTGTCACTTCAGCAGTATCTCTGGGATGTCCCGGCATCACTGCTCCACCACAGGGCCTTTGCACTTGCTTCCTCCGAGCTCTCAGCCTTTGTACCCTGGACGTTGCAAGTCCCAGTTCTTTGCTCCATGGCAGTTGGAGCACAGTGTTGTCTGGCTCTCCAAATCACCAATTCCCAGATAGTCTCCTTCCTCACTATTCAGATCTGTATCCAAAGTCCTTTACTTGCTTAACTAATTGTATCTCTAATTACACAGCAGACAACAAAAGGGCAGTGGGTGAGTCTGTCTTCTTCATGCAGGAGAACACACATGGGTGGAGCTCAGTAAACACACAGTGAAGGATGGATGGATGGATGGATGGGTGGATGGGTGTGTGGGTGGATGGATGGGTGGATGGATGGATGGGTCGATGGGTGGGTGGATGGATGGATGGGTGGGTGGATGGTTGGATGGATGGGTCGATGGGTGTGTGGGTGGATGGATGGATGGGTGGATGGATGGGTCGATGGGTGTGTGGGTGGATGGATGGATGGTTGGATGGATGGGTCGATGGGTGTGTGGGTGGATGGATGGGTGGATGGATGGATGGGTCGATGGGTGGGTGAATGGATGGATGGGTGGGTGGATGGTTGGATGGATGGGTCGATGGGTGTGTGGGTGGATGGATGGGTGGTTGGATGGATGAGTGGATGGGTGGGTGAATGGGTGGGTGGGTGGATGGGTGGATCAACAGACAGAAAGATGGGTGGATGGATATTTCAATTTATGTGTTGATATATGGATAAATGAATACATGGTGTGTGGGTGGATGCGCAGGTTTATGTATGTGTGTGGATGAATGAGTCAGTCTATTTTTCTGAACGGATTCTCCCTAGTCTTTCCCGGCCTTTCCCTGACTTTCTCCTCAGCCTTCACAGCAGCCATTATTCACCTCTTTGCATTCCCCTCCCCCCTTTTTGGTTTTTCACCTTCTTCCATGTCAGCTGGACCCAGGTGTTTGTGTGTCCCCTGAGCAGTGACAAGGTTTCAGGGATTTTCAGTGCAGACCTCGACTATCCCTTCTTTGTGGATGCTTTTCAGTCCATTTGAAAACAGGAATCGAATCCAAAAGCAGGGATTTTGAGGAAGCTGGCTGGGGTGAGCCTGGGTGGGGTTGAGAGGGACATGTCTGTGCTAAGAATGAAACAGCTAGCATGTTCCCAAGAATGAAAACTCAGAATGAAGGCATAAGAGTTGCCTTTGCTGAACAAGCCCAGAGAGGTGAAACAACTTGCCCGAAGCCACACAGCTCAGGGTTTAGCTCCGCGGCCTTGTAGGCCTCTCGCTCTTCTGTCCAGGCTTCAATGGCAACCATGGGAACTTAGGCGTGGGGAGGTGTCGGGGTTTGTCTGCGACTAACAGCTGCTCTGAACCAGATCCAGGTGTGGTAGCTGGGCTCCTGAGCTCTCCACATGCCCCAGTTCCCGAGGTCTGAGTGAAATGCTGGGTCCTCACCCCCCCCAGTTGAGCATAACTACCCCCACATGGCTGTCCCCAGCCTGGTTGCACTTCCTCCTGCCTTCTCCAGAAGGAAGCAGACACTTCCTTTTTGGGTTGGGCAGCCTAGCCAGGTGGAGAGAGCTGTTGCCACAGCCAAACCCCCTGTGGAAGTTTCTGGAAAGAGATAAGTACCACAGCTTGCCCAGAGGTGCGATGGCATCTGTGGGCTTCAGAATTTCAACAGTGGTGTGTCACGGGCTGTTCCTGGTGTTTCTTTCTTGTGCGTGGAGGCCACAGTCCACACAGGTCACCCGCTTTGGTCCTTTGCCTTCTTGTTTTGTGACTGTATCTCTTCCTGTACCTGGAGCCTCATGGCAAACAGCCCCAGGATTCCCCTACCTCTAACTTCAGACTGCTATGATTAAAGGCATGTCCTACCATGGCTGGCCCTGACCGTATTTGTTTTTTAGTGTGCTGGAGGATCTGGGTTCAAGCCCTATTGAGGGAACGCCCCCTCCAGTATCTGTAGTCTCTGCTCCAAGCGGCTCACGCACAGCGGCTCACGCAGCTTCCCCTATCCCTTGCAGCAGCGCCCGTCTTCCTGGAAATATCATTAATAACAAAGAATTTCTGAACACCTTGGGAAACTGAATCTCAGAGAGGAGTCATGCGCCCACCTGTCCTGCCCACATGACCCTCAGGTTTGCAGACAGGTTGTAGCTGCCTCCCGGTCCACTGAGGCTCCTGTCCTCAGAAGGTCCACATGGCCCAAGTCCGTTCCTCTCCCGCCCACCTCCCCCTCCTTTTTCTTATCCAGTATCTTAGGTAGCCCAGGGTAGTTTAAAATTTACTGTGTAGCTGAGGATGACTCTGAACTCTAATGCTCCTGTCTCCATCTTTGAGGCCGGAGTGATAGGCTTGGGTTTATGTGGCATTGGAAATGAACCACACGCATGACAGGTGAGCCCCAGGCCTTGTTCCTCTTTCTGTAACTTTTCTCACTTCCTTCTGCGTGAGCCCCCCTGACCTCATCCTGGGGAGGCTCAGGCTGTCATCTCCACTTCCCTTCCTTGGAAAGGCTGTGTGCCCAGGGGATGCACAGGTAACAAGCTGTTTGCGACCACTGCAGTTTTGCTGCTTTGGTCCGTTTTGTAGATGAGAAAGTGGACACCATCTCAGGAGGGGGGTGCGCTCAACATCACAGACTTAGACAGCAGGGGGGAGGGCGTGGCAAAGCAGAATATTATAAACACACTTGAGTGGTTTCAATACTTGGCTGTAGGTAAGTGGGTGTTTCCCACACTGGTGGCAGGACCATTTACAGACCCACTTCTTCTTCTTCTCCTTCTTCTTCTCCTTCTCCTTCTCCTTCGCCTTCTCCTTCTTCTTCTCCTCCTCCTCCTCCTCCTTCTTCTCCTTCTCCTTCTCCTTCTCCTCCTCCTCCTCCTCCTCCTCCTCCTCCTTCTTCTTCTTAGATTTATTCCTTTATTATATGTGAGTACACTGTCGCTCTCTTCAGACACCCCAGAAGAGGGCATCAGATCTCATTACGGATGGTTGTGAGCCACCATGTGGTTGCTGGGATTTGCACTCAGGGCCTTTGGAAGAGCAGTCAGTGCTCTTCACCACTGAGCCATCTCTCCAGCCCACAGGTCCAGTTCTTATTGCTGCCCTTACAGCATAAAAGCAAACCCGTGAGCCAGGTCTGATAAAACTTTATTGGTAGCCAAGCGCACAGCTCAACGGCATCTGCCTTGCCTGTGTGAGTCGCTGCATTCTGTTCAGAGGACAACTCAGCCACACAGTGTAACGGACAGGAAGGTACGGTGTGATTTCCATGTGACCTCCCCTACTTTGTCATTTTGATTTCTTTCCATATTTGTACTTGGGTTTCTGTGTAGGGGTGTGTGTGTGTGTGTGTGTGTGTGTGTGTGTGTGTGTGTGTTCATGTTGAGGTCAGAGGCTGGTGGCAGGCGTATCTTCTTTATGTTACCATCTTTCTATCTTGCTTTTGTTTTGTTTTTTCTTTTTCTTTTTCTTTTTTCTTTTATTTTTTTCGAGACAGGGTTTCTCTGTGTAGCCCTGACTGTCCTGGAACTCACTCTGTAGACCAGGCTCTCCTTAAACTCAGAAATCCTCCTGCCTCTGCCTCCCAAGTGCTGGCATTAAAGGCGTGCGCCACCACTGCCCAGCTCTTTCTTCCTTCTTTTTTCTTTTTGAGACACTATTTTTCTATGTAGCCCAGGCTGGCCCCACACTCAGTAGGTAGACAAAGCTGGACTCAAACTCACAAAGGTAGTGGCCTGCTGGGATTAAAGGTATATGCTACCACCAACTGGCTGACATTTTCTTATTTAGTGATCAGTTGGGAAAGGCCCAGCTCGTTGTGGGTGGTCCTGGGTTCAATAAGAAGCAAGCTGAGCAAACTATGGGGGCAAGCCAATAAGCAGCACCTCCATGACTTCATCAGCTCCTGCCGCCAGGTTCCTGCCCTGTGTAGGTTCCTGCCCTGACTTCCTTTGATGATGAACTGTAATGTGGAAGTTTAAGCCAAACAAACCCTTTCCTCCCCAACTTGTTTTGGTCATGGTGTCTCCTCACAGCAATAGAAGCCCTGACTAGGACATCAATGCTTGTTGCCTCTTGATGGCCAGCTGGACTGATCTAGAATCTTCTAAGCCCCATCCACACTTTAAGGGAAAAGATCTAGACCTGGTCAGCATCTGGTCGTGCTTGACAGGGGTTGTGTAAATGTCGTCGGCCGAGGGTGACGACCCACACACTGGATGAGAGGTGAACACCCGTCTCCACTCCTGCCCCACGGGGGCTGTGCCCCGCCCTGTGGCCGTGGGCCACACAACTCTCCTCTCTGAAGAGGGCAGCTGGGCTGGGCATTTTGTCATAGTGAGGAAAGGAGTCACTAAAATTCTGCTCCCCACTGAGCAGCGGGCACCGTGGGGGGCACGATCACCATGGGCACCATGGCTGGTCTGTGCACCGTGGTCGCCATGTGTGCCACGGGCATTGGGTGCACTGCGGTTGCTGCAGGGACAGGGGTCACTATGGGTACCATGGGCATTTGTGCACCATGAGCACCGTGTGTGCACCGTGAGCACTGTGTGCACCGTGAGCACCGTGTGTGCACCGTGAGCACCGTGTGTGCACCATGAGCACCGTGTGTGCACCGTGAGCACTGTGTGTATACCTGAGCACCGTGTGTGCACCGTGAGCACCGTGTGTATACCGCAAGCACTGTGTGCACCGTGAGCACCGTGTGTATACTGTGAGCACCGTGTGTGCACCGTGAGCACCGTGTGTATTCTGTGAGCACCGTGTGTGCACCGTGAGCACCGTGTGTATACCGTGAGCACCGTGTGTATACCGTGAGCACCGTGTGTGCACCGTGAGCACCGTGTGTATACCGTGAGCACCGTGTGTGCACCGTGAGCACCATGTGTATACCGTGAGCACTGTGTGTGCACCGTGAGCACTGTGTGTGCACCGTGAGCCCACACTTCTAAGCATGCTGTCTGTTCCCAGGGCCTGGTGAGAGCGGGAAAAGCACGTTCATCAAGCAGATGCGCATCATCCATGGTGCAGGCTACTCTGAGGAGGACCGCAGAGCCTTCCGGATGCTCATCTACCAGAACATCTTCGTCTCCATGCAGGCCATGATCGAGGCAATGGACCGGCTGCAGATCCCTTTCAGCAGGCCTGACAGCAAGGTGAGAACCAAGTTCCCTGTGCTGTTTGACATTTCCAGAGCTGGATGAAAAGCACTTCCCAGCATGGGATCCCAGGAACATCCAAAAAACCACCAGTTGGGTTCCCCCTTATGCCAGAAACGAGTTTACTAGGGCAGTCGATTCCTTCCTTCCTTCCTTCCTTCCTTCCTTCTCTCTTTTACTATGTATTTTATTTTAAATTGTGTCTGTGCATGTGAGTGCAGTTCCCATAGGACCCAAAAGAGGCCGCTAGACCCCTAAGGCTACAGTTAGACTTGTGAGCTGATTGGTGTGGGGTGGGATTCAGGTCGACTGCATAGCAAACACTTTACCCACCGAGTTGACTCCCCAGACCCCGTCTCCCTTTCTCTACGGTCTCAGTGCTATTGACTTAGGGCCTGACAAGGTCGCTTTCGTGGCTCCATCTCCAAACACCATGGTGTACTGAGACCCCAGGGTCCCTGCTTCACTGTGTGAACTTTGGGGTTGCAATGTCTAGCTCACAGCCAGGTACAAGCTTTCTGACAGGTCCCTGGGACATCAACCATTCCTAGCCATTCTGGCTAGGGTCACCCACATGTTCCCCAGCCCCATGACACCCTCATGACAGTGTTAGCAAAAACCCTACCTGTGTGGAGACATGAACAACTCCCTCTCCTTCCCAAGGTGCCAAATGACAGAGATATCATTTGCCAGAGGTCACGTGGGTTTTAGAGAGTTTCTTGGGTTACCTTACAGAGCATACTGAGGGGGTGTGAGTGGCCCTTCCCCCTAACAAGCCTCAGGGAGCCTTACCCAGCAGGGATGATGCCCCGTGCCAGGGAGTGGCCGAGTACTCTGGTGTGGTCCCAGCCCTCCACAGAAGGTAAAAACAGTCACAGGCTCAGCTGGTTTGTTTTTCCACCTCAAGCCCTGCAGGGAGAACAGGAGTCTTGTCTTCAAAGATCCCTCTGGCTGCCTGGGTCCCCAGGGTCCAGAGAGAAAAGGTTTGCATGCTCACACCTCCTGCCTCTACACATACAGAGATGCACACACGCACAACACAGGAAAGTGCACACCTGTATGGTGGGAAGCCTCACGCGTTGTCCTTGACACCTCCAGCCCATCAAGGGTCAGGACTTCTTGGAGGAGTCTAGAGTGAGGCAGCAGAGCTCTGGAAGAGGTCTTACTGGAGGAGGGGGTATTTGTGTAAGTAAGGGCACTGAAGGATAAAGAGGAGTTCCCTAGTACCACCTCTCAAAGGCCGCCTTTCCTTGTGTAAGCCCATGGATGAAGGGATGCTGGGCCGGTTAGCTCTGTAGGGTCTGTCAAAGTGGCACTAGGATGGAAAAGGGGGAGAGAAGGGTTTGTTTTAGGGATGGGGGTGGGGCCTGCAGTTCCCACAGGTTGCCCGAACCTCTCACCTGCCCCTCCACAGCAGCACGCCAGCCTGGTGATGACTCAGGACCCCTATAAAGTGAGCGCGTTCGAGAAGCCGTATGCAGTGGCCATGCAGTCCCTGTGGCGGGACGCAGGCATCCGCGCCTGCTATGAGCGCAGGCGTGAATTCCACCTGCTGGACTCCGCGATGTAGTGAGTCTAGGATTTGTGGGCCCAGGGGTCGTGGAGTCAGAGCACAGGGATGCGTGGCCAATGGTCATGCAGGCAATCTCAGGGGGCTGGCCTCGGGGTGTGGCCGTGGAAACGACACGCAGGGGAAGGGAGGGGCCCAGGGAGGGAAGTGGTCTGCAAGGGGTGTGGCCAGCGTTGGGGCGGAGACTCAGAATGTGGAGCCAGAGAGAGAAGGGGCCAGGGTGGGGAGGGAACACAGAGAAGGCGTCACCCAGTTCCCTCCTCAGAGTCTCACAAGGTCTCCCTCGACAGCTACCTGTCACACCTGGAGCGCATCGCAGAGGACAGCTACATCCCCACTGCGCAAGACGTGCTGCGCAGTCGCATGCCCACCACAGGCATCAATGAGTACTGCTTCTCCGTGAAGAAAACCAAACTGCGGTGAGCACTCAACAGAGGCCCGGCCTGGGGAGTCCTTGTATAGGAGCTGAGTTTTCCGGTCCTGTCCTTCACGGAGGGAAAAGTCTGACATTGTACGATGTGTGGACTAGCCTGAGACCTTGACAGACAGTGAGGTACCACGACTGGAGGACAGATAGTCCTGGAAAGGAATATATATA
>BDUI01000023.1:114167-125798 GCA_002335545.1 Apodemus speciosus
AAAGCAAGCTCGTAGAGTAGGACGTGTCCATTGCAGAGACAGAGAAACTGAGGCACAGAGAGGGGCAGTCACTGGCTGGCAGTTGAGCCAGTAAGGAATTGAAGCAGGCTGGGAACAGGGCTGGGAACAGGTGGAGGCTGCCCAAGTCGTGCTCTGTCCATCTTCGGGTCCCTGCTTCCGTCTCTGCTCCCAGGACTGAGGCTAAAGGCACATGCACAGGCACGCTCCTGTTTCTCCTGGGTGCTAGGGATTTGAACTCAGGTTCTCGGGCTTGGCAGCGAGCACTCTTATTCTATGAGCTATCGCTTTTGCCCTAGAAGCAGGATTCGAGCCCACGCTGTTTGTACCAACGTTTACTCCCACTCGGCCCTGTCTGACCTCCACATTTCCCAAAGAAGATGGACAGCGTGTAGTGAGGAGCACACGTGCTGGACACCCAGGTCTCTGTACACTCACGGAGTTCCCACTGAGGGCGACCCTGCCCCATCTTAGCACTCAAGTCCTCAAGCTGAGTCTCACCCGACAATTCAGGTCACATGAGCGACTCTTACAAGTTACACCTCATTTCCACTGGCTAGACTGACAAACATGGCAGCTGCCCTCAGTAAGGACGGCCGCAGTGTCTCTGCACCCTACTCCCCGCCCTAGCGAAGGATCCCGAGAGCTGCCACAAAGCCCTGGGTAGAATCCCTAGCACCACACGAACCCAGCCTGAAGCCGCTCACCCATCATTCAGCTCTGGGGAGGCGGCGACAAGGTGATCAGGAATTCAGTCAGCCAGGGCTACAGACTGACCTGGAGGCCAGCCTGGGCTATTTAGGAAAACCAGGGTGATCCTGGGCTATGTAGGGAGTTTGGGGCCAGCCTGGGCTACAAAAAGGAGCCCATCCTATCCCACGCCCTCTCTGCAGGACCCCGGCGGGACGCAGAGGCCGCCAAACGCTTCATCTTGGACATGTACGCGCGCGTGTACGCGAGCTGCGCAGAGCCCCAAGACGGTGGCAGGAAGGGCTCCCGCGCGCGCCGCCTCTTCGCACACTTCACCTGTGCCACGGACACGCACAGCGTCCGCAGCGTGTTCAAGGACGTGCGGGACTCGGTGCTGGCCCGGTACCTGGACGAGATCAACCTGCTGTGACCCGGGGAACCCCAAGCGGTACGTCCCTGCGGGGCGCGGTCGTGGCGAGGACATGGCGCCCCCTGGTGGCCGTGCGCGAAACTGCAGGTCAAGGAACCGCCAAGTGGGGAAGCCAGCCCACAGGGGAGTGAGTCCCTGCTCCCCACGGGGCCTCCAAGCCCAGCCCCTCTGTAATTTATTCCCTCACCCTCCTTCCAGTTGTTAGAGAAAGGACGTGAGCCGGGCCTTTAACCCCAGCGCTCCGGAAGCAGACAGAGGCAGGAGGATCTCTCTGAGTTCCAGGACCCTGTGTCAAAAAACCAAAAACAAACAAAACTGGATAGAACTGTTCAGGGCCCTGTCTAAGTACTCCTGTGGGGATCACTCCATCTTACCAAAGGGGAAACTGAAGTCAGCGAGATGACTGGTGAAGGCGCCTTGCCACCAAGCCTGTCGACTGCAGTTCAGGGTCTGCTTGGTGGACAGAGCCTACGGAAGGAAGTCCTCCATCCCCTCAGGAGTGCAGCTGAGGCAGGAGGATTGTAAGTTTCATGTTACAGCTCAGTGTTCTCGCTGTGAGCCAGGCAGGGGACAGGGCCAGGGTGCTGACTCACAGAGACAATGTCAAATCCAAGCAGAGACTGGAGTGGGGGCTGGGCGTGACTCAGAGGGTAAAACGCAGGAGTCAGCAGTGGGCCCCGGGTGCAGTGAGAGACCCAGGGAGTGACTGAAGAAGACACCCGACCTCTGAGGACATCACAAGAGACAAGGGTCATCTGCTCTTGTGTTTCGTGTCTACCCTGTCACCCCACAACCTGCCCATGCCTTCTCAGCACTGGAATTAGAGATCTGAGAACAGATCTGGCCCCTGTTCTCAGGGACCCCGGAATCCAGATGCAGAGTCGGCTTCACTTTACCGACTGAGCTCCCTCCAGCTCCCTGGGAAACATCTCTTTACAGTGCTGCACAGTACTCCACTCTGGGACACAGCATGGCTTGGGCTGGGTGCTGGGGATGGGAGCTAGAGTCGTAGGCGATCTAAGCTGGACTCTACTGCTGTTTTGTGCCTGCCAACATTTTTGTATCTACCTGCAGCGCTCCAGAGAACAGCCTTGTACGAGGGGGCCCCAGCGCTGTCTCCCGGGTGCGGTTGGGGCAGGGAGATGGTGCTTGCCCAGCTCAGCCACACAGAGCAGAGAGCTGTTCTTGCTGTGGAGGTCAAGTGTAAGCCACAGCTCTGTATGGTGCCTGTCTCACAGCACAGCAGCTTTCACAGCAGGCTGCAGGGGGCCGGTCTGTCTGCACTCACGCCAAGGTGCTGTGCTCCGTCCTGCACGCCGCACTCCAGTGCTCACTCGAACCCACTGAATGAGGCCCAGGCACGGTTGGCTGGAGTTGGCCTTCAGCTTGGAACCAGGTTTCAACCTGGATGTGTGTCGGCACCATGGTGTGTCTGTGACCACGTTTGTCAGGCTCAGGGTTCATCCTGGGATCAAGACTCAGTATAGGGTGGAGGCTTGGGGAGTCAGTGCAGAGGGGCCCTGGGCAGAGTTTGTGCTCTGTCTGGCATCAAGTCTCTTCGGGGTCACGGGGTCAGAGGAAGAGCTGTGCTCAGGTAGGATTGGGACTTAGTGCAGGGGAAGGACTGAGGCTGGGGGTTGGGGTTCAGGACAGTCACAGGCTGAGGCTGGGATCAGAGCACAGAACAGCTGTGTGTGCTGAGTCCGAGCCAGCGCTGCCAGGAGAGTTACAGGTGTCCTTGGACATTGATTAGGCACCTGCTGTTTGCTGAGTGTTGACAAACGTTATGATGGGAACAGGCAACAAAATCTTGTTTAGGCGCCTGGTGTGTGCGGATGACTTTTTTTCAATGGGTGACTTTAAGCACCTACTATGTATCGGTTGCACACATTTATTATTATAAATAATATTATTATTAATTATTTGGTTGTCCTTTTTTTTTTTTTTTGACAGAGTGTCTCTATTATGTAGCCCAGGCTGGCCTGAAACTTACAGAGATCCTCCTGTCTCTGCTTCCCAAGTACTGATATTAAAGGCATGAGCTAGCCGGCGGTGGTGGCACACGCCTGTAATCCCAGCACTTGGAAGGCAGAGGCAGAAGGATTTCTGAGTTCGAGTCCAGCCTGGTCTACAGAGTGAGTTCCAGGACAGCCAGGGCTACACAAAGAAACCCTGTCAAAAAAAGGCATGAGCTGCTACACCCAATGTGGCACATATTTTTTAAGCACCTTCTGTGTACACACAGCAAACACTGATTAAACACTTGCTGTGTAAGGTCACTAAACATTAAGCACCAGTGAAGGGTTCAGGGATAAAGGTGCATGAGGCAAAGCTTGCCAACCCGTTTAGTTCTAGGACCCACATTGTGGACGGGGAGAACAGACTCCCATGAGTTGCCCTCTGACCTCAGCACATGACACATACCGATCCCTACAGTAAATAAATAAATAAATAAATAAATAAATAAATGTAACAAAAATTTAAAAAGATATTAAGCACCTGCTATGCATGGGTGGTACTTGGTGTGTTCGGATGACATTTATAAAGGCTTGGCTGGTGTATACAAAAGTGACACACTTTTATGACATACTTTCTGTGTACAGTTGACAAACATTTATTGGGCACTTGTTGTATATAAGCATGCAGTTGGAACAGCTGGGCACAAGGGTGGTGGGTAGAGGGGTCTTGGGTGCCAGGCGGTGCCCATTGTCCGGTAGTGACACCACATCTGGTGTTCTGCCTCCCATCCAAGGAGGGAAATTTGGGCAGGAGTGGGGTGCCAGGAGAGACCGTCCTCTCTAGCTCCAAGCCCCCAGAGTCACTCAGGACGGTTGCTCAGGATGCCCCTCCCTGCCCGGCCTCACCCCCACCCACTCTGGGGCACCTTGAGCATAACAGGAAATTTCAAACAACAGGAAACCCAGGCCAGGCTGTGACTCCACCCTGCTAGGGCCTCTCTCAGTCTGTCCCCGGGGGAGGCCATGAACATCAGTACCTGGTCCACGCTGGTGACCCCAGAGTCCTGCCACCGGCTGGCGGCCAGTGGTCACAGCCTCCTCATCGTCCTGCACTACAATCACAGCGGCAGGCTGGCTAGCCGCGGGGGCCCTGAGGCTGGCGGCGGGCTAGGAATGCTGAGGGGGCCGTCGGTGGCAGCGGGCTGCTTGGTGGTGCTGGAGAACGCCATGGTGCTGGCCGCCATCGCCATCCACATGCGGTCGCGCCGCTGGGTGTACTACTGCTTGCTGAACATCACACTGAGCGACCTGCTCACAGGCCTGGCCTACGTGGTCAACGTGCTGCTGTCGGGGACTCGTACATTCCAGCTGTCACCTGTGCACTGGTTCCTGCGGGAGGGCCTGCTCTTCATGGCCCTGGCTGCTTCCACCTTCAGTCTGCTCTTCACTGCCGGCGAGCGCTTCGCCACCATGGTGCGGGTGGCTGAGAGCGGGGCCACCAAGACCAGCCGGGTATACGGCTGCATCGGTCTATGCTGGCTGCTTGCAGCGACCCTGGGCCTGCTGCCCCTGCTGGGCTGGAACTGTGTGTGTGCCTTCCCGCGCTGCTCCAGCCTGCTGCCTCTCTACTCCAAGGGCTATGTGCTCTTTTGCGTGGTGGTCTTCGCCCTCATCCTAGTGGCTATCCTGAGCCTCTACGGGGCCATCTTTAGGGTGGTCCGAGCCAATGGGCAGAAGTCCCCGCGTCCTCCTGCCCGCCGCAAGTCCCGCAGGCTACTCAACACCGTGCTGATGATCTTGGTGGCCTTCGTGGTGTGCTGGGGTCCCCTGTTTGGCTTGCTCCTCGCTGACATCTTTGGTTCTAATGTCTGGGCCCAGGAGTACCTGCGCGGCATGGACTGGATCCTGGCCCTGGCCGTGCTCAACTCAGCCATCAATCCTCTCATCTACTCCTTCCGCAGCCGTGAGGTGCGGCACGCCGTGCTGGCCTTCCTATGCTGCGGCTGTCTCTGGTTAGGTCTGAGAGGTCCTGGGGACTGCCTGACCCGGATCACGGAGGCCCATTCCGGTGCATCCACCACTGACAGCTCTTTGAGGCCCAGGGACAGTTTTCGGACTTCTCGGTCACTCAGCTTCAAGATGCGAGAGCCGCTGTCCAGCGTTTCCAGCATCCGCAGCACCTAGAGCTTGGACCAGCCCAGTGAGCAGGCTCTCCCAGGCGAGGTGAGAAGGGACCCGACCCAAGATCTTTGCCTGATGGTGACTGAGAACATGCCAGCAAGCCCTGGGTTCCTTCCACGAAACTCCCCTGTGACGAATGTTTGGCAGAGAGTGGCCAGAGTCAGATCCAGTGGGTCTGGGCCTTGATGGGGCTCCCAGGCAAGCGACGGGTGCGCCATGTCCGAGACCATGACAGGACAGGGTTTTATGGTTCTGTGTCGATGCCCAGGCTGTTGTAACGTGTCTCCTGGTCACACCCTCTGGTACACAGTGCTTTGGGGGTGCGCTGGCATGGGGGTGCACCTGCGCCGTTTGTTTGAGAGCAATCTGATGTGTTGTAAGAACAACAGGGGGTCTGGAGGACACAGCAGTCGGTCACCCACCCCTCTTCTCAGTGCCTTCCACACTGGGACAAGCAGCCTCCCCCCATGGCCTCTCTCCTCCAGTTCAGGTTTTCGATGTGGTAGACCTGGGGCAATCTCAACTGGTCCTGTAACCCCACAACCTCGCCCTTCCGGTTCTGAATCACAGAGATATGTTGTGACAGGGAGCTGTGGACCCTACCGTGTGATGGTGTAGCTTCAAGCCATGCGTGGCTGCATAAAATTCATTAAAATGAGTGAAACCTCCACATTCAGTTTCTCAGTGTATTGTAACTGTATCCCACTGGCAGTGACTCTAGGATGGTAGTGACTGTCACAGTTATAGATGGCAGAAGTTCATGGTGTTGGGCACACATCATCAATTTTCTTTTCTACACTTTCAGTTCTGATTGTCTGTGGCCTCAATATACAGTTGGCATCCATTCGTTGCAGTAATCACTCACCCTGGGAGAAAGGACCACATGTTTGAGTCTTAGACTCTGCTTTCTTATCTAAGGCAAATGGCAAGGTCTTCAGAGAAGACCTCATCCCTGAGTTCTCCACATCTTCTAGAGCCAGCACACACCAGGCGCCTACTGCATACCTTACTCAAAGTCAGTTCTTGCTACTTTGCATATTGAATTTCCACCTGTGCTTACAGGTGGGTTGGTGGCACTGTCTGGTCTTTTATTTCTTGGATTCCCCCTCCCCCCCCCCCCCGAGACAGGGTTTCTCTGTGTAGCCCTGGCTGTCCTGGAACTCACTCTGTAGACCAGGCTGGCCTCGAATTCAGAAGTCCACCTGTCTCTGCCTCCCAGAGTGCTGGGATTACAGGTGTGCGCCACCACCGCCTGGCTGATCTTTTATTTCTTATTTATTGTATTCCTAGAGGTGTGAGTGACATATAATTTTAATTCACACCTTACCTTACCCCAAGACATAGGGACTAGTCAAATCCATTGACGTTGCAATAGGCAAACCAAAAATGTTAAGTTAAATATGTCCCAAGGATGAACATGGATACTAAAGACCTCCCATCGTCATACTAGTCCCATTATAGCTATCTTGATCTCCCCACTGCCACTAAAGCCTGCGCCAATTCTTGCCTTACTACCTTTCCACCTGCCCCGAATATTACTTTTTAACCAGTTTTTCGCTCATTCACTTAAATCCTGTAGAAAACCTGTAGTCAGATGCCACGCCTTGTGATCGGGGAGCTAGCACTTTCAAGACAAAGACCTCACCTCTCATTTTCATGTCTCCTTTTTTTGCGCATTCTAATCCCCTCTCCTTTCAGAGACTAAAGAACGACTGCAGTTCCCATATTCCTTTGTGCTTGCCCGATAAGACTACAATTCCCAGAGAACCAAGGCACCGGATGGGCACATTCTCTTTCCTTTCTCACTCTTTCCGGGTCGGACGGTCACGTCCTGCACTTTAGGTCTTTATTTTCTTTCTCATTAACGACGCCAAACATATGGCTTAAACAAACTTTACTGGAAATAGTTTTCAATAGCTTTGTAAATAATCTGTGTTTTGCGGCGTGGATGACTTCAGTAGCAGAAGACTGTCAGCCATAGCTTCTGGGACAAGCACAGTGGGACTACAACTTCCAGAGTGCTCCGCGCACAAGGACTGCTACAGCTTCGGAGAGACCGAGCGCGAGTTGCAGTGTGCCTACAACTCCCAGCGTCCCACTGCGCGCGGAGCACTTTAAAACGAGGCTCGCTCGTAAGAAAGACTACATTTCCCGGAAGGCAGCGCGGCAAATAGGGACGTCCGCAGCGCTGCCCGAAGGACCCTAGGGCAGGCGCGGGCTGTTCGTGGCTCTCCCCGAAGGACCTCAGCAGCCGCCCATGCCGAGCTGAGTCCGCGGAGTCGCGGCTTCTTTCTGTCGCCGTCCGCCGCCGCCGCCTTTGCGGCCTGCCGCCCGCCGGGATGCTGGAGGAAGCGGGCGAGGTGCTCGAGAACGTGCTAAAGGCGTCGTGCCTGCCACTCGGCTTTATCGTCTTCTTGCCCGCCGTGCTACTTCTCGTGGCGCCGCCGCTGCCCGCCGCCGACGCCGCTCACGAGTTCACCGTGTACCGCATGCAGCAGTATGACCTGCAGGGCCAGCCATACGGTGCGCGACCCCTGACCTCTTCCCTTGACGCTGCGGTCCCCCCTACTGCCACACCAGTCCCCGAGTCACTGCGATCCTCCCACTGTCATGCAGAGGACCTCCGACTGCTATCCCGGTCTCCCCACTGACTTACACTGATCCTGTTCCTGGCAGCCCTGTCCCCTCAGTTCCCCTGCTGTTTCATTGACTCCTGTCACCCCATCCCATCATTGCCACCCTGATTCCTACCTCTCCTCGATCCCCTGCACCCTGATCCCTCTTTGTCAGCTGTTACCTCAGATCTCTCTCAGGCTGGTGTCTGCCCCTAGGCCTGCTGTCCTGGGGTCCCCTGGGGCCTTGGTTCCCACAGGACCATGCCTTCACCCCTTTGCTCTGCTCCCCACCCCTCGCCAGGGTTCCCCAGGATCTCTGTCTCTATGCCTAGATTTTGGGCCTCTGAGAGCCTCCGTTCCCTGCTTGTGGTATCTAGTCTTCAAGAACCTTCTGCTCTTTGGTTTGCCTCTCATAGTCTCTGCCTGAATGACAAGGCCGGGCCCCCATTTTTGAGCGGTGTGGCAGCCTGGTCTGTGCACCCAAGCCTCTCTATGTGGACCCCATGGGCCCTTGTGCCCAGAATTACATTAATTTCTCTGTAAAGCTATATTTCCATGGCAGGGATCATGTCGCTGCCCAAGCTTGGGGAGCTCAAAGAGGTGGAGGCCAGGGGGCTGCCCTGGGCACCTTGCAGGGTCCAGAAAAGTGCCCTGGCCCACCGGTCTATATAGTATCTAGAGCACTGGGGTGAGGGTCTTATCCAGGCCAGATCCACCAGGCCAGGAGTAGGTGGCCAGATGTTGTAAACATTTGCTTGCAGATCCTTGTGGCCTGGCATCTTCTGAAGGGCCACCTGCTAAACCGCCACTGTGGGGTGTCACGGGTAGCCGGGGAATCATGGAAGCCACTTGAAGCCAGTGGCTACAAGCTGTGCAGCTCTTGAACAGCTTGATCTTTCAGATCATTCTGTGATCCAGAGGGCAGTTCCTGGACCACTCATTTCCACGTCTGGTTTTCACATGCACAGACTCTTGGGTGGGCTGGTCTGTGAATGAGCTCACGTTTGCAGACTCCTGACGTGTGGCTCTCTCGTCTGTCCTTGGCTGGATGAGAACTTGCATCTTGTCTGTACTCCAGAGGACTCATGATGGGGCAGCCAGGCAGAGCAGGTCTTGAGAAACCCTGGGCATAAGTCCCTTGAGCTGCCTCAGCCCCTGGCCACCCCACAGCCTTACCGCATCTCTCCTTACCCAACTTCCCCTGGGTCTTGTTGAGAAATAACCAACACTGGTGGGAAAGGAGACTTCTGGGGTGTGACTGTGACGCAGGCTACCATCCCTCCCGCGGTGGACTCTGGCCTTCTGAGGGCCTTCTTATCATCATGAGCCTTGGAACAGACACTTCAGCGCCTCAGCCTCCCTGGTGGCTTGGTGGCCCTGAGACCCAGCTTCACCTCACTAACCTGGAGCCAACTGATGAGGCTTGACCTCCCTGGTTGTGGATAAGGTCTTATTGGCACGAGGTCACTGACACCACTGAGCTGAGCAGCCAGCGTGGGGAGAAGCCTGCTGACTGCCCACCGGCCTTTATGGCATCTCTGGACTGGCGCCACTTGGTGGGACTGAGACCCTGGCTGGCCACAGGCCAGAGTACAGGAGTCTGGCTGCCCTCCTGTGGGTCCCCTCCTGGGGACCAGTGCTGACCAGCTGTCCACTGGGGCTCTGTGTCACATCCTCAGAAACAACAAAGCTGGGTGTAGAGCACTGTCCTGCCACATGGCCAGCACTGGTCCCCAGGACCCCTAGAGAGCACTGTTCCCATGGGACACTGGAGGGACGGGGTGGGAGCTGCTTTGAGGCCAGGACCAGGTTGAAGAGGCAGAGGTGTTGCCCGGCCCATGCTGCCTTCCAGGGAGTTGTTTACAGCAGGCCCTCACGCAGCTCCCTTAGATTCTGCAGTCCTGGGAATGGGGACTGGGCTTCAGCTGGCCCTGTGTGTCCAGCTGATGGCCATTTCTATGCTGCCCACAGGGAAGTGAAGACCCCACCAGAATCAAGTCCCCTTCACAGTGAGCAGTCACTTGCTGCCCCCTCCTGGCCATGTGCATCTAGGGGTACTGCCTGCTGTCATTCTCGTGAGAGTTGAGCATTTTTAAAGCAACTAATGTGCTCTGTGCCACCCAGTCTGGCTGGAAGTGGGGCCCAGGGGACTCGAGTTCTTGGAGGGAGTTTCCTGCTGTGGGTTCCCATGGTGGTTCCCGTCTGGCCCATGCAGTGTAGACCTCTAAGAGCCCAGCTGGGCCTCCCATGGTTTTGTGTCAGGAGCCCAATGCCTCTTGCCCTGTAAGAGCCGCACTCTTACTGTGTGCTGGTGTGGAAGATGGCAACTGTGACAGGTGCAGGCCCCAGGTCATGATGCCTTGACCCCGTGTCCCCCACAGGCACACGGAATGCAGTGCTCAACACGGAGGCACGCACAGTGGACGCAGATGTGCTGAGCCGCCGCTGCGTGCTCATGCGCCTCCTGGATTTCTCCTATGAGCACTACCAGAAGGCTCTGCGGCAGTCAGCGGGCGCCGTGGTTATCATCCTGCCCCGGGCCATGGCTGCTGTGCCCCAGGATGTTGTCCGGGTGAGCCTGAGTCTCAGTCCCCACGCCTGCCCCTCAGTTGCATCTGCCGTGTGTCTTCCCGCTTCAGGCAGGAAGCTGAGGTGGGGAGACACTCTGGGGGTGGCTGCAGTTCCCTGAGCACACGCACTCCTCACAGCAATTCATGGAGATCGAGCCTGAGATGCTGGCCATGGAGACTGCGGTCCCCGTGTACTTCGCTGTGGAGGACGAGGCCCTGCTGTCCATCTATGAACAGACCCAGGCCGCCTCTGCCTCGCAGGGCTCCGCCTCTGCTGCCGAAGGTGAGTCAGGCCACCAGAGGCGTCAGGTGGCCCAGGTCCCTGCATCTATGGGGCTTTCCTGGGCTTCCATGTTTGCAGTTCCCACCCCAGCTGTGGTCCTGGCCATAGGCCCAAGTAACCCCTTCCCTTCTGCTCCCAGTACTGCTGCACACGGCCACAGCCAATGGTTTCCAGATGGTGACCAGCGGAGCCCAGAGCCAAGCAGTGAGTGACTGGCTCATCACCAGTGTGGAGGTGAGCTCCCACCCTCTTAGCCTGCCCCAGGGCCTTTGCACATGCTGCTCCCCCGATCCCAGACGCCTAGTCACCCCACTGCCACACATGGGAGGTGGTGGTGACAAAGGAACTTGACTGCAGGCTGAGGCTGTGGCTCAGTGGGCAGTACTTGCCAGCTCACAGAGTCCTGGGCTCAGTCCCCAGGATCACATAAAGCAGGTGTGCTAACACACACCTGGGAGGCTAAAGCAGAAAGATGAGGAGTGCAGGGCTATCCTTGGCTACATAGTTCAAGACAGCTGTTGAGATACAGGAAATCCTGTTTTCATAAAAAGAAAAGAAATCCCCACTTTTTAAGTTTTGGCTCCAGGGGTGCTTTGAGCGCCCTGTGAGGGAGCTGTGGATGAGTCAGTCAGCCACAGTAGGAGGCCCAGTGTGCGCTCACTGCATGACAGTAGGGGGGCCCAGTGTGCGCTCAGTGCATAACAGTAGGGGGGCCCAGTGTGCGCTCACTGCATGACAGGGGGGCCCAGTGTGCGCTCACTGCATGACAGTAGGGGGGCCCAGTGTGCGCTCACTGCATGACAGTAGGGGGACCCAGTGTGCGCTCACTGCATGACAGTAGGGGGACCCAGTGTGCGCTCACTGCATGACAGTAGGGGGACCCAGT
>BDUI01000023.1:153573-170162 GCA_002335545.1 Apodemus speciosus
TGGATGGATGGGAGGATGGGAGGGTGGATGGATGGATGAATGAATGGGTGGGCGGATGGATGGATGGGTGGATGCACAGATGGATGGGAGGGTGGATGGATGGATGGATGGATGGATGAATGGGTGGGCGGATGGATGGATGGATGACTTTCTATTTAGCTGAATTCATGGCTAACATCTAAGTCTCTGGCCTTAGACGGTGTTGATATGTCCTATCTGTTTAGGCCATCTTGGTCCTGCCTATATCTGTGTGAACTCGTGTCTTCTGTTGTCTGTGAGCGTCCATCAAGGGCTTCTTCTCCCTCTTGCCCCCACCCACCATCTTCTTCAGTCCCTCACCTCCTCCTCCCTTCCCTCCCAGGCTGTGCCTTCGTGAAGTTTTCTTCCCACACAGAGGCCCAGGCTGCCATCCATGCCTTGCACGGTAGCCAGACTATGCCGGTGAGTGAGCGCCATGCCAGGCTGTGGGACTCGGTGCACGTGAGGGTGTGCGGGAGATCTGGGGGTTTGGGTGCCTGCCCTTCACAGACTGCTTCAGACAGGAGGCAGATGTGCAGCCCAGGCTGTGAACAGATACTGTCCTGGGACAAGCGCCATCTTAGCTTGTGGCAGTAACACAGGCTAAGAAGCAGGAGCAGCAGTTGGATGACGTGTAGAGACCACCGACCCTGTTCTAGGGCAGCTGGGAGCCGCAGTGGGCACATAGAGTTAGGAGGCTGCCAGGCCATTTGCATAGGTCTTTTAGGTCAGGGCCACCAGTGGGCAAGGGACAGAAGGATGCCAGGAACCTGGAGGGATGGATGGCTGAGCTCAGGTCCCCACATGAAGGACAGGGGCTCATTGCAGAGACCGTAGGGAGATAACGAGGGGTGCTGGTGACCCATTTAGCCGAGGCAGGGTAGAGGACAGGTGTCCAAGGTCCTAGGTATAGCATCACACACGTGTGGCTGTCTTCCTCCCAGGGAGGGTCCCCAGGAGTCCACATCACTGCAGGTAAACTAAGTCCCTAGCGAGAGCAGCAGTTGTCTCCCTGACGTGGCTGAGCTGCGTCAGGTCACCCCCAGGGTCAGCTTCCTCACGACTGGAACCAAGAAGCAGGTTGTCTGTCCAAGGGGGGCATCTGGAAGGGGGAGACTACAAGGGGGTTCCTGCAAGCTAGGCTGGGAGCATCTGAGCTGGTCACCAGGAAGCACTGGCTGAGCGCAGACCCTGCCCTGAGCTCTGGATCCTAGGTCTAAGTCTTCACCAAGTGCTGATTACATGCTACTTCCTAATCCCCCCTGAGCCCCTGACAGTGTCCCGGAGCACAGGAGATTGGTCCATTGCCACGTGTCGTGTCCTTCCCATTTGTTGGCCACAGGGAACCGCCAAGTGTGGGTTGCATGGTAGCACCCCCCCATTATCCTTTTCTGGCCTCTGGATTTCCCCCTTCCTTGAGGGTATGGCTTCAGCTAGGAAATGCCCCCCCACAACCTTTGTCCCAGACATGACCCTTGAGCCTGCATGCTCCACTTATCCCTGTGGCTGTGGCTACCTCCCAGTCACTACGGCCAGTCACCACGCGGCCAGGCCCAGGATCACTTCTTATGCGGTCCTGGCTCTTCTAGATGTAGATATGGCTGGCATCTCATCCGTGGGGAGCACTTGAGTCCTGGCTACCCCTGCCCTTCTACCCCAATGCCACACACCATCCTTACAGGGAGCCTCCTCCAGCCTGGTGGTCAAGTTTGCCGACACGGATAAAGAGCGGACACTGCGGCGTATGCAGCAGATGGTTGGCCAGCTGGGCATCCTGACGCCATCCCTCACCCTGCCCTTCAGCCCCTGCAGTGCCTACGCCCAGGCTGTGAGTGACCCCAGCATGTGGGCACTGAATGCAAACTGACCTGTGGTCCCAGGGTGAAAGCCCAGATCTTGATGGATAGCCCTAACCACAGCCACCATCCCTGCCTGACCCAGCCTGGTGGTGGGCAGAGTGCTAACACCGAAGTCTGCATTCGGCCCAACTCTGGCTCCACCCTCAAGGCTGACATCATCCCAGCTCCTGACTCAGCCTTGACCATCGACTGACCCTAAACAAACGTAGCCCCCATTTCTGACAGTGCTGCATCCCTTCTCTAGGCAGGCCAGACCCCAGTGTGAATGTAAATATTGAAGCCTGTTTCTAACCCTAGCTCTGAGTCAAAGCTGGGCCTTGCTCCAGTGCAGCACCAGACTGCGGATCTCAGGCTCAGCCCTAATGCCTGACTGACCCCTGACCCCAGAATGAACCTTAATCTAAGTCTGAGCCTCAGTTTCTAGTGGGGCTCTAAGTCTAGACTAAGCCTTTTTTCAGAAACCAGATGTTAATGCCTACTGGACCCTGATCTCAAACCAAACGCTGATCTCAAGCTGAGCCCTAATGGCTGACTGACTGTAATCCCAAACCAAACGTGATCTGGAGCTGAGCCCCAGTTCTTGGCTGAGCTGGTGTCTCTCAAGGTCTTCCCCCAACCAGTTCCTGACCCATGGTGTCACTGCCTCCACTCACATCATCTCTGTCCCCAGCTCATGCAGCAGCAGACAACAGTGTTGTCCACCTCCGGCAGCTGCCTGAGCCCCGGTGTAGCCTTCCCTCCCTGCCACATCCAGCAAATTGGTGCCGTCAGCCTTAATGGTCTGCCTGCCACGCCCATTGCTCCTGCCTCTGGTGAGAAGCTTCTGGGAGGTTTCAGGACAAGTGGGAAGCCTGCCATGTCTGGGCCCCTGTGTCTGACCCTCTCTCCTCCTCAGGGCTACACTCACCCCCACTGCTAGGCACTGCGGCTGTCCCCGGCCTGATGGCGCCCATTCCTAATGGTTTCCCAGGCGTCCTGCCCTTTCCCGGGAGCCACCCTGCCCTGGAGACTGTGTATGCCAATGGCCTTGTGCCCTACCCAGGTAATTTGGGAGAGGTCTCCAGAGCCCAGGACAGTGTCTGGAGTGGGGTCTGGTAACTGAGGGACACGCCTAGGTCCCCACAGCCTTACTCCCTGTGTGTGGCAAGACAGGCCAAGGAGTGGCTAGGTAGGTGCGAGGACAGGAAACAGCCGAGGAGGGAGGCGACATCCCAACCACACACTTGAAGGGTTGGTTCTGGGTTCAAATTCCAGTTCTAGCTGGTTTCTAAGCTGGAAAATGGGACAGATGACATCAAAGGCTGGGTGGGAGCACGGTGTTCAGCCAGCGCGTTTCACTTGTTTGCCGTTAGAGACGGAGGTCATCTTATGTTGTCCAGATTTGCCTTCAATTCCCTGTGTGCACAGGCTGCCCTTAGACTCCCTCTGTAGCCCAGGCTGGCCTTACACCAAGGGCAATCCTCTAGCCTCCACTTCCCAAATGCTAAGATAATAGCTGAGAGCTCCTGGCTTAATTCTTTATTCTGTAGTTGGCTCCGGGTGATGTCGAAGGGAGCCACTGAGTGCTAATGGCCCAAACCAAGAACTGGGTGCACCATAAATAACTCAGGCGTCCCCACAGGCTGGACGAGAGAGTCTGGGCAGGAGATGGGGTGTGGCAGATGACTCTCAGGTGAGGGGTTTTCCTGGGTGCCAAGGAGTGATTGTCACAGGGCCTCACTTGGCTTCTGTTGTTTGCTATGGGTGTGTCTGTCCCTGGCAAGTTGACCTACATCAGAGATGCAGTTTCCTCGGCTTACCAGTGGGGGTTAACAGGGAAGGGAGGCTGGGTGGCTGTGGGTGCTCAGTCCGTCCTCTGCCCTGCAGCTCAGAGCCCCACTGTGGCAGAGACCCTCCATCCTGCCTTCTCTGGAGTCCAGCAGTACACAGGTAGAGGCAGCCCTGTCCTGACCACTCACCTCAGGGTTTCATCCACCTGGACATGCCCCGCCCTCCACAAGACCCTAATGTACAGTCCCTTAAGCCTGGGGCTCCCAGGCCCCTCCAAAGGCAGAGGCATGTGTGCCTTGTGTGGCACTGCCCCCCTCACTTTGTGAATCTAACCCCCTCTTGAGACATGTGCCCACCCAATGCCTTGTCCATGAGCCCTAAGACCCGCCCCAAAGGCAGAGCCCTGACTAAGTCGATTCCGATTCGTTAGACATGGTTCCGTCCCGCCCCCCCAGCCCCTTGTGGAGTTCGGCTCTTCCGCCCTTCCTGCTGTGGCCACGCCCCTACCCAGCCCTCACTTCATAGCCCTTCTCTCCACTCTGCCCCACGTCCACTCAGAACCCCGTCCTGTCCTCTGCTTTGGCCCCCACCTCTGGGCCAAAGTGGCTCTGTCTTCCACTGGTCCTGCTCCCTGGAGTTGAGGGTGGGGTGGGGCCAGGGCTGAGGGGTAGGTCAGGGACTGGGCGGCAAGGGACATGGTTGGAACTGGTCAAGACCAGGGTCTGGGGACAAGCCACAGGCAGAGTGGGGGTGGAGATAGAAAAGGGTGGGGACGGAGCTGAGGAGCAGGGTTAGGGCCTACTGAGCAGTTAGGGCCTGAGGAGTAGGCTCAGAGCACAAGGAGATCCCCAGGCGACAGCTTATGGGGAACCAGAAAGAAGGGCAGAGGCATGGAGGAAGGCAGAGAGAGACATAGAGCAGCAAGGGTCAGGGCCTGCCCTTCCGCCATGGACCCGCCCCTCAAGCTGTGGCCCCACCCACTCGACCTTCATCTGACCAAGGCACCTGTCCTGACCCTGGACCTTAGACCCTGCTCATGTCTTAGCCCTGTCCATCCTCAACTCTGGCCCTCCTTGCCTGTCTCAGATACCCCCACCCTCCCCACCCCACCCCACCCCATCCCATCCCACTCCGCCCTGGCTGTGCCTGGCTTCCAGGTCTGGCCCCACCCAGCCCCTCCTACATTCCGGCCTTCATCCCCCTCAGCACTGACCTTACCTCTCTGCCCTAGTCCCACCCACTTTCAGCGCCATCACTGCCCCTCGATCCACCCAAACCTAGCCCTAGGCCCGGGGTTCTGCCCCTTGCCTCCATCCTCCAGCCTTTACCCCACCCCTCATTCCTGCCCTTGGCCCTGGCCCTGCCCTCTGCCCGGATCCTACCACTCAGGGATGCCACAGCCTGACCCCTCCCCTTGGCCTGGTCCTCAGCCCCGCCCCCGCCCCGCCCCTCAGTCCTAGCCCCGCCTCTCCTCGGCCCTTCCTAGCCCTCTGCACTCAGCACGGCCTCTGCTCTCTGCAGCCATGTATCCCACCGCGGCCATCGCGCCCGTGGCACACAGCGTTCCGCAGCCTCCGCACCTCCTGCAGCAGCAGCGCGAAGGTGAGGCGACCCCTGCCAGCCCCACCCTCACCTGCACTGCTGACCTCGCCCCTCCATGGAACGGCGGCGGCCCTTGAGGTTCCCACCCCCTATGGACAAGCGAGGAAACCCCCTTTTTGGTGCGCCTTTGTGCGAGAAGGCATCCTGGGTAAACTGAGGCCTTCCCAGTGAAGCCAAGCCTGTGGAGGGCATGCGGGAGAAAGCAAGAGTCCGGAGTCCGAGGAGGTATCTCGGGTAAACTGAGGCCTTCCCAGTGAAGCCAAGCCTGTGGAGGGCATGCGGGAGGAAGCAGAAGATCGGAGTCCTGCGACCCAGGGCTACTCACGTCCTCTTCTGACTGGGCAGGGTGATCAGAGTACGACCTGCCTCAGTTTCTCCATATGGCGCTCAGGCGTCCTGGCCCCACCTGTGTAGACATAGAGTCATTGAGAAGTTCCTGGCATGTGGGCCTTCGCAGGAAGTCCTACTTTTAACACCCTGTGGACTGGGAGGGCCTCTGGCCTACCCTCACCTGTGATGGGGGCTCACACGCCAGGGCGCAGGGGCTGGGTTCACAGCCGAGCCCTTGGACTTTGAGGGTAACTAGTTCTCCTGGATTGTCCCAGGCTGGGCTGCACTGTGTCTTCAGGACACTTTGTGCCTGAGACCACCAGCAGGACATGCTTGTCTATTGACAGCCAAGACTAAAACTTAACTCCAGGTGACATCAATGGACACTTGGGGAAGGCTGGCCGTGCAGGTCCCTCCCAGTCCCTCCTTCACTTCCAGGACAGGAAGATGGGTAAAGGTCCCCGCCACCAAACAAGATAAATCCCATGGCGAAGGACATGTCCTCTGACTTCCACACATACACTGCGGCACACGCGTCCCTAAAATTAACTACACAGACAGACAGACAGACAGACAGCTGCACCTTGCAGCTATGGGCCTGGCTCCCTCATGGGAATGAGTTCTTACCTTTTCTCTCTCTCTGGGTTTTTCTTTTTCTTAAGACAAGGTCTCACTATGTAGCTTACACTGGGCTCATAAACACAGCAACCCTCCTGCATCACCCTCCCAGTGCTGAGGTGACTGGTGTGTGCCTCCAACTTGGCCTCCAGGCCTCTCTTAAATGTCAGGTGTTTCTTAGACCAGCACGAGGCCCAGGAGCCACGGCTGAGCCACGCCCAGCCTCCAGCACCACACTCGCCTGACTCCATCACATAGCCTGCAGGAGGAGGCTGGCAGCAGCGGATGTGGGGCTTCTGGAGTGTTCAGGGAGGCTCTGGCTTGTGGGGTTCCAGCAGGGAGAGATGCAATCTGGGTTTGATGAGCTGGTGGCTGGGTGGACGAAAGCACTTGGGACTGGTCAAGCCTTGCAGGGCCCAACCCTGCTCCTGGCCATTCCCGCTGTGTCTGGAGAAGTTCCTCACTCTATCCACAACCAGAGACAGGACTGGACCCCGACCCGGGGGGTCCGCCTCCTCTCCTTGGGGGCTTTATGTCTTTCTCTCCCCCACCTGCAGGTCCCGAAGGCTGTAACCTGTTTATCTACCACCTCCCCCAGGAGTTTGGAGACACGGAGCTGACCCAGATGTTCCTCCCCTTCGGCAATATCATCTCCTCCAAGGTGTTTATGGATCGGGCTACCAACCAGAGCAAGTGTTTCGGTGAGTGGGCATACCTAGAGACCCCCATTGAAGGTCTGGGGTGTGGTCAGGGGTAGAGCTCCCACCTAGAATCCTCCCAGTGAGGGGCTAGGGGCGTGGTCAGGGTAGAGCGCTTAACTGGTATGCATGAGGCACTGGAATAATCCTCCGTGCTGCATCCGTGTTGTAGGAAGAAAGCGAGGCTGTGGCTCCCGCACCGCAAGGGAAGTCGAGCAGATTGGATGGGGTGGGAGTGAGGACCCCACCCCTAGAGACAGAGAGACCAGCGTTATGGACTTGAAGCCGGGACCACGCCCCTCACCAGCTCCCATCCCTTTGTTCTCTCAGGATTCGTGAGCTTTGACCACCCGGCCAGCGCGCAGGCGGCCATCCAGGCCATGAACGGCTTTCAGATTGGTATG
The DNA here is from genome assembly GCA_002335545.1 of Apodemus speciosus. Taxonomy (NCBI): domain Eukaryota; kingdom Metazoa; phylum Chordata; class Mammalia; order Rodentia; family Muridae; genus Apodemus; species Apodemus speciosus. Next base: position 160,873 of record BDUI01000023.1, read on the forward strand.
AAGAGGCTGAAGGTGCAGCTGAAGAGACCCAAAGACCCAGGACACCCATACTGACCACGTCCACAGCCCCTCCGTGCTGTGGGTGTGGCCCCAGGTGAGCCGCCAGGCGGCCCTGTGCTCCGCCCAGCCCTGGTGTCATTCACTCTCCTCCCATCCCAAGCTCACTCTCCAAATTCTGGGGGCGGAAGTGGCACTCCAAGAGGCCAACTGGGGATTCAAACCCTCCCCCATCACCTTGTAGCTTGGGTGGCAGAGAGGGTGGGATTAGGGTGGGGAAACCAGAGAGAAAGCTAGGAGGTTCCACCCAGGGGACTTCCTTCCCAGGGAAAGTTTTGAAGGATGAATAGGAGTTCACTAGTGAACTTCTAGTTTGGGACTTGTGGCCTGGGGTGCAGGATGTGATGGGCGGGGCTTCTATCCCATCCTGTGCCGCTGCAAGCCGAGAAGCCCTAATCCAGAGAAAGTATCTGTGTCTACACCGTTGAGCTTGGATGCCCAGTTAAGCTCGGCCCAGGACTGAAGCAGGGGAAATGGGGACTCGTCATAGCCGTGTAGTTCCCCACCTCTCTCCCCTCAGCTCCCAGGAACCCTGGGAGTCCGGTCTTCTAAGTTCATGCCCAGTGGGTTAACAAAACCCAAAGTGTCGCAATCTCACAAAACCAACAACACAAAACCAAATACCCAAACAATCAAGCAAAAAAATCCCAAAAGTCAATTTCCCCTTCAGCAGTCCCCTTCTTGGGGACTGAACTGATTTTGAAAGGTGGGACCAACTGTACACGGACTTCATGGAGGTGACAGCCCATCTACCCAGCAGCAGCAGCCTACAGAGCACCCAGGAATACTTTTTCTTTCTTTTCTTTTTTTCTTTCTTTTTTTTTTTTTTCTTTCGCCACCCAGCCCAGGGCCTGGTAGACATCGACAGTCTTTAATCCTTCCATGTTTTTAGTTCATTATCTGGGTCTTTGAGGCTTTATCTATTTTGGCTTTGATTAGGAAACCCATCGATCAGGCAGAAACCTCCAGACAGCCGCCATATTTTCAGTTTTAACCCAGTGTCCTGTGAACCATCTGCTCTGGACTGGGGGGATGTTCCGTGTCAGGAGCACATGTCCCCGGACTGATGGTGACTGTCAGGAACTGTTGTTTTGAAAATGCTGGGGTTTTCTTGCCAGGACAAAGCGGGGCAGGGTGTTCTGTGCCCTACTCCCCTCCCTTCCACTGCTCCCCAGTGCTCCCCCATCCTCCCCAGGTTGAGCGGTTCCCGCTTCCAACCACTCTAGGACTTTTATGTAAATTATAGCCAAGTTTGGACACCAGCTCTCCCAGTGACCCCCTTTCTCCACCTGTCCCCGACTCATGGCCCCCCAAATTCCGAAGCCACCGAAAGCCACTTGAGTTACAGAAGGCTCGATGGTATGTCGTGGGGCGGGGAACAGGAGTCTGAGCCCGGGTCTGAGGGGCCCATACACTGCCAATCACCCACCCCTCAGCTTGGGGACACCCCCCACCTGACTCGGAGGCTTTCCAGGTCAGCCAGTATCCCCCTTAGCAAGGATCCCCACCCTCACGTCCTATTCCCCGTAGCTGCGCATAGACATGCGCGCACCATAGACTATATTTTTGGAAAATGAACCACAGCGGCCAAACTCCGTCCAAGGAGGTGGCTCTGAGCCGGCCAATCATCGGGGACCAAGGACAGACCAGCTGAGGCCGGCTGGACGCCAAACCAGGACCCCCGTCAACACCATATACCTCCAGTTTTTGGGGTCTCCACGGCTGCCGTCCCCGCCCTGCCCCTCCCGCTTTCATAGCCTTACTTGGGTGACCAGGTGTCCTTAGCTTCCTGCCGGGGAAGCCTCCTGACCCCACTGCCCACCCAGACCGCACCGCCCTGCCACCCCCTTCCTCCAATCACCAGCCGTAAACTGAAAGTCTTACCCGAGTCACCGTGAGTCGGACGTGGCCACACCGGACTGGGTTGCTGACCCCGCAGACACCTCCTCTCTCTTCTCTCCTTCCTCCTCTGCCCTCCCCTCCCCCCTCACATCTATCTATCATGTTGGTGGTCTTTTTCTGAGTGAGTGCCAGCAAGCCCACAGAGAAGAGCGCACAGGGGTGCGCGCGGGGACTCGCTGATAATCCACGTTTGATTCCTAGTTGGAGGTTTGGGAAGACTTTGGTGGGGAGCCATCCCTTGTACATTACCCAACCTGCCCACGTACCCACCACAAAGCACAGAGTCATTAATTCGGACATCCCACCAAGCGGGAGTGGGGGTGGGGGTGGGATCCGGATCCCTTCCGACATGTCCAAAAGCAAACAAAAGAGAGAACGTTTTTTAAGGTTTAAAAAAAATGTAAAGAAAAAAATCCCTTTTCGTTTCTACTAAAATGTTTGTTGACTGACCTAAATGGGGGGTGGGGAGGAGCAAACAAAAAACCGACCCCAATTCTGCCCACCTTATTTCGCGTTTCCGGTTTGATGATCCCTTGTTCTGAACATAACACAGTAAGATTGTGTTATGAAGTGTGAGAACGTGTGTGCCCGGGGTGTCGCTGTGTTTTCCCCCCACCCCTGCCCCATGCAGGTTGCCCGCTGAGTGCGTGCTGGCGTGCGCTGGCGTGCGCACCGTCTAGTTCATGTTTACGAGCTGTAAATACCATTTTTATACTCCACATGAGAGACCCTATGTGATTTGTACAACGGGCTTGATTTCTGCTACAATGGATTTCGTGAAATTTCAAACTTCAAACAATTTTGGAGCCGAGCAGAGAGGGAGGCCCGGTGTGGAGAGGGAAGGTGGGGTTTGAGTGCCCGTGCCTCCTGACCGTGTGCGAAAGAGTGAGCGTCTCAACTTCGAATCACCTCCCCTTGGTTTGGAAAAGAAAAAAAAAACCTAAAAGTTTATTTAATAAAAGTTTTACTTGTTAACAGGGATTATCTGTCACCTTGCTTTCCCATCATGGTATGCTCCTTGTTTGGAGCTGAGTAATATTCCAAGGTGTGAATAAAACACGTTTTTCTGAGGGCTGGAGAGATGGCTCAGCAGTTAAGAGCACTGACTGCACCAGGCAGTGGTGGCGCACGCCTGTAATTCCAGCACTCTGGGACGCAGAGGCAGGCGGATTTCTGAGTTCGAGGCCAGCCTGGTCTACAGAGTGAGTTCCAGGACAGCCAGGACTACACAGAGAAACCCTGTCTCGAAACAAACAAACAACAACAAAGAAAAAAACCAAACAAAAAAGAAATTATTTTTGAAAGATAAACAGCCTACCTACAAAGTGGCTCTGCAGGCTGAGGCCAGGGGATGACTTGAGCCAAGGGCTTTTGGGCCTAAGGCTCTTTGGAGAGTGAGCACTTGTGGATGTCCCTGACTGTGACAAATGCAGGAGATGTATATAGAAGAGGACAGGTTCCTTGGCGGCCATGGCCCTGTGTCCTCAGGGCTCTGTTGCCTCCCAGCTATGACGTCATCAAGGTCTTGACGTCATCAAGGTTTTGACGTTATCAAGGTTTTGATATGGGCGCTGTGGACTCGAACTCTGATCCTCGGGTATTCACCAGGAGCCTCCTCCCCACGGGGTTCCTCCTGGGCTCTGTGGGGCTGCGCCTGCGCAGTCCATCACTTTCCCAACAGTCTCTACCCTCAGCCTGGTCAACCAGAGGCAGGGGTCTTCCTGCCGCTAAGGAACCTGCGAGTGAAGTGTGAAAGGGCTGGCAGGGCCGGGCGTGGCCCCTCTCTGTCTCCCGACTCCCTGTCTCCTACCCTCTTGACTTTGCATGGGGTGACTGGACAGAATGGGGAGGAGGGAGACTACAAGATACCAAGGCAAATTGCGCTGCGGGCATGAGCGGGTCTACAGTGCAAAAGGGGGTGGCGGGAGGATGAGGCTAAAGGAGATGGGGGGCTTGGGGGATAAAGGAATGGAAAGAAGGGTGCAACTGCCAGAGATGCGTTGAAACTGTGGGGGGCAGGTAGGCGGCGGGGAGGTGGGACTACGGGAGGGATAGGGCTGGGGGGGGTAGGGCTGGGGGGGTATTGACTGCGGCTGGGAGGGTGTGAGTTCGGGATGAGTTGTGGCAGTGTGCAGGTGCTGGGGGCGTGGCTGCCAAGACTGAGGTGCGACCTTGTGGGGGTGTTAGGGCTGCAAAGTGGGAGTGTGGTGAGTGGAGTGGGGGATTCTGGGGGAGGTTACAGATGCGAGGTGTGTGTGGCTGCTGGGGGTTAAGCCACTGCTGGGGGGGTCACCTGACTCCTCTATTTGGTCACCAACCAGACCCAAGGGACGCTGAAGAGCTCTGTGGAAAGTAGTGAGTGGACTGTCCAGTGTTTGCAAAATCCTGCTCCATAACTCAGTCAACAAGCCGAGGGCAGAGAACTCACTCTGTGGCCGGTGCCCATCTGGGTACCATGAGGATGGACTATGTGGCACTTGCCCTCTCTGAGACTCAGTTTTCTTGTCTGTAAAATGGGACAAAGAGGGGGAAACTTAAAGAATATAACAGCCAGTTCTCTATGGCAGAGGGGCCACGCACGCAGTCCTGGGGTCGTGACTGAACTTCTCTGAGCCTCCCCAGCCTGTCCTTGCAAGAAAGAATGGCAGGCTTGGGGGTTTTGAAGGATGCATAGGAGCCTTCAGATGGTAAAAGGAAGGAGAATGCAGAAGAAGGGACAATCACCCAGCCCAGCACCCAAGCCTCCAACATGTCCCCCTCACAGAAGAACAGAGACCAGTTCCAGCAGGCATCTTTCTTCCTGCAGCGCAGCTCTGCTGCTTCCTCCTGCTGGTGTGGAGCCAAGCCGTCAATCCTTCCAGCGGCAGAGCCCTATCCTCCGTCTCGGGCACACATCCATGCTCCATAAATGCACAGTGACAATAAACTAAGGAGCGGAGTCGCCTCTTGCCCTCTCCACCTCTGCTATTGGGAGAATCAACAAAAAACACAAAACAACAAAAACATTCATGTTTTTGGCCTTTGTTCGCTTTTTGGCATTTTTGTTTTTTAAAGCAGGTTTTCACTATGTAGCCCAGGCTAGCCCCAAACTCATCACAGCCCTCCTGCCTCAGTCTCCTAAATGCTGACATGCCAGATTTATGCTGTCCCACTCTGGGCTAGTTCTGTTTTCTCATTTAAAAACAGAAGCCCAGAGAGGCCAAGTCAACCACTCACATTCACACAGACTCACACTGTCTCCAGACTCAGGCATGGGCACCCCAGCCTTCCCTTCTCACCCCAGGTCCCTGGAAGTGGAAGAGCCCTTGGCATCCTTGGTCTGTCCCTAGATTGGCAGGCAGGAACAGCCGCGGTGCTTCCGGGGGGGGGGGAAGGGGGTGTCATTCACAAATCCAGGGCTTCTGTGATTGCAGCCGCCTCCTGGGCTGTGGGTGGCCTCCGTCCCGCCCTCCAGCTCTCGCTCCCTGGCCCTGCTCCCCCTCCCCTTACCCTGGGCACCCTCCTCCTCTGACTCACTGGGCTCCACGGGAGCGGAGCGCTGGGACCTCCGGTGAGTCGGGGACATTTCGGCCCAACATGGAGGTTCCGGGGCCCCCAGTGTCCGGGAAGCCGGGGGAGACGTCGGTCAAATGGCAGCTGTGCTACGACATGACTGCGAAGATGTGGTGGATGGTGAGTACGCGGGGCCGGGGCCGCCACAGCGGGGCGGCTCAGGAGGGCGTGGGACCCCTCTGCGTGCTCACGAGTGGGAGCCCGAGGCAGATGGGACGGCAGGGCTGCTTTCTTCTGTTCTTCTTGAGTGTCTTCTACCTGGCAAGGTGGCTGAAGCCACTAGGCCTGATCCTGGAACCAGACTCCCACCCTGACCTGGGCATGCTCAAGAGCTCCGGGGATCCCTGGGGCCCGGAGCTGAGGGTGCAGCTGTGTGACCCTCTGACCTCAGGTGTCTCTGTGTCCAGGTTGGAAATGCACCCACTTGGGGCGATGTTGACCAGCTGAAGGGAAGCGGCAGGCTTGTTTTCCTGTGGATGTTGCCTAAACTAGGAATCCTTCTGGAAGCTTCTGGGAGGAGTGCTGAGGGGTGGGCTTGGCTAGGAGAGAGGGCAGCATCGACTTCGCGTCCTAGGCATCCAGCTGCCCAAGATCCATGTCTCTCAAATAACCTCCATGCAGTTCCGGGCCACACACTGCTGTGTGTCCTTGCACTGTGTCTCACCCTCTCTGTGTCACAGGTTTGGGGGGAGTGATGAGGTCTGTGGCTGGGACTTGTGGGGTGTCTCGAATTCTGCTCCAAAGGTCCCAGGGACAATTGGGCCTTGAGGTGGGATGATGGGCCTGGTTGTGGAAGGTGGGTGGGCCGAGTAGCTACTGATGTGTGACCCAGACAGGGGGAGCCAGGTAGTTTCACTGAAAAAATGCAGAGAATCAGCAGCAACAGGCGTCCTTGTGGAGCAGTTCACGGCCCTGTCTGCGCTTCTGTGCTCAGTCAGCATTTATTGAACACCTACTGTGTCCCACGGTCTGTCCCCAGTTTTTTTTTAACTAGAATTCTGTGGGAGGTGGGGGAAAATTAAATTAATAATGAAAAATAGAGTGGAGGAAGGCAGGGGACCATGGGGTGGGGGAAGCCAGGGTGGTGGAAAGCAGGAGACTGCAGGGGGGGGGGAGCTAGGGTGGCTTCCTGAGGAGGGGAGATCTAAGCTAAGTTGAATGGATGAATAGAATTTACCAGAAGAGTTACTAAAGTAACTCTGCAGAATGCACAACAGGAGCCCAACCAAAGGCCCTGGGGCAGGGAGGCAGCTGTGCAAAGGCCCTGGGGCAGGGAGGCAGCTGTGCAAAGGCCCTGGGACAGTAATGGAGGAGAACCCAATGACTAGGCAAGCTACAGGACTGTAAATGCAGGAAGGACTTGGGTTGTGACCCTGAGGGAGATAGGAGATGGAAGTGTTGGGTTTTTTGTTTGTTTGTTTGTTTATTTTATGTGAATATACACACACCAGAAGAGGGCATCGGATCCCATTACAGATGGTTGTGAGCCACCATGTGGTTGCTGGGAATTGAACTCAAGACCTCTGGAAGAGCAGTCAGTGCTCTTAACCACTGAGCCATCTCTCCAGCCCAGGAAGTGTTGGTTTATCTTGGTTCTGAGAGAGGACGCACAGCTGGCAATGATGTGGCATATGGGATGGTTTCCAATGAGGGAAGTGGGGTATTTTCAGACCATGAACGGGTGGGACCTGGGGTTCTAGAAGAAGCCCAGGCCACAGGGTCTGCAGATAGTGGGAGAAATCCAGTCCCAGCTCCAAAAGAAAGAGGCAAGTGGATTTCTGTGAGTTTGAGGCTAACCTGGTCTACAGAGACAGCTCAGGACAGCCTGAGCTACACAGTGAGACGCTGCTCAAAAAAAACAAAAACAAAAAAACAAAAAACAAAACAAACAAACAAAAAAAAAAAAAACGGGCAGTGGTGACGCACGCCTTTAATCCCAGCACTTGGGAGGCAGAGGCAGGCGTATTTCTGAGTTCGAGGCCAGCCTGGTCTACAGAGTGAGTTCCAGGACAGTCAGGGCTATACAGAGAAACCCTGTCTCGAAATATATAAATATATATATTTGCACACACACACACACACACACACACTATATATATATATATATAGTGTGTGTGTGTGTGTGTGTGTGCAAAGGCCCTGGAGTCACTGTAAGGAATAAAGCAGAGACTGGAGAGATGGCTCTGCTCTTCCAGAGGTCTTGAGTTCAATTCCCAGCAACCACGTGGTGGCTCACAACCATCTGTAATGGGATCTGATGTCTCTTCTGCTGTGTGTAGACAGCGACAGTGTACTCATATACATAAAATAAATAAATATTACAAACAAAAACAAAAACCAGAACTTCACAGTGAACAGGTGTGTACCCAGCCAGAGGACAGGGATTCTGCCCAGGGACGATCAGCATTCCTGTGTGAGGACTCCCTTGGGAGCCGACCCTTGGGTCCTCCACTAGCCACACATTACCTGTGAGGCGGGGCCTCTATTGCCTGGAACTCCCCGATTGGCCGTCGGGTCCTCCTGTCCCTGCCACCCTACCTTACTTTTGACAGGAGCTGCAGGCACCTCGCTGACCGAGGGTCTCTCTAGCTCCCAAGGAGTTATTAACTGTGCTTTTCTCAGGCAGGACAGAAGGCGGAGGCAGTTGACAGGCCACACTGTCCATGGTCCTAATGATTTGTCCAAGAACCGTCCTGATGGACTCTCCTTGCCTCAGTTTCCTCATCCACTAGAGTGGGGGTGGGTGGGTGACGCGGTCTCTATGAAGGGCTCTCCACGGGGTGAGTCAGGATCTGTGTAACAGGCACAGAAACCAGGCAGGCAGGAGGGATTGTGGTTAAATTCCAGAAGGACTTCCGCGGTGGCCGCCTTGATTGGGCACCGATTATGTCCTGGTGAAGCGGAGCGCCCCGGCCGATGAGTAGGGAGAATGGAGGAAAGCAGCTTCGGAAGAAGAGGGCCATGGGACAGAGGCTGCAAAGGCCCCAGGGCAGGATGGAGCTTGGCCCAGGGAAGGAGCTGGAGGAGACCCGTGAGGCTGCAGCACACGCATCGCATCCGGGGCAGAGACAGGAGGTTTAGGAGGCGGAGGCCAGGGCTGGATGAGGTGTAAGGAGGTCGCAGGCCCAGGGAGCCATGGGGGACTGCAGACAGGTGGTGTTTCCTAGTTACCAAGTGTGTGCTTGCTGCCTTCCGCTGCTGCTCTGCGCCACCCACCACTCCTGCGCCAAACTGAAGTGCAGGGTCCCTGGTCGCTGTCTCCCCAGCCCGCGCCAGCCAGGCCGCCGCCCACTCTGCCCACATCTGAGGCTCCGCGGAGCCGGACAGTCTGCTGCAAACCACGGAATGTTCCCCAGAGCGCCCGGCGGGATGTTGGGGGGCAGAGGGAGGCGGGAGACCCAGTTGAAAGACAGAGCAGGGCCAAGCTGGGGGCATGGGGGCAGCATCGGAACTGTTGACACCCACGGCCCTAGAGGCTGGGCACAGAGGATGCCAGCCCTCAACATGCAGAAAACATAGAAATGGCGTGGTGAGGGACAGCTCACTGTCCACGAGTACAGAGCAGGAGACAAGGATTTGAACACAGACCTTTGAGGGAACAGAAGAAGCTGGAAGTATTGACAAACCAGGGGGAAGAGACTGGTCACACACAGTCCTGCTAGTGTCGCGATTCTTTACGAGGCAAGAAGACAATTGTCTAACTTAGAAGGTGACAAACCTTATAAACCAACAGGGAACAACATATCCTCCACACGCCTATCTACCCATCCACCCACCCA
>BDUI01000023.1:178521-196705 GCA_002335545.1 Apodemus speciosus
AAAAAAAAAAAAAAAAAAAAAAAAAAAAAAAAAAAGAGTTTGTACATGTCTTTACGCATCTTTGAGTGTTTATAGGGTTTTGTAGAAAGCTGTAGGTGACTGTGGTTGGTTGTAGGAGTCTGTGGGTGTCTATAATTGTCTGTTGGAGACTGTCTTATGTATCTCTGTGTGTCTGTAAAATTCGGTAGAAATTTGCTGGTCTGTTTGTAGATGTCTTGAGGTATCTGTAGGAGTCTGTAGGTGTCTGTGGGTGACTATATGAGTCTGTAGATTTCAATAGAAATCTACAGTACTGGCAGAATCTATACTTGTCTATAGGAGTCTGTGGGTCATTGAGGTAAGGGTCGGTGATCACAGTAACCTAGAGTGACACTAAGTGACTCTAGGTATCTGTAGGATATTGTAGGTGTCCATGGATGCTGTAGGTACCTATAGAGACCTATAGGTGACTATGGGTGACTGTGGGAGTTTGTAGGTGATGGATGTTTTCTTTTAGTGTCTATAGGAGTCTATAAATGTTTGTAGGTGTCTTTAAGAATTCATAGATGTCTGGAGTAGCCTGAAGGTGACTGAAAGTGATTCGAGAGTCTGTAGGTGTCTGGGAACGTCTGTAGGTGTTCATGGAATAACTATGAATGATTGTGAGTGTCTGTGGTTGTCTGTGAGTGACTGTAAGTACCTGTAGGTCACTGTACTTGACTGTAGGTGACCACGGGTGACAATTTGTAAGTATCTGTACATGTCTGATCACGACAGTTGGTGTCTGTGGGTGTCTATACATGACTTTGGTGTTTGTAGGCATGTGGGGGAGCACGTATGTGTCTGTATGTGTCTATAAGTGTCTTTACAAGTTTGGGTGTCTGTAGGAGTCTGTAAGTATCTCCAACTGTCTGTAGGGTACTGGCCATCAGTAACTATAGGAGTCTTTGAGTGTCTATAGATATGTATAATTGCTGTAGGAATCTGTGGCTGTCTGTGGGAAGCTATGGGTGTCTATAGGAGGCTATAGGTGTACGTAGATAACTGTAATTGTCTCTGGGTGAGTGTGAGTCCTTAGGCATCTGTAGTGTTCTGTTCATAACTGCTGGTGTCTGTGAGTAACTGAAGTTAAGTGTAGGTGCCTCTAGGTGACCATGGGTGGTTGGCTGTAAGTATCTGTAGGTAGAAATAGGATCTGTAGTTGACTCCTGGCATCTGTGGGTGTCTTTAGGTTACTGTAGGAGTCTATAAGTGTCTTAGCATTATGTCGGCATCTATAGGAGTCTGTGTGTGTCTTATGTGACTATGAAAGTCTGTGAATATATACAGGAATCTGTAGGAAAGTACAGTTGTCTGTGGGTGACTAAAGGTGTTTGTAGGTGTCTGTGGGTATCTGCGAGTGTCTGTGGCTGACTGAAGGCAATGGTAGGTGATCATGGATAATTGCAGGTGACCAGAAGTGACTGCCAGTGTCTTTAGGAGTCTGTAGGTGACTGAAGATGTCTCTGTGTGACTATAGGTACTTGTAGCTACCTGTTAGTAACCAAGGGTGACTGTAGGAGTTTGTAGATGGTGGCTTGTGTCTGTTGGTATCAGAAAGTAACTGTAGGAGTCCACAGGTGTCTGTAATAATCTGTAATTTTCTTTAAAAGTCTATAGGTTTCTGTAGGAGTCTGTAGGTGGCTGTAAACCTCTGTAGGTATGTGCAGGAGTCTGTGGGTGTCTGTAGGTATCCGTGGGAGTCTGTGGGAATGTCTAGGTGTCTGTAGGATGATACTGGTATCTAGAGCATTCTGTATGTGTTTGTAAAAGTTTGTATGTCTGTGGGGTCTGAGGTTATCTATGGCAAACTGTTGGTGTCTGTAGAAATTTGTAGGTAGGTATCTGTAAGAATGCATAGATCCCTGTATGTGTGAGTCTGTATGTGTCTGAATATATCTGTGTGTGTCTGATGGAGCCTATAGTTGTTTGTGGGTGACGGTAGGTATCTGTAGATCTCTGTAGGTATCTGTAGTCATCTGTGGGTGTCTGTCGTAGTCTTGGAATTTGTAGGTATCTGTAGGTATCTCTTGGTGGCTGTAAAAGTCTGTAGAAATCTGTAATTGACTGTACAAGACTGTAGGTTTATAGAGGAGTTTGGAGGTCTATAGGAGTCTGTAGGCGCCTCTAGATAACTGTATTTGTCTGTAGGTATTTGTAGGAGTGTGAGGTGTCTCCATATCCATGGGTGTCTGTAGTTGAATTTTGGAGTCTGTAGGTATCTCTTTGTGTCTGTAAAAGTTTCTAAGTAACTGTAAGAATCTGTAGGTGTCTGTAGGTCATTGGGACCTGTAGACATCTGTAGGTTTCTCTGAGTGTCTATAGGTGTCTGTTGGTAACTATACAAGTCTGTGGATTTCTGTAGCAATCTGTACATGTCTGTAGGAGGCTGTGGATAACCATAGGAGAATGTAGGTGACTGTAGGAGTCTGTAAGTGTGTGTAGATCTCCGTGCCTCTAAAAGTTTGTGGGTGTCTGTGGAAATATATATCTGCGGGTGACTTTAGATACCTGTAGGTACCTGTAGATGACTACATGTGACTGCACGTCACTGGGAGACTGGGACTATAGGTGTCTCTAAGATCTGTAGGCGTCCTTAGGTGTCTGTAGGCATCTGTAGACGTTTACAGGTTTCTCCAGGGTCTAAAGGTGACTATAGGTATCTTGGGTTGTTTCTAGGCATCTGTGCGCATATGGAGCTTTCTAATGGCGTCTGTAGGAGGCTGTGTGAATCTGTAGGGGCTGTAGTAGTCTCTGTGAGTCTGTTGGTGTCTGTTGTTTCTGTAGAGTTGTCTCCAGGTGTGTGTACTGGTCTGTGGGGTCCTATAGGAGTCTTTAGGTGTTTATAGAAGTCTGTTGGTCTCCATATGTGATTATCAGGGTCTGTGAATATCTTAGGCATCTATAGGTGTATGCAGAAGTCTGCAGGTACCTGTAAGAATCTTTACATGTATATAGGAGTTTATTGGTGTCTATAAGAATCTGTGAGTTGGTTTCTACTGATGCCTATGGGTGACTATAGGTGACTGTAAGTGACTGTGGCTATCTGTTGGAGTCTATAGATGACTGTCAATGCCTGCGGGTACCCTGGTGACTTTAGCAGTCTGTAAGTATCTGTAGGTGTGTGTGTGTGATGACTGGTATCTGTAGGTATCTGTATGTGTCTGTGATGTCCATATGTGTGTGTGCTATTTTAGATTTTTCAAACCTGCTTTTAGTGATGTTTCTTAAATGCTTTAACTTCCCTTCTAGCCCAGTATGTGTGCTTCAGAGTCTGCAGGCAGGTAGGTAGAGGAAAAGAAAGGTTATTATATGGGAAAGTCAGGAAGTCAGCAGTTCAGTTCACAGGTCAGCAGCGGCAGCTCAATCTACTTGCAAATCCTTTACAGATACACCAGCAGTCCAGTTCAGTAGTATCGGGACAGCAGAAGAGGTGGCGCAGGAAGAACATTCTCAGCCACAGCCAAATCGCCTCAAGTCAGCAGGACAGATTGGGACTACCAAGAACAGCAGGATTCATTAAAAGCCTCTTTTAATGAAGTGAAGACCTGCAAAGACAGGAGACCAAGAAGCAGGGCAGAGCTAGTCTCTAAGCAAGCCCCTCTCACAGTCCACTGCATCCTATTCACACTCCCTGCAAACACCACGTGTCCTCCACCAGTCTTGTCTTAACACATGAGCCTGTCTTAGCAAAACTCCACGCGTCTGTTATCAGCTGACAATATTCTACCAATTGGCCTGAGTCTGCCAAAGAGGCAAGAAGCTGCCAGCACACCACCAGGCGCATTTTTCTCTATGGAATCTCAACAAAAGGAGCTCAACTACTCAATGTAAGGCGTGCTAATAAATACATGCTTGTTGTTAGTGAAGAATTCTTCATCACATGTTTTTTCACAAGCTTGCTTTAGTAGAACATCCTTTTGCCTGTACCTGCTTCAGTGAAATGGTTTTTTTACGAGTCTGCCTTAGCGAAACATCCATTCACGTGTGCCTACTTCAAGAAAACATTCCTTCAAGTGTTTGCCCCAGCAAAACACCATCTGACACAACTGACTTTCCAAAGAACCCTTAAGTTTCCACTTGATGTGTGTATAGGTTATGCGTGTCTGGAGAAGTCGTAGGAGTGTGTGGGCATCTGTACAAGTTTTTAGGTGTCTTAGTTATCTGCAGCTGTCTGTACGAATTTGTGAGTGTCTTTAGGTATTTGTACACTTCTGTAGAATTCTGCTGGTGTCTGCAAGTTTCCGTAGATGTCTCTAGGTATATGTACATGTCTGGAGGGTTAGTAGGTTTTTGGAGGAGTCTGTGTAGGTTACTATAGGAGCCTGTAGGTGTCTGTAGGTATCTCTAGGTCTGCAGGAGTCTATGTGTGTCTGTAGAAATCTGTTTCTGTAGGATTTATGGGTGTCTGTGGGTATCTATAGGTGACTACAGGAGTCTGTAGGAATCTACAACTGTCTGGTGGAATCTATACTTTTTATGGGACTATACCTGTCTGTAGGAGTGAGTCTGTAGGTATCTGTAAGAGTCTGTGGAGTGTCAGTAAGAGACTGAAGGTGTCTGTAGATGTCTGTGTTTATAGGTGTCTGTTTGTGACTCTAGGTAATTACAGGTGATTTCGGGTGACTGTAAGTACTTGTAGGTGTCTGCAGTAGTCTGCGGGGTCTCTAGGCATCTATGTGTATATGTAGGTGATGGTAGGTATCTGTAATACTCTGAGTGTCTGTAGGTAGATGTCTATAAGTGACTATAAAAGTCTGTGGATGTCCAGGAACCTATAGTTGTCTGTAAGTGACTATTGTTTTCTGTAGAAATCTGTGGGTGTCAATAGGAGTCTGAAAAGTGACTGGAAATGTCTGGAGGTAATTTATGCACCTATATTTGTGTGAGTGACTGTTGTAGTTTGTAGGTGTCTGTGGGATTCTTTAGGTGTCTGTATCTATAGCAGTCTGTAGATGACTGATATCTGTGGGTGTCTGTAGGACAGTAAAAGTCTAGGGTTTTGTGTGAGTTTATGTCTGTAGGTATCTGTGGTTGACTATAGATCACCACAGGGGGTTGTAGGTGACTCTGGGCAACTCTAAGTGACTATAGGTGTCTGTAGGAATCTCTAGATGTCTGCAGAAATATGTATGTGTGTTTCAGAGTCTGCAGGTGTCTGCAGATGACTTTATGAGTCTGTGAGTGTCTGTAGGAATTTATACTTACTGGAGCAATATGTAGGTGTCTTAGCAGTCTGTGGGCGTCTGAATGGGGGTATAGGTGTCAATATGTCTGTGTGGGTATCTGTAGGAGTCTGTGGGTATTGTATGTTTTTGCAGGTGTCTGTAGGAGTTTTTAGGTATATATATATATATATATATATATATATATATATATATATATATAATCTGTAGGGGTTTATAGATTTCTATAGGAGTTTATAGGTGTCTGTATTAGTTTGTAAGTTTCCATAGGACCCTCTCTATATATTTGTAGTAATTTGTATGAGACTGACAGTGTCTGTGGTGACAGTATGTATGTGTAGGTGACTACAAGGGGTTTTAGATAACTGTAGGGGCTTCAGGGGATTTTTTAAATTCACACGCGTAGTTTTTATTGGGATTAATTTTTTCTGCAATTCTAAGCATAAATCTGGGTTCTCCTTCATATTAGACGTGAGCTCCACCATGAATCTTCCAGCCCCTTACTAGAGGATTCTAGGTAGTGGCTGCACCCCTTAGTCCCTCACCGAGGGAGAATAAATGGGGTTTTACCCCTGAATTATGCCTCCAATCCTCTTTTTATTTTTCCAGGCTAGTCTAGAATTGGTAATCATCCTTCCTCAACCTCCCAAATAACTAAGTCGACAGTCCTTCCTGAAGCCTGCTTGTTGCGTGTGAGCTGAGTGTCAGAAAACCCTCCTACGGAGACAGCCAGGAGCGTGGGGACGGCTCCACGGGTCGTTCTTCCAAAGGATCTGTGTGTTCGGTCCCCAGAGCCCACGTGGTGGCACACCGTCACCTTTAACCCCAGTCCTGGGGGACTCGCCACCCTCTCCTGGCCTCTGCATGCATGTAGCATAAACATGTCTGTGGGGAAAACATTCATATGTATTTAATAACGTCGAGGGGATGTTCAAGACGGTTTCTCTGTATAGCCCCAGGTGTCCTGAAATTCAATCTACAGATCAAGCTGTCCCTGAACTCGGAGATTTACCTGCCTCTGCTTCCTGAGTTCTGGGATTAAAGGCGTGATGCACTACCACCAGGCAATGTGTTTAAAGGGAAGCATAGTTGTGGGCCAAGTCGTCTCTATGACAATCATGCATAGACTCTTGCAGAGAGGAGGCATCCGTACATGGAACCAGTGGGTGTGGCCATTTATCAATAAAACTTTATTAACAAACTGAGTGTCCATGGTCTAGGGGTGGAATTTCATCTCTGGTAAAGCTCAGTTTGTCTCGCTGATTTTGATCCCACTGCCCCCTTCAAGCATTAACTATCCTTTGCTAATGGACGCACACAAGTACTCCTTGGCAGCAACAAGGAGACAGACGTGTAACCAAAGCCCTGGGCATTATGGTCTTGCCCAGCAAACATGCTTGTCCATCTTCTGGCCGAAGCAGAGCCTAGGGACTGTCGTTTACAATGGTCCCCACACTCTGCCCCCACACCTGGTCCCCACACCTGGTCCCCACACTCTGCCCCCACACCTGGTCCCCACACCTAGTCCCCACACTCTGCCCCCACACCTGGTCCCCACACCTGGTCCCCACACCTAGTCCCCACACTCTGCCCCCACACCTGGTCCCCACACCTGGTCCCCACACCTGGTCCCCCCACTCTGCTCCCACACCTTCAAGGCTTTCTCGTTCACACCAGTAACTGCGTGGGATGGCATTCACCTGCATCGCAGCAGCTGAGTTCCCTGTGTCCACAAACCTACGTTTGTGTTTCTAACCCCAATTCACGCTTCCGGGTTGTGCTATTATTTAGTGCCAACTATATATCATATATGCAATCATTTAGTGCCTACCTTATACTAGGTTCTTCAAACTCATTACCCACATGCCCGCCTCTTGCAAGTCCATTTCTCAGGGACTTCAGTCTTGGGTTGATTCAAAGTCCCAGAAGTGTGTTCCAAAGGCCCTGCATGCTAACAAGGCAGATGACGCCATCCCGAGCATCCTGTCCCTGTGCCCAGCCTTCCTTCCTGGCACCTGGCCAGCTGGACTTAGCCTTCTGCGCAATATCCATTGCCAAAGATGGGGGAGGGCTGGCTGGCCGAGCAGAGGAGGAGCCAGGGATCCACCCGGCTCCCAGCGTAGGAAACCCCAAACTAATCTGCCTCTGGGACAAGCTATGTGCATTGCAGCCAGCCATCCCTGGCCTTGTTCGTTCCCAGCCCTAGGACAGTGCCTGCGGCCTGCCACTTTTTAATCGTCCCTTAAAGAGCTATAGGGTCAGAACACTCCCTGCCGGGCCTCCAGAGGACAGGGACCTTCTGTCCACTCCTCTGTTCCAAGCAGGGTGACGGTAACCACTCTGGCTTGTCATGTCTGAGCCTCAGTTTGCCCCAAAAGAGGAAGCATGTTTAATAGTCCTGAGGTCCAGTCTCCTTGAAGTGTGATTATTTAGCGCCAACTGCATCCCTGATGATCGCATAGTTGAGGCCACCTATGTGCCTGGCACACAATTATTCAGTGGCAATTGCATGCCAGGCTTGTCCAAACAAGGCAGATGAAAAAGTCACACAGTAAGAATTCATTAAACCCCAGGACATGACAACGCCCAGCCCCACCCCATGGTAGGACACTTGGGTGGAAATGAGCCTCACTCAGGCCCGGTGTGACACATGACACCCAGGTGCAGGGTCACTATGTACCTTCAAGCCTGTTGGTTAAGGACCAAAAGTATAGCTGCCCCGAGGCTGTACCAGCACCACAGTACAGACAGACAGACAGACATGAAGCTCTGGGATGTCACACAAGGGCGTCTGGGTGTTTCTGTGGCCCCGAGGACCCGGTGCGATCCGTCAAGAGTCACATCTCCCTCAGCATTCAGGAAGCTGGGACGATGCCCAACTGCTTCTGACATCCATGCTTGGCTGCCCCGGTAGGGGATGGAAGCAACCCAGTGAAACCAGGCTGCTCAACCCAGCTGCACAGGAAGCCGAGGCTGGAAGATCACGAGTTCAAGGCCAGCCTGAGCCTGTAAGAGGCACAGGCCTCAAAAATAAGAGGGCTGGGGGAGTGGTCAGAAGTGGAACCCCACCTAGAATCTTCCAGCGAGCAGCTGGGGGCTCACTGACTGAAATGTCGGCCTCAGTGTCGGGGTGGGGGGCACGGCCTTTCAGATGTCAGGGATTAAATGTCCTACGGTCCAGTTGGACAAACTGAGACTTATGTCCCAAAGCCACTCATGGACAAAGCTGAGCCTTGAACGTTGCATGGGGTATCGCCTGCCCCACCCCTCTGGTGCACGGTGCTCCCTACAGATGGAGCACTAATGTCCACATTACTCCCCCAGGAGCTTCAGGCTTTCCTCTGTGGAAGCCATAGTATCTCCTACCATTGCCTTAGCCACATCAGCGCCGGAAATGAGAGTGCCAGCTTCTGCCCTGCGGGCTAGTGCCCTCCTCCCTCAACTTCCGGTCGTTACCCTGCTGCCAGCGCTCAGCCTGCCTTCCCCAGTTTCAGTGCGCGCGCGCGCGCGCGCGCGCACACACACACACACACACGTGCGCCAGTGTCCTGTGTCCAGCAGCCTCTGCCCTGCACTGACCAAGTAACACAGGCCGTGACCAGGGTCCCTGCGTCATTTGTCAGGACCGCCGGATGACAGGACAGCTGTACTTATACACGGGGATACTGAGGCACAGAGCCGGCCTTCAGGTGGCAGAGTGACAGCAGCTGGGGTCCAGGGAGCAAAGGCGCTGCAGAATTTCAGCTGTCATGGCATCGCCCTCCTAGAACGCTCCTGTGCCTTCTGCCTCAGTTTCACCCTGGGGTGAGATTCAGGGCTCCTCGGCTGTGCTGGGCAGCCCAGGCCCCAGAATGTGAGGGCAGCTTTCGGTTCAGGGAGGCTCAGTGCCCCTGTGTGTGTGCCAGACACTCGGGGCAGCCATGCCAGAAAGATGCGCTAGGCCTCAGCTCAGCTGCTCCTCAGCTGGAGAGAAAGGTGTAGAGATGAGAAAAGTACCAATTTCTCTCCCGCTTAAGGCACTTCCAAAGCTGGAAGTTCTACTAGCTGTCAAACTGAGTCTCTCTTGTTCGGCTTCTTCCAGTTTACCAGGTGTTTTGAAGATTCCAGAAAAAGGGTGGGCCGGGCGGTGGTGGCGCACGCCTTTAATCCCAGCACTCGGGAGGCAGAGGCAGGCGGATTTCTGAGTTCGAGGCCAGCCTGGTCTACAGAGTGAGTTCCAGGACAGCCAGGGCTACACAGAAAAACCCTGTCTCGAAAAACCAAAAAAGGAAAAAAAAGAAAGAAAAGGGGTGGAAGGAATCTCACAAAGGAGGTCAAAGAGGCCTCGCCTCCTGGTCCCGGGTAGGTATGGAGTCTGCCCAGTCTCCATGTGCAAGCCAGAATTATCTGCCTGCTTAAAGCAGCCTGAGCACTGGAGTACACCCAGCCTCAGTTTCCCTACCTGAGAAAGGGAGGCAGTGGTTTTGGGGAGTTGATTGATCACCCCTTCCCACCTACAGCGCAGAGTCCGCCCGAGCTCCTGCTCAGGGAGGCTCAGAGACCAAAAAAGGGTGAATCCCGGGATCACACGGTAGAGCTATGCGCAGGTGAGGGCAGCGCCAAGAATAAACATGGAATCCGTGGCGTCAGGGGCAGCTGCCAACGGCGGCCAGTCAGGCTCGGTGGAGCTGCAGTCTGACCAATCAGAAGCCTTCTCAGAAGGACCTCAGCCAATACACTATCCTGAAGAAGCTGGTCACGCCCCCGAAGTGACAGGCTGTGGGCGGGGCTCGTCCGCAGAGCTCGTGTGGGGCTCACCCCCCCAAGCCCCAGCAGCAGACAGACAGACATCTGTGCTTGGTTCATACTCATTCATTCTCACACTTTTGCTTTTGAGTAGAGGGATAACTTAGCCCAGGCTGACCTCCAACTATTTAGCCAAAGATGACCTTCAGGCTCCCAGCTAGGGTGACAGGAGCGTGACCCCCAAGCCTGGTCACAGCCAATACCGGCTGCTGCCACGCGGGAAGTGCTCCTCCGAGTCCCGCACCTGCAGCTCTTGTTTCCTGTCTGTTAAATGGGCCCGATGGCTCAGCCCCTGTCCAGGGAACTGCAGGGTCGGGATGCCGCGGGTGGGAGGAGCGGCTGGTGATAACTCATACACCCACCCGAGACACATGTTCACGCGGTGGCCCACGCTTGACATCCCAGCCTTGAGGCTCAGGCAGAAGGTTCTGCAGTTGGAGGTCAGCTTCAGCCACACAGCTAGCCTGGACTATGTATCGGCTGAACTTGTCCCCATAATTGAAAGCCAACAGAGAAGGCCCTAGTGTGGCTGGGGTCCTTGCCCAGCATGTACGCAGTAATTAAAAAAACAAAACAACAACAACAAAAAAAAACCCTTCCAACCCTGTAAAGAGTTCGGCCTTCCACATTGTCTTTTCTTTTTGTACTAAAGAGCTCGAAGGTCAAACCCACTGTGGATCAAAGTTCATAGGGTCCATGCAGGTTTAAACCTGAGACTTAGGAGGTCTTTGCTGGATGACTTTGGAGCCATCTCTCTCTCTGTGCTCTTCTTCATTCAAGAAAAAGAAATACAGAACCGACCAGAAACTCGCTCTGTTGTCCAGGCTGACTTTGAACACGAAAGCTAATCCTCCTGCCTCAGCCTCCCCGGTGAAGGGAGTGCTGAGATGACAGGCCTGTGTCACCGCTGAGACAGAGTTGAGAAAGTGACACGCGACTCCTGTCTCAGACCTGAAAATATTTACTCTGTGGCGTTTACAGAACAATAAAAACGTGAGTGACCTTGGAGTTAATATGTGACCAGGCCTTGGCTGGAGCTGGGTCCCAACTCACTCCCCTCCGAACACCACCACGTGGTCTTAGCACCTTGCCCAGGCTGGTTTTGAGCCTGCCACCCTCGTGCCTCATCTCTGCCTAGCTGCCCCACAACCCTTCTCTGTTCTTCTGTCCAGCCCGGGATTAACACACGCTGGGATTAACAGAGAACAATTAGAGGTGGAAAGAGGAGGGGGCGGCGGCCCCAGCCTGAGGCTCCGTTAGTCCGAGAAGCGCCCCGCCCATCATCGGCACCTGCTGCCGCCTTCGGCCCTGGAGGTGGCAGAGTCGGCGGCGTGCGTGCTGCCGGCTTCTCCGTGCTGTTCCACCTCGGGGAGGTGAACTGCTCTCTCTGAACTCCAGGGATTCGGTTACAGAAATGGGGATGTGGGTGGGGAGTAAAGGCCTGGGCTGGGGGAGTCTACCGGATGAAGAGGCGAGGGAAGGTGATCGGGCATGCACCAGCGCGCCCTGGGCAGCCAACCCGAACTGTCCCTCAAATTCTAGGTCAAGGCTTCTGGCTGCGACCTGGGGCCCGGGTGAGCGGCAGGGGAGATGGCAGAGAATCCCAGGGCGGACGCCCGGGGAGGTGCTGCGGAGAGGTGGGGACTGAGGCGCTCCTAACTGCCCCCGGAGGGGAGGGACACCTGGGCTGCGCGGAGCCTGCGGCGTGGCACACATCTGTCACTCCTGGCGTGCGGACTCCACTCCACGGCCCGGAGGCTCTCGTCTGGCGCGTTGCGCCGTGCGCGACCCGGTGTCGCCTGCACGCGTGTCCGCGACCGCAAGTGTGCACGAGCACGCGCGCGCCCGCAGAAGGCGGACTTGCTGCTGGGGATGCTAGCGCGGACACCGGAGCAGCGGCAGCCTCGGTCTGCAGCCGAGGACCGTCCGGAGCGCCGGCTGGTGGGGGCGAGGCGGCGGGGGGCGGGCCGGGGGAGGGTCCGCGGGCGGGGCGGGCGGCTCCCCACGCGCCTCCCCACGCGCCTCCCCGCCGGCCGTCGCCTCGCCGCACAGCGCCATGGTACGTCTCCGCCCCCGCTCCCACTCTGCGCGGGGGACTTTCCCGGGGCGCCGTGCGTGGGGTCTGGGGGGAGCTGCGGTTCCTGGGAAGAGGGAGGGAGGGAGGGAGGGAAGGAGGGAGGGATGATCGCAGTCCTTCCTCCCTCCCTCCCTCGGGGGCGGAGCCGGGCCGTGCGCCGCTGGGACCCCGAGTGCGCGAGGGTCCCCGGTGTGGACAGTGGGGTGTGCGGGGCGGGGCTCCCGTGCTACCCCTTCCCGGTCTCCGCCGTCCCCCCTCCGCGTCCCCACCCGCGTCAGGGGACTCGGCGGCGGCGCGCGCAGCTTAGCGGAAAATGGCCGCTGCGCCCGGTCGCCCCGCCCACCGCCGCCGTCCGCAGCCCCCGGGACCGCACTCGAGAGGCTGCAGCCGCGGGCCAGGCCCACGCACGCGCCTACTCGGCAGCTGCGGGTGCGCGTGCGCGTGCGCGGGAGGAAGCTCGGCCCCGGAACCGGGCCGCCGCCGCCGCCGCCGCCGCCGCGTCCTTGTCTGCTCCGGAGGGGAATCCCCGCGCGAGTTTAGTTTTTTATATCATCTTCTAAATATAGACCGGCAAGGCCGAGCCCGCAGCCTCTGATTTTGCTTTGACCTCTCATCCCGTTGGAGGTGTTTGGGAAAGGGGAGCACAGGGAGAGCCGCAGGACACCCCGCTCCCGGAGCTCGGACCGCTGCAGTACACAGGCGGGAACGCGGCGTCCGCACAGACAGGCCCCGCCGCGCAGCGCCCCCCGCAGCCCGGCCCGCACAAGCTGTCACTAGCCCCAGGGGACAGCCCGCCTGTCCCTCCTGCAGCCACACGCCTCGGGGTCCCCTCCCAGAGCCATGGTTTCTGCTCCCCCGCCCCCCACCCCCACCCTCACCCCCCGCAACATGAGAAGTGCCTCCCTTCGGACTCCTCAGCCATGTCATCACCCTGCCTGCGTGACCCCTGTGCGGCTTGCAGTGTTGGCTTCCTCGGCGGTAGTGACACCCGGAGGGTGGGTGGAGTGGGGTCAGAGACTGAACCACTCTGGGAACTTTAGTCCGGTCTCAAAAGTTTGTTTAGGGGGGCTGGGGGCGTGGCTTGGGCGGAGCCCCACCTGGAATCCCCAGTGAGTGGACTGGGGGCGTGGCCACTGGTCTAGTCTGCCGAAGTACCTGGGTTTGGCCCAGGAGCAGGTAACACTATGGAAATATAAATAGTCATAGCCCCGCCCATTACCTCAGTTGTCCCTGAAGGGTCCTTGCTCAGTCCCAACCGCTGCTCTACACAGCCCAGGAATAGCCATCCCATCGTACAAGTCACAGAGTCGTTTATAAAGCAGCCTGTCTTCCCAGCACTCAGGAGGTGTGCGACAGGAGGGGAGAGGATGAGGAATTCAAGGCTACCCTGGGCTACTTGTGGCCATGGCTGGAGCAAACCTACACAGAAAGAAAGTGAAGCGCTGAGTTCTCAGGTTGGGTCTGCAGCTGTGCATCTCAAGCAGGGGTGACTATGCCCTGGGGGCAGTTGTGAGCGGTCGGACGGTCGGTCGGTCGGTCGGTCGGTCGGTCGGTCGCTGCCAGTGTGGAGCCGCTGGAAACCAGTGTCGGAGATACCTAGTCCCAAACCCTGCTGGATTAGTGACAGCAATTTCTGCCTGGGGACCCTGTCTGGATGGCCCTTGGAGACAGCCCCCCCCCCCTTTTTCTTACTGTATATGATTTCAGCTTTGTCCCTGGCTGAGGCCTGGGGCTGGGTTGTCTTGTGTTGGACATGATGCTGCAACCCCAGTTGGTGTTGTGCTGTTGGTTTGTGTTGGTGGCCATGTCTCTCCCTTAGTGCAGCTGTGTTTGGGACAGTTCCAGAGGCAACCATGGTAAGAATAACAGTGGCAAGATGTTTTTAGTTTTAGATAGCGTCTCTCTGTGTCGACTGGGTTAGCCTGGAGCCCACAGAGTTCCTCCTGCCTCTGCCACCTGAGTGTTGGGATTAAAGTCATGCACCACCATGCCTGGCTGGAATTTTTACATTTATACTTATTTCTGATTATTTTGTTATTTCGGTGTGCCCCATATGTGCCTGCAGAGGTCAGAGGGCTTCGGGTCCCACAAGCCAGAGTCACAGACAGTTGTGAGCTGCTGTGTGGGCGCTGGGAACCAAACCTGGGTTCTCTGCTAGAGCAGCTGGGACTGTAACTGCTGAGATGTCTCTCCAGCACCCTAACTTTTTATTCTTTTAACAAATGAGTCATATACTGCTGAGGTACAAGTCTAGTGTCCACCTGAGCCTCCTGCTGCACCCTTGGCCCATGGCGCTCGAGCAGGTGTCTGCTCACATCTCCACGACCCAGAACATCAGACACCCATGGAGAAGCTGAGGAGCAGTGCCTGTGATGCTTGCTGGCTTGGACAGAGCTACACCTACACATCATGCATGCACTGAACCTACTGTGTGCTGTCCCTAGTATAGGGAGGTGGTCAAGATGGGCTCGTGTAGCCCAGGCTGGCCTGGAGCTTCTGACCCTCCTGCCTCTTCATCCCTGCTGGGTATCCCAAGGGTTCACATCCAACCTGCCAGGTAGTTTGGTCGGGATCCGTGGGTGCTCTTAATGTGCTAACACTTTGGTTATTGTCACAGGCGTCTCCTGGGGTGTGGCCCAGGTGACCCGTGTGCAAAGTGGGACCTGGGACCTGACACGCCAGCCAGTGGCTTTCTTCTCTGGGCTTTGGCCTCACTGGAGTTCCAGGGATGACAGGTTGAAGCATCTTCCTGCCCTGTGGCACCCCCCCACACACACACACAGCCTTCATACCCCACCCCTGCTCTGCAGAGCCTGCATCCCACACCCGTGGGTCCCTGGGAGAGAAATAACTGAAAATGGCCTAGTCTTGTGAGTGGACACTGGCGGCCAGGGTGGGAGTGCCCAGGCTCCTCCCGATGCCGCCTTCAGAAAGGTGATCTCCAGCTGGGCAAGGCCCAGCTCACCTGCCTTCCCAGAAGGCTGAAGTAGGAGGGTCAGGGGTCATCTTTAGCTACATAGTGAGTTCTGGGCCAACCTGGGCAACATGAGACTGACTCAAAAATAGTAATAATTGAGAGAGAGAGAGGTTAGTTGGAGTGAGATTTTCCTGTGCCTCAGTTTCCTCAAATATGAAATAGGCAGTATGATGGACACTGACCTAAGCTTGGGGACCTGGGTGGCCCGGGTCACCCCACTCTGCTCTTTATCACACAGTAGTGTCAGAGCCTGACCTGGCCTGGAGTCCTGCAAGGCGCCCTCCCCAGGGACCCCATAACTGCTGCCACACCACTTATTGGCCTCCCACCCTGGTCCCCCTCTTTCCTACTGGCACTGACCAGTTTGCAGGCACAGGTGGGGTATGGGGGGCAGATGAGGGTTGGGGTACGGCTGGGGGCAGAGACAGGCCACCGCAGGACTCTTGTGGGGTGTAGGGGGCTGTTGGGGCAGCTAGAGGCTCAGCCCCATCTCGTGAACCTGGGTGCTGCATCCTCCTTGTACCCTGGGGTAGATGGATGGATCTGGAGAGAGGGGACTCGGGGTCCGCGTGTGCAGCCATAGTTTGTTTGTTTGTTTGCTGTCGGCGATTTCTTTGAAAGTTGGATGCGGACGGCGGGGAGGGAGCGGGGGCGGGCGAGAGGCGGCGCAGGGCGGGGAGGACGGCGGAGGGAGGAGCGGGAGGGCGTCTGCAAAAATGACTCAGTAAGTTCGGCGGCCGCTCGGCCTCTGCGCCTCCGGTGCCAGCGCCCCGGGATGTATTCCTCCCCGCTCTGCCTGACCCAGGTACGCACCCCGCTCCCGGACGGGCCCCGGCCCGCACCCCGGCTCCACCTGGAACCGCATTCTTGCAGTCTGGAACCTCCCCTCCGCAGCGGGGGTGGGAAAAAAAAAAGCGCGCGCGTCCTCCCTACCCACCCTCTTCCAGGCCAGGGTGTTCCTGGCATGGACCTGGGGTGAGGGCAACTCTTTGAGATTGGGGATTCCATCTTCGTTAAGCTTGGTTGCACACTTGGAACCCCATTTTCTGGGCCCCCACTTTGATCTGAATCGGCTGTTTTTGGAACTCTCTCCCCTCTTGGCTGGATGGGGGGGGGGGCTGGCGTCCTCCCCACAGCCCTCACCCTTTGCACCCAGGAAGTTTGGGTCCCCTCCAGATGGAGAAGAGAGTGGGTGTCCGCAGGAAGCCCCCACCGCCCGTGGGACTGGTCTTGGGGTTCCCTGCTGCACCGTGGGTCTCCCTAGCTGTGAGGGAACGGGACCCCCAGGCTGTTTGTTCGCGAGTTCTCGGTTTTCCAGGTGGCCGTTCCCCCACCCCCCTCACCCCAGCTGGCAGTGTCCCCCTCCATTTCAGGCCCACGTGTGCGCGCGAAGGGGGAGGGGCGCGCGAAGTTGGCGCGCGGGGGGAGGGGCAGCCTTGCGGGTGTCCATCGCGGGTCCCCCCCCCCTTTCCCTGGCTCAGCTCCCCCCAGCTCCGCATTGATTCTTGAATTATTGAGCCGAGCAGGCGCTGCCAGGCGGCTGGCGGGAGGAGCAGAGGCCAGGGCTGGAGGAGGAGAAAGAGGAGGAGGAGGAGGCAGGGGACTGGCCGACACTGCGGGCTGCGGGCTAGGTGGCCAGCCCAGCACCTGCCCTGCTACGCTCCTCTGGCTGGGTTCCAGCATCTGCGGGAGAATAGGGAGGGGGCGCATCCATCCCGCCAGAGGACCCCCTTCAAGGACCCCCCCCAGCTGTGTCTGCCCCCTGGGATCCTAAGCCTTTCTTTTCCAACTCCACAACCTCTTGTGATTTTTTTTTCTGTGTGCCTCAGTTTCTTCTGAAAGAGAGTAAGACATAGTGGGCCCCAAACTATGGTGTTGGGGAATTGCAGTTGTCTGATGTCCTGAGGAGAACTTTGTGAGGGGCATGGTTGGTTGTGCCAGGGAAGACCCAGGTGGACGATTTCCGGGACAGGATCCTGGAGGTCCCCCATTGCCGCGGGTCCCCCAGCTGCAGTCTTGTGATCCCCAGGGGAGGCCATCATCCAGAGGGGACCCCAGTCTGCCCTACCCAAGGTTCCTTGGTGACCTTGGATAAAGGCCTGCCCCTCTGCAGGCCTTAGTTTCTGCTTTAAGTGAGATTTGGGGAGGGGGCACCCCACAGTCCAGGGCAGGCATTGCTGGGTAGCCGCCAGAGCACCGGCATTGGGATGGAATTGCTGTGTGACCCCCAGGAGACTGGAGTCTCTGTGCTGACTACTGGTGGCTGAGAGGTCTGAAGCAGACGTGGCCGGCTGGAAGGCAGCCTGGGCACGTGGAATTCCCCGTCCTGGCCTTTTGGAGGCCTCCATCCAGGTTGCTGCTGGGAGCTGGGAAGGGAGGGTGGGGGGCAACCCCAGTGCTGGCTTCAGCCCTGGGAACTTACTGTGTGGCCTTGGCCTCAGTTTCCCTTATAGGAGGGTGTGGGTGGACCTAGTGGGGAGGACAAAGGGACAGAGAAGCTGATGAGAGCAGAGGCACCACAAGATGGAGGGGATCCAAGCTGCCTTGAGTTTGGGGGTCCCCCCACCCCTGTGATCTCCCACTCACCCCCTCCTGCCCTGAGGGAGTCCCCATGGGATCTCAAGAATCCCCTGAACCCCAAGTGTGGTCTCCCCAGCTCCACACAAGCCCAGGCTAGACAGAAGCCTCAGCAGTGGGGGCTCAGAAGTACCCCAGGAGCAACGCTGCAGCCCCTCAACCTCTCGGCCCTGCCCCCCTCCCGCCACGCCACTCATGTTGTCTGCCTTGACCTGTCTCTCTGTCTCTGTCTCTGTCTCTGTCTCTGTCTCTCTGTTTCACCTCACCCATCCCTCCCAAATCGGCTAATTTTACAGCCAGGGTTCAGCCTGAAATAACTCCTTTGCTGATCCAACCGGATTCTACCAGGAGCCTGGCCCGGGGCGGGGTCGGCCTTGATGTCAGTGCCCGTGCCAGGGCACCAGGTGCCCAAAAGGATTCTGGGAGCCCTGTGGGTCCCCTGTGCCGTCAGTCACTCTGGGTGGTGACTCAGGCCCTTTTCACTTTTACTCTCTGGAGGAAGCAGCGTTACCTCCATGAATCCCAAGCTAAGGCATCCCTTCCCCCTCCTCCTCCCCCTCCCTC
>BDUI01000023.1:197085-240966 GCA_002335545.1 Apodemus speciosus
CTCACCCCACCCCACCCCAGGTACCCTCAGATGTTGGGAAACGGGAGCCCCTCACATCAGCTCAGAAGCCGAGTGACCAGCTCGTGGTGGGGATGTTTCTTATTTGCTCGACATGGGGTGCGGCACACAGTAGGAGCTCAATAAATGCCACCAGACACAGGTGTTGAATACAGTGGGCGCTCCATAAACGTTTGGTGGCAAATGCCTGTTGGTGTGTCACCTCACACAGAACTGGGGAGCAGGGTCGCGTGCCCTCAGACACCCACAGACGCCACCCTCGTGGTCCAGAGCTGGGTGTACAGCTGAAGCCCAATGAATGCTGCTGCTGTGACCAATGGCACTTCCCAGCGTTTCTTCATCCGTTGCTTAAGTGATACAGACTTGTGGTGGGAGATGGGGAACAGTGGTGACCCCCAAATGCCTGGGCACATGTGGAGGTCAGAGGTCACCCACAGGTTGTCTCCGTAGTCAGGGCCAGGATTTGAACTCAGGCCCTGGCGCCTCCCCCAACTTCACCTCCTGCCCTGCCCTTGAACTGACCAGCCCCTGGAAGCTGCTGGGAACATGATAAGTTCAGATGCATGCATGGGGCAACTGGGAAGAAAGCAAATAGAGCAAAGATCCACCGGGGAGCCAGGCAGTGGTGGCCCACACTTTGATACCAGCCTCAGGAGGCAGAGGCAGGTGGTTCTCTGGGTTTGAAGCCAGCCTGGTCTACAGAGTGAGTTCCAGGACAGCCAGGTCCATAGAGAGAGACCCTGTCTCAATCAATCAATCAATCAATCAATCAATCAATCAATCAAACAAACAAACCAGGCAAGGTGGAACACACTTGTGACTTTAGTACTTAGGAATCTGAGTCAGGGGGATTATAATGAGTTTGTGACCCTATCTCTCTTTCTCAAAAAAAGTGTATCTGTGACCAAGGACTGAGTGAAGGATCCACAGGGGGTTATGGGCCTATCGGCTAGGGATGTACTCTTCCTGTGTGTCCCTTGCTCCCTCTGCTCCTGCCCCAGGACCTTTGCACTGGCTGTGCCAGGCTGGCAGAAAGTAAGTGCTCAGTAAATACAGCTAAATGACCCCCCTCCCTGGCAGAGGTCAGAGCTTGCCATAGGTGCCAACTAAGCTCTGAGCTTTTGTAGGGGGCGCTCTCACTATCCCAGGCAGGTGATCATGATTCTAGAGTTTTAATAGGTACCTGTACCTCACCAGCCACATGGGGAAGGGTTTGAGATTAGAGCTTTGAAGGAAGCCTCAGAGTCTGGGAGTACACAGCAGACTCTCAGAACTGCACAGTCACTTTTGTAAGGAAGACTCTGGGTTTGGGGGGTACAGTTCACAGCTCTAGCCCCCCCAAATTCGGAGGGAAGGATGGATCAGGAGTGGCCCAGCAAGGACCATTCCAGAGCCCCAACTATGGGAAAGGTTTGCTTACCAGCCCCCCCATTTCCATGAGGAGTCCCCAGTGCCAATCCTTGGCTGGAGAAGGCTGCATGAAGGAGAAAGCACTGGGGACTGGGCATCAAGGGGTGTGTAGGAGTTTGGAGGGTTGTCAGCCCCAAGGAGTCTTGGTCCTCTCCTTCGTCGGTCTGGTGACAAGGCCCTGGCTGTGGCTGAACCTGTGGGACAGAGAGGGGCTGCCTGACCAGGAGAGCCCAGGGAGCAAGTCTGTGACCCGGTCACTTAGTGTTCACTGATGGCCAGCTAGGGCCATCAGTGACGTGGGCATCCACCCTGGCCTCCCTGAGGGGGCGGAACCTAGAGAGCAGTGACAAATGGAGCTGAGAGGGTGAATGTACTTAGAGTGAACTTAGAGCCAGGACTCTGGGATGCCAGCACCCCTCCCTCGCCGACCACCATCCGATACTGCGCTCACAAATGTACCCCTGGTCAGGGGGCCATCCACCCACGCTGCTGCCCAGCCCGGCTGAGGGTTGTGTGAACCTGGACTGGTTCCTTCCTGTCTCTGATCTCACATGTCACTTACCATCCAGACCCAGGACGAGTCCTGCTCCTGTCTCCGGGCTAGCCCCATGTCCCTGTCTCCTGTCTCCAGGCTAGCCCCATGTCCCTGTCTCCTCAGCAGGCATCAGAAACACCCTGATCCCCAGGCCCAGGCCAGGCCAGGCCACAGCTGTTCCAGTGACTCACACGGGGTGGCCTGGGCCTGGCCTCTTCCAGCTCATGGGCTATTTTCAGAGGTTTGGTAATAGATGGCATTTGGTGTCCTGGCTCTGGGGTTTGGGGACCCTGGATCCCAGACGGGCAGATGTTACCTGAGGGGTTCCTCGATGAGCTGGGAGATGCAGAGGAGACCCCCAACTCAGGAAAGAACCAGGCTAGTGCCAGCGACCCAGCTCCTCAAGGCCCTGTGGAGACCTTGAGTATCTCTGCAAGGCCTAGGTCTCAGTTTCCCCATCAAGCCACGGGTAGTAGAGCTCTGGGGGTGCTCCCTGCTGGCCTCTGAGCAGCCACCCTCCCTGTGACGAATGTGTGATTACTGTCCCAAACCCCTGACCCCAAGCAGAGACAGAAAGGATACATCGTTTGATACATTGTTTTCCCTTAAATTCTGGCACTTCGGGACTGGGAATCGGCCCTTGTGTTCTCAAGATGACCCCTCATGTGTAGGGGAGGACACCCCATGTTGCTCCCAGGGTCTAGGGGAAGTCCGAGGGCTGCCTACCCTGCTTCCTCCACTCAAGCCCGTGGCTCATGCATGGTTCCGAGGGCCACTGTTTGCTTGGGGAGCCTGTCGCTGGCACCTGGGTCCTCAAGAGTTAGCTGTCATGTGGGGCTGATACACTTGTCACCTTCTGTCAATAAAACTTTATTATAAATCAGCTACAATGTCACTTTCCCTGAGCCCAGGCTGAGGTGTCACCAACGAACTCATGGTGGGCAGTTCTACTCTGGAATGCTGACTGTGGCAACCTCTCCAGACAGTTCCTGTTCTTAGAACCTCAGTCTTCCCATGGGGGACATGGCTGTCCCCAAGGTCTCAGCTTGCTCTGTCATGCCCGGAGAATCCTGGTGGGCTATCCAGGGCTTCATTTTCTGACCCTCCGACCCATCTGTGGTAGGTCTATCTAGGCCTTGGTTTCCCCATCTGTTGGGACAGTCTGGACCTCAGTTTCCATGCCTGGGCAACGGGTCTGTGTTCACCTAGGTCTCCGTTTCCTCATGCGGGCAGCAGGCCTGAGTTGACCTCGTTCCCCTGCCTCTTCGCAGGATGAGTTCCACCCGTTCATCGAGGCGCTGCTGCCGCACGTGCGCGCCTTCGCCTACACCTGGTTCAACCTGCAGGCGCGCAAGCGCAAGTACTTCAAGAAGCACGAGAAGCGCATGTCCAAGGACGAGGAGCGCGCGGTGAAGGACGAGCTGCTGGGCGAGAAGGCTGAAGTGAAGCAGAAGTGGGCGTCGCGGCTGCTGGCCAAGCTGCGCAAGGACATCCGGCCCGAGTGCCGTGAAGACTTCGTACTGGCTGTGACTGGCAAGAAGGCGCCGGGCTGTGTGCTGTCCAACCCGGACCAGAAGGGCAAGATGCGGCGCATCGACTGCCTGCGCCAGGCCGACAAAGTGTGGCGCCTGGACCTGGTCATGGTCATCCTGTTCAAGGGCATCCCACTGGAGAGCACGGATGGGGAGCGGCTAGTAAAGGCCGCGGCCTGCGCGCACCCCGTGCTGTGTGTGCAGCCGCACCATATCGGCGTGGCCGTCAAGGAGCTGGACCTGTACCTGGCCTACTTCGTGCGGGAGCGCGGTGAGTGTGGCTCGGGGCGTGGGGAGGGTCAGGGCTATGGTCAGAGGCCAGACCCTGAACAGGGGAGGGGTTGCGGCCAGGGGAGGGACCATGGACAGGGGCAGGACCCTAGATAGGGTCATAGTCAGGGTTGGGAACATGGCCAGGGTCGTAGTCAGGAGCTGGGCCATGGTCAGGGGTGAGAACGTGGAAAAGGAGGGACCATGGTCAAAAGGCAAGACTGTGGTCGTGGGCAGGCTGTGGTCAGAGTCGTGGACAGGGGCAGGACTGTGGACAGGAGAGGGGTCACAGGAAGGGTCATAGTCTGAAACAGGATTATTGTCGGTGGCAAGGTCATGGTCAGGGTCATAGTTAAGACCTGTACAATGTCTGTGCACATGATCAGTGCTGGGCCATCGGGGGCAAAGTCAGGGTCAAGGGTAGGTCATGTTCAGAGCCATGGGGTTCAGGGACCTCATGATGGTGGTCAGGGATATGGTCAACCCCCAGGATCTGGGCCGTGGTGGTGGTGGGGTGAGGTGAGGATCACTGTTGGGTACGGAGGTCCTGGGTTACGACAGGACAGTCAGGGGTTGGCCCATGGACTGGGGCAAGGCCTCGGGGGCGCAGGGCCAGGGCCGGGTTACTACGGGAGGCACAATCAGGATCAGGATCAGCATCCATGCATACATACCTGTCCTACTTCCAAGCAGAGCCCAGTGAGCAGTGCTCGGTCAGGCCTGGGAGAAGTAGGCGAGTGTGTGAAGCCACAGAAAGGAGCAGCCATACAAGAGCCAGCCTCCACCAGACCAGACCCCGTGTCACCTCGGGAGTGTGGGTTAGTGGGCATGGTATCCACGAATCTGAGGCAGGGGACGAACAGCCTGTGACCAGGACCCTAAGCAAGGCCTGACTTGGAGCTGGGGTGGGCGTGGCCGGACAGGGTATGGCCGCTCCAGTCTACTTTGTACAGGATGAGCTAGAAGTTGTGGGCGGGGACAGCCATGGCTCCACCCACTTCTAGTTCCTAGCTGAGGTGGCTTCCCAAGTAGGCTTCAGGGTAGCTGAGAGCCTTGCAGGGTCCGGCAGAACTGCGGGGCGTGGGGCAGAGGCAGGGGGATTGCTGTGAGGTGGACAGTGGCTCATGCTCTTTCTGAGACTCAGCTTTGGAAGCCACCAGTGTACCCAGTTGCTGGGGGGTTTCCTGGGCACCCACGTGGGTCACTGCCTGAGAACCAGTCTGTATGGCAGAGAGGACAGAGTGGGCCGGGTAGGCTGCTCCCAGCTAGGCAGATCATGTCTCCTCGGTGCCTCAGATTCCAGTTCTGTCCGCTGGTGGCCACAACGGCGCCGCCAAGCCAACCAGGGTCTCTCCCAGTTCTGACCTTGAGTCTGGCTGCCATTGACCTCAGCCTGTGCCCAGCCCTGCCCCCATCTCCCATCAGCTCCCAGCTGTGTGGGTCAGAGGTCGCAGACCAGGTGACAGGAGGGGCGGGGGTGGTGGTGGGAGCGAGCTGGGTGTCCCTGGCTCATTGGCATTCAGGTCCCGGTCTCTCCCCTGCCTCCTTGGAGCGGAGCTGATAAAAATTTCAAAGGGACTTTCTGCTGTGTCAGCACATTTCCCCTGCATCTCCCTCCCCACCCCTCCTCTGCCTGGCCTCCACAGGGCCTCCCGAGACGCCTTCCCATGGGTCATCCTGCTCAGCCCTGTGCGTCCCTGGAGGTCAGGAGAGCTGAGGTCTGCCAGTCTGGCATCCCATGGCTCTGTTGCTAGCTGGCTGTGTGACCTGGGCAGGTCAGTCTCTGTGCCTCATTTTTTCTTAATCTATAGAGTAGGACACTCCCAAACAGGCACCTTGGAAGATGGCAGGGATCCCTCAAAAGAAAGAAAAAAAGAAAAAGAAAAGGGGATCAAGATGCAGGAGGCACAGGCTACGCCAAAGCCACCATCATTGTCATGGATGTTCCATTTTCCCAGAATGCTTTTCCCTAAGCAAATCTCCTGACCATATTCCAGAACCCTAATGCCCAGCTCCGCTCTCCTCCGTCAGACATGGGTTTGAGTGCCTTAGATTGCTACGTCGCTGAGCTCGGGTCTCCTGCCTCAACTCTCCCGCACTGAGGTCCCAGGCATGTGCTGCCACGCCCAGCCTTAGCCGCTCTTTTGGAGTCTGGGCAGTGGCCAGCAATGCAGAAGCCAGTTTGACAGAGGAAAAGACAGAGGGTCAAAGAGGAGACCTGCCCTGTCTGGGATGTCACAGCCAAGGGAAAGCTAGCCAGGGCCACCAACGCCCCCCTCACACCCAGCACACACACCTGAAGTCATCCTGACCACCTCTGTGCTCCCCTGCTAGGTCACTGAGAGACCCAACCCCTAGCTCTGCCCTCCCCCCCAGTCTGGTCCTCAGGCCAACCCAGCTCTGCCTGAGCCAGCAGTTATCAGTTTGGTGGAGGACATGGTGGTCTCTTGTCCCCCTCCTGCCTCATGGGTTCCCATCCCCACCCCACCACCTGCGATGGTGCCACTGGGGTTGCAGAGCTTGGGTTGACCTCTTGGGGGGACACAAGGGTCAGTGCTGGGGGTCTGACATGAGACTTGGACCGATGGGGATAATGGTTTAAATTGGTGTGTGTGTGGCGGGGGGGGGGGGGGGGGGGGGGGGGGGGGGGGGGGTGGAGGAGGGGTCCGGCTGGTCTGTCCCCAGAACCGCAGATATTGCCTGTCATCACAGCATTTGGGAGTTCAGGGCCAGCCTGCACTACATACTGAGTTCAAAGCTGATCTTGTCTCAAATGAAGTGGGGAGAGCAGTGGAGGTGGTGAGGTGCCCGAGAAGTGGGGAGAGCAGTGGAGGTGGTGAGGTGAGAGCCTGCCTGACGGGGTCAGCCAGGGCAAATGTCCTGGGAGCACAGAACAGGGAGGAGCCTGTAGGGAGCACTGTGATGCGGGAGAGCTGGTGGGGAGGAGGCCAGTGGCGGGAGGAATGGAGTCAGGCTCCCCGACTTGGCCTGCTTTCTGGAAGGAGTCTGGGAACGCTGGGCCGCGGGAGCGGCGGCTGCCAGCTCGCCCTGCCCCACCCCCCCGCCCCGCTGGCAGCCTGCGAAACCCGAAGCGCGGGCAGGCGCCATGCCAGGGGGGAGGGGTGCCAGGCCCGCCCAGGCCGGCAGCTGCCAGCCCAGATGGTGCCCATGTGCTGGTCATGGCGGGACTCGCTTCCCGCCAATAGCCACGGGGATGGGGTGGCTGCCACGGCAGGATCCAGAGCTGGAGTGTGAGCGTGCCAGTGCCAGGGGGGGCTGCATGCTGTCCTCGTCGGTGCCGGGGTAGCAGGAGGCGGGCTTGGGGCTCCTTCCCGCACGGGGCTTGGGGAAGGACTACCCCTTCCTCATGGGAGAATTCCCCCTAGATCGGGCTCCACCCCTGACCACGCCCCTAGCCCCTTTATTGAGGGGGGATTCTCAACTAGGGCCTGACTCAGCTACTCAGTGGAGTGGGGTGTGATTCTGGGTGGAGCTGCAGCCTCACCACGCCCCCAGGCCCCTCAATGTGGAGTTCTGGACAGGGCTATGTCATGACCACGCCCCCATCTCCTCAGTGTGTGGGTTCTGGGTGGGGCTCTTCCCCTGACCACACCCCCGGCTAATGATTGGGGGATTCTGGATGGGGCTCCATGCTGACCACGCCCAAGTCTTGCTGCTCCATCTTTAGGAAAGGGGTCGCCCCCTTTTCCCCAGCCTTGCTTTCATCTATGAACTGCGATCCCTCAGCTGAGCCCCTAAGTAACAGATTGAAACTCCTGAAAAAAAAACCAACACAACCTACCTGTCAATCTGGCCCAGGGCAGAGACAAGACTCCTGTGATGTTAGGACTAGCTTCAGGCTGCAGAGTGAAAACTTGCCTCAGAAACACCAGATTCACTGTGTAGCCAAGGCTAGCCCACTTCCTTCTAGAGCCTTAGACCTTTCAGTCCCCAGAAGGGAGCCAGGGCCCATTATCTGCTCACATCCTCAAGCCTGTCTCCCCAGCAGGAAAAGTCGTGCATGTCTGGTGGTGTCTTTAGTGGCTGCAGAGGTGGGTGGGCAGCCATAGTGCTACTTGGTGACACTGTCGTGCTGGGCAAGTGGCTCCTTGCTCTAGGCTGCTCCAGGGTCCAGGCCTGCGAGAACGTGGGGAGGGGACAGGGTTTGAATGGGACTAGTAAGGGGCCTAGGGCACGGGAGCCTGTGGCTCTGCCCTGCAGGCGGGGTAACCCCGGAAAGGTGTCAAATACCATCATTCCTACGGCAACGCGTGTGCTCAGAGCGTGGGAGACAGGGTCACCCTAGGGTGCCCGTGTTCTGGGGCTCAGCAGTGGATGCCATCCCCCTGCACCTGTGTGCACCACAGTTGGTGCCCTGGCTCTATGCCTGCGACTCGCTGGGGGCAGCTCAGGACATCTCTGTCCCCTCACACAACAGCCACACTGCCCTTCCCATTTCAACGGCTTGAAGTGGGTGGGACTTTGCCGTGGGATGATGGGTAGGACTCTTGGAGACATGGGTTTTCCCAACCAGTCGGGGAAACTGAGGCCCAGAGAACGAGTCAATGCCCTTCCATCTGGC
Organism: Apodemus speciosus; assembly: GCA_002335545.1. NCBI lineage: Eukaryota > Metazoa > Chordata > Mammalia > Rodentia > Muridae > Apodemus > Apodemus speciosus. Next base: position 205,433 of record BDUI01000023.1, read on the forward strand.
CTTGTTTGGGTTTCAAGTCTTATGTAGTCCAGGCTAGACTCTAACATGCTACTTAGCTGAGGATGCCTGCTTAGTTCTTGAGACAAGGTCTCATTTTGTAGGGACTCACATGAGTCCCCTGCCTCAGCTTCCTAAGTAGAGGGGAGAACCCAGGAGAAGCTTTCCAGAAGCCCATTGTGGGACTGGGAACTTGCGGAGCCCCGGGCTCTAGAAGGTTCTGGGACAGATTCTATTCTTCCTTTGCTGTGGGAAGACCTGAGGCAGGGGATCACCTTCCTGTGCTGCCAAGTGTCTACACTGCCTGATATGACTTGTTTGTGTCACTGAGGGCTGAGGTTGGGCTCAGAGAGGCTCAGTAGGATTCGAACCCATGTCCCGGGCCTGCAATATTTGGAAAGCCCTTTACCCCTTGGGCCTAAAGGACTTTCCTGTGGGAAGCAGGGAGAATCAACTGATTCGAGGAATATGTTTGGGGCTTGGGGTCAGAATAGGGGGTTCGCAGAGGCAGGGGGTACCCTCATGTCTGAATCCAGGTGTCTGTCAGTCTCCTAACACACCCCCACCAGTCCCTCCAGCCTGGGCCTGCCCCGCCCCATCCCCCACCCATCCAGAACTGAATGGGCCCCTTGTTCCTGGCCACACCCTCCCCTGGGGTCACTCTGGGACAAACCCAAGCCTCAGACAGCCTTAAAGGGCCAGCCTCAAGACAGAAGCCCAGAGGCTCCATGGACCCACCCACCCCCAGACACATGGGGTTCCGGGGTGGGGGACAGCCAGCGGGGCCAGGTTCTATGCAGTAATAGGACACCTGCTGTTTCTGGTTGAACAGGCGTGCAGTGTGAAGCAGTCTGAGGCTTCCCTACCTTTTTGCCTCAGTTTACCCTGTAGGAAGCAGCCTTGCCCTCTTTTCACAGAGAACTAGGTGAAACATTAAAAGGGTCCCTCTTCGGAATGCAGAGCCAAGGCCTAAAACGTCACTAGATATTTGGCCACAAGAGTTGCATTTATTGAGTGCCTACTGCATACCAGGCCCTAAGACAGGTGCAGCAGAGTACACAGGAAGGGGTGTGTGCAGGCGCGTCGTTGTGCCCTGAAGGGCCCTCCCGTGCTGTGGTCAGTGCTGTGCAGCCTCGGGCTGAGAGCTCCCTCTCTCTGGGACTCAGTTTCCTTTTCTGAGTAATGGGAACGGACCTAGATTCTCTGCTAGGTTTGAAACTGGTCACTTTTCCTGACTGTTGCAGAGGTTGCAAGGAATTGGGGGGCAGGGGGTACCCAAGTGGGAACGGATGGGATGGCGGGGGACAGGGGAGGGCGGGAAGCAGGTGGAAGTCAGCAGGGTCCCTTGATGGGAGCCAGCGGAAGGGGTGAACCCCAGCTGTGGCAGCTGCTGACGGGCTGGGTGCGGGGGGGGGGGGGGGGGGGGGGGGGGGGGGGGCCTGCAGTGCTGGTCCCCGCCGGATGGAGCCGCCCGTTCCAGGCTTCCTTATGTAACTGGGTTATGCAAGGACAACGGCCCAATTACATAAGGAGGCGCCGGCCGCGTGGGGGAGGGGCTTAAAGGGGCCGCATCCCGGGACTGCACCCCCTAGCCCTCCTCCGTGGGCCCAGTCTACCCCCTCCGATGACAAGGTCAGACATCCCAATCTGTAAGAGGCGACAGCCTCACCAGTCAGCCTGTGGAGGAGCGACGGGTTGTCATGTATGCAGGGGTTGAGGATGGGCTCAGGCCAGCCAAGCCCAGGGTGCAGCGAGCAACTTTTAGGCACCTACTGTGTGCAAGGCGCTGCGCCCGGCCATGTTGACCCAGCCAAGAGTGACAGAAAAAAGCGTAATGAGGGTGGAGAATGTGAGAGGCAGCAGAATGAGATCAGGGTGTGGAGATGACTGCGTGCAAGCACTAGGACCTGAGTTCGAATCCTGGGCCCTGGCAAAGGCACCCTGGGGGAGCTCAAGGCAAGGTGGGTCCCTGTGGGTGACCTCTGACCTCCATGTGAGGGAGTCACCACTGTCCCCCACAACCCACCTCATGCCTGTTTCACTCAAAAGATGTGATGAAGGAGAAAACTGGCAAGGAGGGAGGGACCCGCTCAGTGCTCACAGGCGCCTGTAGTGCCTGCTGTGGAGGATGACTGTGGAGGTGAGCCTTAGCCGACCCTGCCCTTCCTCAATTTCCCCATCCACACATTAGAAAAGAGATAGGAGCCGGGCGTGGTGGCGCACGCCTGTAATCCCAGCACTTGGGAGTCAGAGGCAGGTGGATTTCTGAGTTCGAGGCCAGCCTGGTCTACAGAGTGAGTTCCAGGACAGCCAGGGCTACACAGAGAAACCCTGTCTCAGAAAGAAAGAAAGAAAGAAAGAAAGAAAGAAAGGAAGGAAGGAAGGAAGGAAGAAAGGAAGAAAGAAAGGAAGAAAGAAAGGGAAAGGAAAGGAAGAAAAGAAAAAAAAGAAAGGAAGAAAAAGAAAGAAATGAGTGCTATAAGGTCAGAATACAGCTGGTGCCAACTTGGTGCTTACCTAACGGGAAGCCAGAGGAAAAGGATGATTCACACTTGAACCCAGGACACACCTGGCAGACCATGGGGGAGGGATGACGTGCCATGCTTGGTTCCTGCTAATTGGCCCCTGAGCTAAATAAAGCCACATCTCAGCTGCTCTGACAGCCGGGGAAACTAAGGCCCAAGGAAAACCAGAGAGGGTCTCAGAAAAGGACTCACTCAAAATTCCCAGTGTGGCCCCCCAACCACCACCAGCTCCACAGACCTTACCTGGGTCAAGCAACCCCAGGAAACCAGCCCAACTACACATCTGCATTGACCTGAACTGAAGAGCTCCCCCACCCCATTTGAGGAGTTCCCCCGTGAGGGGCTTGGGGGCGTGGTCAAGGGGCGGGGCATAACCCCTTGTAGCCCCACCCATAATCCCCAGAGAGGGTGTTTGTAGAAAACCTGTCCGGTGTCTACCCATAATGCAGCAGCGAGCACTGAGCACCCTCCTGGGGAGAGGGTGAATGGGCACGATGGCTTTCCTCCTCCAGCATGGGGAACTGTGACACAGACAGGAAGAGTCATCCTGAGTCTGTAGCTGGTTCCGAGATGGCCCAGCTGGCCTGGGGCCACCCAGCACAGGGCCTGTCCTTCCCCACCTCCCAGTCCATGTGACTTGAGGACAGGACAGGGAAGGAGAGCCGGGAGGACCCCTGAGATCCCCCTGCATGGCTTCGGATGGCCTGGGGCTTTTGGCCAAGCTGTCCCCCTTGCGGCCACAGATGGATTTCTGGGACTGGCCAAGAAAGGGGGGGGGGCGGGGGAGCCAAGAATCTGCTGAGTGTAAACACGGGTTATTTTCAACTCTTCCCGCTGGCGGGAGACACATTTGACTTTGGAAAGGACCAGGGTCCGCCTGGTATTTTTAACCTCCAGTCTCAAAGCCCAGGAGCCACCCGGGTGACAGGGCCTTGGTGTCACTGCCAGGTCAGGGGTGGCCATGGCCACCTGGCCCCATGCCCTAGCTTGGCGCCTTCGCCTTATCCCCAGAGCAGGCCACCATGCCCTAGGCGGGATCCCTTTCCTGTACCCTCCCCCACACCTGGGGAGGGGTTGGCACTGTATCCCCGCCTGTACCAGCCGGCCCTCCCCAGCCACAAAATGGCCGTCCATCTGGAACCCTGAGGAAATGGCTGCCCAGTTAGTGATGTCACTGGCCATGTGGCCTGTCCACCAGCCCTGAGCCTCGTTGTGCCTCCCAGCCACATGAACAGAGTGACCAGGCCTGGATGTCCCCTCGGGGTCTCTAGCTCGGCCATCAGCCAGAGCGTGGGCCACGGGGCGGCTGGGTGGGGTTGTCGGTGGCCGGGAGGACCCCAGGGAGGACTTGGCCGGCTGCACGTTGGCTCTGGCCCAGGCCCACTGTAGCTGGAAAGCAGCAGCCAGCTGGGGAGTTCAGCCCCGCCTCAGCATACCCAGGGCTCCCCGCGTGTCTGCTGTGTCCATCTGTTTGGCCCCACTTTTATTTATGCAACAGTGGATTGGCGGGCGTTTTAACTGTCAAGTGCTCTTCCTGAGGTCACACAGCACTGCCAGGCTGACGGTAGCTTCTGTGGGCGGGTCGAGGGTGGCCCTTTGTGTCACCGTCTGCCTGTGGCGTCATCAGGAAAGTCCACCTCCCGTCCAGTCCAGCCTTCATGCTGTGTCTCCTGCAGATTTGCTGGGAAGAAATCCACGATTAGGAACCCCGCGGTCTCAACTGGCATTTGGTTGCAGGTGCCTGGGACAAGGCATCGGATGTGTGCAGAGTGAACAAAGCACATCCTTATGCCAGGCTCCGCAGAGACACAGGCGCAGGGTGGGTCAGGGGATCAGGGTCTCTAACAGGTTGGAACACGACCGGATGTGCGTGGGAGGAGGAAGGGGGTTTCCAAGCTTCCTGAGCCTACAGCACGGCATGCTGGGAAAGGGCGCTCCTTGCTAAGGTCCCTGCACAGGATGAAGCTCGCGCTCTGCACAGGATGAAGCTCGCGCTCCGGCAGCTGGCAGGAGCAGTGGGCTGCAGGGGGACCGAGGCTGACTGGATGCAGGAGGATTGAGCTGCAGCGATGAGCTGCAGCCGTCTCCTTCTATTCCTGGATGCGTAGTGCTCCGGGCAGTGTGTTACCCCTTCCTTACCGCATCTTGAGTGCAGATCAGAGTCCCCATTTTCAGACCTTTAGGGACCCACAAAGGAATGGGGTGCACCGTAACATGACCATCCCTAACGTACCTGCCATGGGCTGGTCCATCAGTGTCACATGACGGCCCCAGAGACCTTGAGAAATGACAGTCGAGTCACAGCTGTGGAAGATAAGCTGCTCTGGCGTCCCCAGATGTCCCTCTCTGTTGGCCACTCTCATGTTCCCTCACAAACCCAGGTCACCCGTGTCCTTCCCACTAGAGTTCCCGGCCACTGGGGAAGGACATGGCAGTGGCTGCAGTGCCCACACTCGGTATGAACAGGGGAACTCCGGGGAGGTGACGCCGTGGGCTAGGAAATGAACAAAGTGGACTGGGAATGCGAGGGCGCAGCAGCCAACTCAGGAAACCACACCTGCCAGCCAGAGCCGCCAAGTCTTCCTGGGGCGGAGTCAGGGGCGGAGTCCGAGCCTGGGAGGAGGTCAGGGTGTGGAGTACTTTCCCAGCCTGCTTGCCACCACGGTTCACTTTCACAATTTTAGGAGAGATTCTGTGAGTGACCCTTGACTTCTGGGCCCCTTACTACAGTGGCCCGTGGGATTTAGGGTGAGCGAGTTTTTAGTCGGCATTTCCCCCATATCTGAGGCCACGTGCGGGAGCGCAGGAGCTGGGAACTTCCCAGAAGCCTGCAGCCAGGTGATCCTGCTGATCCTTTGTGCCCCTGCTAGGGGAAACTGAGGCCCAGAGTCGGGCTGTATCCCTCCCCTTCCCCCTCCCCTCACTCACTGCCTCCCCCCACCCCCMCACACACACACACCACAGCAGGTCACGAAGTGCCTGCCAGGGAAGGCATTATTTTTACATAAAATGGAGGGAGGAGCCAGGGTGAGTCTTGACACTGAGCCCGGAGGCCCCTTAGACCCCTCCGAGGAAGCCCCGCCACCACATGTGCCACCCCAGCTCTGAAGGTGGTGAGTGCAGGCAGGGCTTGAGAGCCAGCCTGACTGCAAGAGGCCCTTCCTCAAGATAGAGGCATGGGGTGGGGGTCAGGGAGGAAAGGGGTCCAGAGGCCTCCAAGATCTCTCTTGCCCTCAGTCCCCGTCTGTAAGATAGGCAGACAGCTGATGCCCAGAGGGGCCACTTACCAAAGGCCACCCAGCACAGAAATGGCAGAACCAGGACCTGAGGTCCCTGTAGTGTCACCAATTGTCCCCTCTTCTCTTGGCAGATGCGGAGCAGAGCAGCAGCCCCCGGACAGGAGTGGGTTCAGACCAGGAGGACAGCAAGCCCATAACTCTGGGTGAGTAGGCTAGAGCTGAGGCAGGAGGATTATGACTTAAAAGGGTAGCCTGAACTAAATAGTGGGAATGTCTAAAAAGTGGGGGGAAAGGGGGCATGGCCAGGGTGGAGCTCTGCCTAGAATCCCCCAGTAGAGGATGGGGGTTGTCTTCAGTAGTGTAGCTCTGCCTCGAATTTCCCCCCACCCTCAGGAGAAGACTGGGGCTGTGATCAGGTTTGAGGCAGGCCTAGAATCCCCCAGTGAGGGCTGGGGGCGTGGTCAGGGTCGAGCCCCGCCTAGAATCCCCCAGTGAGGACTGGGGGCGTGGTCAGGGTCGAGCCCCGCCTAGAATCCCCCAGTGAGGGCTGGGGGCGCGGTCAGGGTGGAGCCCCGCCTAGAATCCCCCAGTGAGGGCTGGGGGCGCGGTCAGGGTGGAGCCCAGCCTAGAATACCCGGTGAGGGGCGGGAGGGGGTCCCGCTTCCTTTGCGGGGTAGGCCTTTTGCTCAGATCTCCCTGGCGATTGGACAGCGGTTTGCTTATATCTTGAGCCTTCGTTGCAAACACAGGTTTTCGAGGGAGGGGAGGAAAGAGCGGAGAAGCTTATGAAGCCATTTCCTGGGCTCGGAAGGGAGAGGCAAAGGCCCGAGCCCTGCAGCCGGGCTGTGCCAGGAGGATCAACCCGGGCCCTGACCCTGGGTCCTCCTGGGCCTCTTCCTGCCTCCTCCCTTTTTCAACCCGACTGTGGAAGAAGGTGGGGTCCCCAGGGAGGATCCCAGGACTCAGGACTCCCTCGCCTCTGGACATGGGCCTGGTGGGCTCTGTACAAACAGGAAATACCCCCCTTCCGCCACCATTTGGTCAGCAGGAAACGGGTGCGACACTTCCATTGGGCACAGCAGGGCCACCCCAGCCACAAGGGCAGTGCTCCGCGCGTGGACGGTGCTGCCCCCTGGGGGCGGTTCCCACTGCTGCTCTGCCCTGTGCGCCCCCTGCTGCTACCCTGGGCCTTGTACTGTTCGGCCATGGCGCCTCACTTGCTGTGGATGGGTCCAGCCTGCACCTGCCCGCATCCACAGTGAAGGCCACTAAGTAGTTCCAGAATCTTCCCTCATACCAAGTCCAAATCCACACGAGCGACCATCCCACAGGCCCGTCTCCCTAGTCGGTTATGCTGCTCATGGCTGTGTGGTTTCCCGCCATGTGGCGTTCACACCACGTCCCCACCACAGCATAGGTGCAGATCCCAACAGCCCGGTGGGTAAAACACTTGCTGCCAGCGTGGGGACGGATCATCCACGTGACAGCTGAGCTTGAGTTGACCAGTGGGTGTCATGTGACCATCAGGGCTCAGATAGGGTAAGGGGTTGCAGGCCCCCCCGTGAGGCGTTACCCTTGCTGCCGGGGCACCGCGGAGAAAGGAGGCGGCTGTCATGGCCGGCTGACCTCTGACTCTGAGCCCTTTCCAGATACCACAGACTTCCAGGAGAGCTTCGTCACGTCAGGCGTGTTCAGTGTCACGGAGCTGATCCAGGTGTCACGGAGTGAGTGTCCCTGCCCTCAGCCCCTCCATTTCCAGGGTTGGGTTGGTCACATGGGGCCACGGGGCTCCGCCCTCCCCATCATGGGATCCATCTCCTTCTCCAGCACCTGTGGTGACCGGAACCGGACCCAACTTCTCCCTGGGAGAGCTGCAAGGCCACCTGGCATACGACCTGAACCCGGCCAGCGCTGGTATGAGAAGGACTCTACCCAGCACCTCCTCCAGTGGGTAGGTGCCGAGGTCACCCCGCTGGGAACATCCGGATCTCAGCTCCCCCACTGTCCCCTCCCCTTCTCACTTTAGCTGATCCACTGTTCTGACTGCAACACCTGTTTTTACTTTACAAGTGGGCGGATAAACGATTTATCCATCAAAACTCTAGTCTTAGTGCTCTTTCCCTGAGCCCTGGTAGGCCAATGAATCCAACAAAATTTTCCGGAGATGTGTCTGTTTCCCATTTGACAGCCTGCAAAGACACTGGGGTGCCCTCTTGCTTTTGCCCCTGGTGTCTCTGGCAAAGGATAACTGACAGGATGCGGTCCTGTGATGACTCCATCACTCTCCTTCCCAATCGGAAGTTAGCCAGCTCTTCCACCATCTCCGTGGTAACCGGACTGTTATTCCCCACCCCACCTCCAGGAGCAAGCGGCACAAGTCGGGCTCGATGGAGGAGGACGTGGACACGAGCCCCGGTGGCGACTACTACACGTCGCCCAACTCGCCCACAAGTAGCAGCCGCAACTGGACGGAAGACATAGAAGGAGGTAGGACCGCGCAGCGCACCCAGTGCAGGAGCGAGGCTAATGTTGCAGGGCCTCCTGGGAGTTGTAGTCCAGCCATATGTTACCTTACCGTAAACTACGTATTACAGCCTGAACACTGTAAGTGCCTTAAATACAAAGCAGCAGGCCCGAGTCGCAGGGCCTCCTGGGAATGCCTCGTCCTGTAACCAGGCCTAAAAACTAGGTGTTCCCACAGCTCTTGGTTCCAGGTGGCCCCCTGAGTCCTGGGCATCTCGGGGGGGGGGGGGGGGGGGAGGCATCTGCGCACCCCTGAAATCACAAGTAATCGAAGTATTCGAGCAAAGCCTGGCAGCCTCTTGGTCATGCCAGCCTCTGAAGCCTCTGTTTCCCCATTTGCAACACCCCATGGCCATTCTTGAAGCATCGTGGGTGGGAAGGGGTGGAGTCGCAGGTGGGGAGGGGTCAGGTCGCCCACAAACCCCAGCTAGCTGCTGCAGCGCTGTGAGATGCCCCCCCCCCCCCCCCCCCCCCCCCCCCCCCCGGCCAGAGGAGCAGAGTCTCTGGTTCCAGTCAGTATCAAGGGCGGGGACAGGAGAGCCCAGAGTTCTCCACATAGGATGTAGGGGGGGGGGGGAACTGAGGTCTGTCCGGTGGGGATGGGGCACGTTGGGAGTCTGGGGATCTTGCCTGGTGCTGACAGGCCCCGGCGGCGGCGCCAAAGGCCAGGCACAGACAGGCTTCCCTAATCTGCTTACTGGCCCTAATGAGCCTGTAATGGGGACAGTCTAGACAGGAAGGGGTGTGAGCTGATGCCGCCCCAGGAGAACCTGGGTAAGACGTCTGCCTGGGGGGGTCAGGAGTACTGACAGGGACAGTGCGACGCTGCAGCCACACTGGGTGCTGCTCCCAGAGTCTGACATCATCACGCCTTGTAGCTTCCCATGTCACCCCCAAGGGAAGCAGGTGTCCACAGCTGTCCGTTCCCTCTTAACCGGTGATGTGTGCCGCTGACATGAGGGTGGAGCGAGCAGATGCGGAGTGTAGTTGGTGCCCCAGCACTTGGGCAGCGGGGGCAGGAGGATTGCAGTGAGATGGAGACTAGCCTGAGCCAGTGAGGCAGGGCACAAGCACCCGACTGAGGTCGGCCCCAGCATCTGGCCCCAGGGGACCGGGAAAAAATCTGAGAATAGAAGGGACCCTGCCTTGAAGGTCTTGCTCCTGTTTGTGGCTGTGTATTATTCCACGTGGACTCTCTTGAGCCACCGGAGGACTTTCTGAGTGCCCCCCACATTCCCACGTACAGCTTTGGGCTTAAGGGGTGTGTGTGGCATCGCTTGCTGCCCCTCAGAGATGGAGACTTGGGTCCCCTCCCCACAGGCATCTCATCCCCGGTGAAGAAGACCGAGATGGACAAATCTCCGTTCAACAGCCCGTCTCCCCAGGACTCCCCCCGGCTCTCCAGCTTCACGCAGCACCATAGGCCGGTCATCGCGGTACACAGCGGTGAGTGTCACCTGCCCTGCGGTGATGCAACCTGCAGGGGTGCACCAAGTGTCACTTGTAGAGTGACATATAAAGTGTGACTGGCACCTGATCCCAAGCAGCTCTTCCATTAATTCCAACTGTTAGCATGTCCGGCTAGCCAGACTCTGTGATCCTGATAGAGTCCTGGGAGGGTAGAGACACGATCATGTGACCATCTACCCTGGGACTAGGAAGGGGTGGGGCGACCACTCTGGAGAGAGGACTTAGTGATATCCTGATGGCACTGGAGTATTACACAGCTGTGAAAAGGAGCAAGGCTCTGACATCCCACAGTGTGGAGGGCCTGCCGGTTGTATTTCATGTGTGCTCTGTGACAGGAAGTATGTGTATGGGGACACTCGAGAGACAGGAAGTGGATTCACGGGAGGCCTAGAAGGCCTGGGCAGTTGTCTGTCACAGCACAATGTGAAAACAGTGGAGACTACAGGACGTTTAGTTGTAATCAGGCAACACCTCACTTTGTAGCCCAGGCTGGCCTTGAACTCACAGCAATCCTCCTGCCATAGCCTTGTGAGTGCTGGGTGTGTACCTGGGACTTGTGTGTGTACTGGGGAGTGTACTATACAGTGCACCCAGGCCCTTTATTTTCTTTTCTGTGTGTGTTTCTTTCATGGTTTACTGCCTGGTTCTTTGTGGAAAGGGCCTGTGGGGCACAGAGCTGCACTCACCCACCCACTGTCTGCTCTGCTGGGGACCACTGTGGCATCCCTTAAGCTGAGGCAGGAGGATAGCCTGAAGATCCACTCACACTGTGCATCATGAGAGTTTGGGGACTGTCTGTCCACAGGCATCGCGAGGAGTCCCCACCCGTCCTCAGCCCTGCACTTCCCTGCCACGCCCATCCTGCCGCAGACAGCCTCCACGTACTTCCCCCACACAGCCATCCGGTACCCGCCACATCTCAACCCCCAGGACCCCCTCAAGGATCTGGTGTCCCTGGCCTGTGACCCAGCCACTCAGCAGCCTGGACCGGTGAGTGCCGGCCTTTGCCGGGGCAGGGCGGGGTGGGATAGCCACGGTCGCTGGGAGCAGCCTGGCGGCTCACAGCTGCAAGCTCTGGTGGTGGTTTGTGCCTAACACAAGATGCGTCTAAGATGTAAAGCACTTGGGAGGCCGAGGCAGGAGGGTTGCTACAGGTTCGAGGCCAGCCTGGTCTGTATGGTGAAACCCACAATCAAGTGACAGGAAAGATGCAGGACTCAGGCGCTGGACCCGGCTCTTGGGGCGAACTGGTGAGAAATAACCGGGGCCCTGTGTGTGTCACTGCGTGGAAGGGATGCAGAGCCGCAGTGGACTGAACTGATAGGATGAGATTTCAAGTCCCCAAGTCCCCATGGGGCCCCTCCCCACAGCCACACACACACACACCCAGCATGTCCCAAACCACAAGTGCCCAACCTTGGTATCTGCAGCCTCCAAAGACCCTCAAGTTCCCAAAGCACAGAAGTCGTCAGGCCCCACCCAGCCCTGGGCGCTGAAGTTGCCTTTCCCCAGAGTTCTGCCGAACTAACCCCAGGAACTCACCTTTCCCTGTGCCTCAGTTTCCACACCAGTTCTTCGAATCAGTCTGCAATCTCACAGTGAGGAGGCTGGGGGTGTGGTCAGAAGTGGAGCCCTTGTTTGGTATATACAACAGGAGCACAGGAGTGTGACAGATGCAAAGCCCCGCCCTTCACCCCCACCCCCACCCACCCTGTGTCTCTCTTGCAATCCACTCTCCCCTTCCTGACCCCACATAAGCTGTTCCCCCTTTTCTACCCCTGCTGGTTCAGCAACCCTGGTCCTTTCCTCCCTGGCACCAAGGTCTTCCAGCCCCAGACAAGATCTGATGGCTAAGATCGAGATATGTAGAGAATGGGGCACAGAGGCCCAGGATTGTCATCCCAGCAGTCGGGGGGCCGAGACGGGGTAAAGCTACAAGTTCAAGTCTAGTCTGGACTACAGAGAGAGACTCTGCCTCAGAAAAAAAAATCAAAAATCAGCTAGATGATAAATAGATTTGTGCAGATATTCCATCCGCCCCATACCCTCCACAAGGGAATCAATAAATAAAACGCCCTTAATTATTGATGGCACCATGTGGGGAATGCCGCCAGCCTGGCCGCAGCTGGAACACCCTGGATTATTCGCTGCTGGCCTTTGATTATTAATATTTTATTCGTTGCCTCAGCCCAAGGCTGGTGCCCCACTTACCTCACCACCTGGGGACCCCAGGGATCCCCAGGACCCAGGCTCTTGGAGCTGCCAGATTTGCCCCTGGGGGGATGACAAGAGCTGCAGCCCCCAGGCCACTGCAGCTGGGTATGAAGGGAAGGCTGTGTGACTCCCAGGCAGCAGACACCCTCTCTGGGCCCCGTGCTCTGGTGCTAATGGGCTCTGGTCTCTCTCCTCCCCACAGCCTGCTCTCCGCCCGGCACGTCCCCTGCAAACAGTCCCTTTGTGGGATTAGGACGGAGGGATCCTCTTGCGGGACAGGTAGGGGCCGAGAGGCCGGCTGGGGGGTGGGGGGTGAGGAAGAGGGGCCGGCCTGGGGGGTCAGGGACAGCAGGCCTGCTGGCCACAGCCCTGGCAGGGACTCACAGGAAGCCAGCCTCTCGCTCCCAACCCGGGCCTTGAGCCCGCCCTGGGTGTGTGTCTCCCTCCAGGCCATCTGCCAGTCTATAGTTCCCAGCAGGCAGAGCACCCAGGGTGGGGTGCATTTGTCTAGTTGGGGAACTGGGGCTCAGAGAGGAGAGGCAGCCAGCCCAGAGTCACACAGTACACCGCAGGCCAGGTCTCCTCTGTGCTCCCCACCCTCCTCTCCAAAGAGACAGAGCAGGAAGGGAGGAAGACTGGGAGGCGAGTGCAGGGCAGGCAGAGCAGGAAGCTGGTGCTCTTCCAGAAGAGGCTTGGAGAGGGCAGGCAAGTTGCCTGTGGTTGCACAGCGGTGGGACACGGCGAGGAGTGGCCACCTCTGTCCTCACATTGATCAGAGGCCGTCCAGGTTCCTATCAGTGGCTCAAGAAGCCTTGACTGTGACTGAGGCCAGGGGTCCTGCTGTCTCTTCCTCAGGCCTCAGTCACCATCACCCTGGCAGCCTCCGAAGCCCAGCTCCCCACCCCCCCATTCCCTGTAGTAGCTGGACCAGCCCCTTCACAAGACTGGAATGTTCTAGACCCACAAGCACTGCCTCACTCCTTCCTCTCCTGCCCTCGCCCCACCCCCACCCTCACCCACCCGTCCGCTCACCCTCTCTACCACAGAGCCAGAATTCATTCCTCACAAACTGAGGCAGGTGACCTTGGTGTTTAGAGTCAGAGAGTTTTTAGTTGGCATTTCCCCCTATCTGAGGCTCCCTAGGTGTCCTCTGGATCAGGGTTTCTGAGGCCAGGCATCCGCCGCCGCTCGCTCTTGTGTCGGCTGAAGACAACACAGTGACCCAGTGAGCAGCCCTGGTCCACAGAGGGCCAAGCAATGCCGTGGGCTCGGCAAGGGGAAACTGGCCTCAGAAAGCAGACCTCATCCCCGGCATACTGGGGAGCCACAGAAGGTTTTAGGGGGAGGGAGAATAGATGGGACTTCCTGAGTGGGGAGGGGCTGTGGAGTGGACAAGATCTGCACCCCCACCAGGGAAACCAGGAGGCTGCAGCGTGGGCTCTCCCTCCTCCGGGCCCCACCTCGACTCTGGGCCTCCGCTCATTCCGCCCAGTCAGCACTTCCTGGCTGGCTACATTGTTATTCCTGGCTCCGGCCTCCCTGCAGCCCGGTTCCCCCATTTGCCCTCCCCCGTCCGCACACCGACCATACTCCCAGAGGCTCCTCATACCCAAGCACACAAATACCCCCGGGGGTCCAAGGCTCCAGCCCCCTCTCTCTGCCTAGGATGCCAGCGCCCTGGTCCAGCACGGGGCAGGGTCACACCCCACCCTGTCTGGTTGCCAACGGAAACCAGACATGAGGTAAGGGATGCAGGAGCTTGAACTTGGCTGAGGGCGGGGCGTGAGCGGCACTGCAGGCTCCGCCCCCTTTGCAGGCAGCCGGCACTCCCACCCCTGATCACACTCTCAGGCACCAGGCTAGACAGGACAGTGCTCCGCTGACACCCCAGGAGTCTTGGAGGGGAACCAGACTGAGACATGTCCAAGCTGGTCTTGTCCACCCTCTGAGGCCAGCCAGGAACTTCCTAGCTGGGATAAGGGCGTGATTGTTGAGAGGACAAGGCCCGTGTGGTAGTGCAGAGTGAGTTCCAGGCTATCCCCACGTGCTTTCTCAGGGTCAGGCCGGAGTCAAGTTAGCAAAGAGGGCTCTCGGCCACCCATAGACGTAAGGTATTCAGGCCCATCCCAGAGGTCACGTGGATGTGTTCACGTGTCTGTGACGTCATGCAGGACACACTTAAACTAAGTCCCTGACGTCACATGGGACAGACAACACCAACAGGAAAGGGACATGTCTGCTGCTTTGCCGCCATGTTTTCCCAGTCTCCGCTGTTTTGCCAGGCAACCTTGGGCGGAGGTGAAGGGTGGACACAGAGCAGTGTCACTCCCGGAATTATGGCGTGGGATTCCGGAGTCCATGTGCTGTGGGGGAGGGGAACAGACAGCTGCTTTCCTCACACCCAATTTCTGTTTCTCCCCCTCCCCCTCTCCCTGTGGACATGCAGTCCTGGTACCTGGGGTAGCCGAGGCTGCCTTCCCCACGCCTCCTTCTTCACCGGTGGAGTCCCAGGGTGATAGTCCCAGCCTGCATTTTTGGTGGAAAATTAGATGGAGTGAGAAGCCCCCTGCTGACTCTCAACTCTCGCTGGAAAAGACAGGAGGAGAAAAGGACAAAAGACAAACAGGAAAAAAAAAACCCTTCCCAACCAAGATAACAACAGATGGGAGCTGTGGGTCTCTGTGGCACCTGCTGCAGATGGACGGCTGCCTGCAGCCCTTCTGCGCCCTGAGGACCCCGCCCGCCCGCCATCACCCACAGAGCAGGCAAGCCTGGCCTGGTGCCTGCACCCAGCACCAACAGATGGGCGGAATGGACGGACGGGGTGGGCCACCCAGGCAGGCCACCTGTCCCCAGATCCCTGCTGCCAGCCACCAGCGCCAGCCTCGGGGGGAGCCTCCAGCCACCCCACCGACAGTGTTTGCCAAAGACAGGAGGCTGGAGGTGGACAGACCACCGCATGGTGGGCGGAAGAGGCGCATGGGAGCCGCCCAGCTCTGCTGGCCCTGCTGGGGACAGACATGCCATACAGGTACTTTGGGACCCCCGGGAGGGTCCTGCGTCCAGCCTCCATCTCGGCCCTCTGGCCCCTCTCTCCTTGCGGACCTCATTTGGAAGGACACATCTCTCTATGCAATTTGTCCCCACCCCACCCTGGCATGAGAGGCCACGCAGCTCCCGACCCTCTGGCCTCCTCCCGCACATGGAAAGTATCAGCACTTTGAGAAACAGAGGTGGGGAGCCGGGGCCCCCCACGCTGAGGTTCCTGGAGGTGGGAGGTGCCGCGATCTAAGTGCCTAGCCCCTCTACCCACCCGCCGTCCACCTTGTCCATTGGGGACACAGAGTGGCCAGGGTACCCCCACCCTCATTTCTGTGTACCCTAGCTCCTCATCACTGCGCGTCCTCCAAGCTAGAGAGACGGGACCCCAGGGTGGTAGAGCTGGGTGTCCCAAAACCCAGGCTGGGGCTACGCGCCGTCCCCCACACTTCTGCCAGTGCCTTACTTCCTGGAGACCCACTCTGGGGTACCCCACTGCAGGGGGATACCCCCTTTGCACTTTGACCCTCCTGATGATGTGGGGCCCAGCACAGGGACCAAGAAGGCTGGTGGAAGTGCACTCAGACCCCAGGTGGGAGGGCTCTGGGAGTGATGGGGTGACAGGGTGACTGATGGCTGGGGTCCCCCATCTGCTATGCGTACTTCACTGACCTAAAAACACTAAGATGGGGTACAAGGGCCATGCTCCAACCCCAGCGCTGAAGCCCCCATCCGCAGCCACCCTGCCCTGTCTCGGATGGCCCGCCCTGGGAGGGGGTGTTGGGCATTTTAAGGTCACTGGACCTACAAAGGCCCCTCCTCCCCGACCACCCATCTTGGCCTCATCATACCTAGCTCTGTCATGTCCCCTCCCCGCGGAGGCCAAAGGCCATTACCCCAGCAGAGCCCCCAGGGCCAGGCCCCACCCACCTGCCGTCCTCCCTGGGACACTTGTAAGTACAAAGCTCCCCAAGGCTTCCCCAGCCTTTGAGGCCTCAAACCCCCACCATCTGTCCATCTGTCCTCCGGGACCCCCAGTAGGGGGACCACTGGGGACATTATGGAGGCCACTGTCCAGATGGGGCTCAGTGGGTGTGGGACGGGCCTTCTGCAGGGTAGACCTGGCAAGTCCCCTCTGATCCCCCCAAGCCAGCCAGCCGGGTCCGCCAGAGGTCAGGACAGAACCAACTATTTACCTACCTGCATGGTGCTTAAGGTCCCCGCGACACCCAAGAGCCCCTCCCCGCCGGGCTGCTGTGTGCATGACAGGTCCGCCTACCCGCCCATTTCCCTCACCACCTCTACTAAAAAAGGAAAGAAAAAAGGATACACAATATATATATATATATATACACATATATATATATCCTTACCAAAAAAAAATCCATTATTTCCAAATTTGCACGAACTTTTTACCACAACATGTGCCTTGCTCTCCCAAGAACAAGTATTAACTTTTAAATAATATCCGCGCACACAGACGCATGCCCTGCACGCATAGTTACAAACAGACAAGCGATTACATGAAATAAAAAATAAAATCCAAAAGGGTGGTATTTCTATTTGTAAAGAAAAAAATCAAGTGAAAGCGAGATTTTTTTTTTTAAATATAAGAAGGCTGGGCGTGGTGGCGCACGCCTGTGATCCTAGCCCTTGGGAGGCTGAGGCAGGAGGATTGCTCTGAGTTCCAGGTCAAGTCTGGGCTATAGAGTGAGACGCTGCCTCTCAAGAAAAGGGGAGGGGGGTACCAAATCATAGAAACAAACAAGAAAAACAACACTATAAGGAAGTCACAATCGGTCATGGTTTGTGATCCCCGCCCACAGCCCTGGCCCCGCCCACCTCACCCCGCGGTGGGGGACTGGAGTCGCCTTGGTGCTCATTCCCTGAGCCCCCAACTCTCCTGTCTTCCAGGCAGCCCACAAAGCTGAATATATGCAATGTCCGTCCTTTTGTCTGGGCCGAGCTCAGCTGTGGGGAGGCCCAGCGGTGGAGGGGGACACAGCGGCCCGTCCCAAGTCTGTGATTCAGTTTTTCTTTTTTGGTTTTATTGTTTGTAGTTGCCTTTGGGTTTTTGGCATTCTGTTTTTTCTGTCTTCTGTTAAGTCTGCTCTTAAAGTTCACCAAAGCTAACACAGTTGCCATGGGTTTATGGGGCAGACAGAAGTCCAGGCTCCAAGCCATCCCCTGGCCTCTTCCTGTCCCGGCCCCACCCCCCACCAGTCTGCCCGTTGCCCCACTCAGCCCTGAGTATTGGGCGCTGGCAGAGGCCATGGCAGGCTCACCTTGATGGGGGGACCGGGCAGGTGGGGCCACCCCGCCCACCTTCTGTGCCCGTACATCACTTGCAGGCCTGGGTGACTTGGATTTTTCCTTCCCCAGCCGATGTCCACCCCCTGCCCCCTCCCCCGCACCAGGAGAGGTGCACCGTCTCGTGGGGACGGTGGGCCGAACGTGCTGGCGGCAGGTTGGGAGAGGCCGCTCAGAGTACCCCCCACCCCCCATTTCTCAGAAAAGTTCCAGTTCCCACCGAGGGACTCCACAGTGGCCCAGTCCTTAGGTGGATGACTTAAGCAGGCAGGAGATTTTCCTTTCGTTTTCCTGTGTATGAAACGTCAACGCTTTCCAAAACCATCCTTTCCTCCCTCGGGCCACCATTCCTTACCCAGCCCCATCACGCCCTGGTGAAGCCCCCGTGGCCTGCTGCTTTGGGGTGTAGCCTGTGACTGTGTTTCCCAGGTGGGGAACCAAAAGAAGTCTGAGGTCCTGAGCCCTGAAATCTTGATAATCAGGAATACCCAGGGTGGTGGGAATGACATCAAGGGAGTGGCGTCTGCCTGGCCCCGCCCCGCCCCACCCCGCCCCGCCCCTCCAGGGGTGAACCAGCCGGGGGCCGCATTACAATGTCCCCAGGCAAGAGGCCCCAGGCCACCAGCAAATGTCCGGCTTTGGGGACAGTGTGCCGGGTTTGGGCTGTGCAGCATTTGTACATACACTCGCGCATTTAGTTTGCAGTTAACCCCTGCTGTGCTGACCACAGTAGCTTCCTCCCTCCGTTCAGTTTGTCCCTGAGACCCCTGAGTGGCCTTTGCTCCTCCGGGGTACTGGGTTCGAGATCCAGCCACTCAATTTCCCCACTGATTGTTTTGTTTTGATATCTTAGAGACCGGAAGGTCTCTCCAGGCTGGCCTCCAACTCGTGGCAATCCCCTTGCCTCCGTTTCTCAGTTGCTCCGACGACAGGTGTGCACCACCACTCCTGACTTCCCTGTCCAAACCTCATACCCTACTTGTTAATAGCTGTCTTCTCCCTCTGTCATCTACCCAGAGCTCGGGCCTGTCACCCCGTACAGGGCCCAGGAGAGAGGACTGCCAGCCAGCCCCGACAGTATAGCCATGACACCAAACAGTCGTTTCCCGATCAGTGCCTCACACATCTATCTGACGGTGCAGTTGGGGGTCTGCCCCAGTCCTCTCAGTCCCCCATCCCTGCGCCCCTCGGATGTGGAACAGGAACAGCAGGTGCGCTGGGCGGGAGGAAGGCATGCACCCCCGAGTCATCACCCCTCCCACAGTACCTAGCCTCGGTACCCCAGCTTGGGATACCCAGCTGGGTACCCCCGAAATGTCACACCCCATCTAACCTAGATCTGATGCAGTCATCTGTGTCCCCCAACCAAAGCCCATTCGGGGCTTGAGGGTTCCAGCACAGGCAGGCAGGGCCGCCCTGCAGCGCCTGAGAAGCAGTGGGTTTGGGGGACTAAACAGGGCACCGCGCAAGGCGCTCACGGGTTTCAGGGAGTGGGAGGGGCTGGATTTCTCTGTGCTCTTCCACCTGGCCGCCCCTTGTTTTCTGGGTGTTTTCCTGCAGAGATCTTTTGGGTTTATTTTGAGATTTTTTCCCCCCATTCTGCCACTTTGTATTTTACTCCTGGGTCAATGCACCTCTGACCTTCAGCTTCTCATAACTGCCCTTGAGTGGTCTGCGGCAACCTCTGCCCCCTCCTCCCCGAGCAAATGAGGCGGGGGGGGGGGTGCGGGGAGCAGAGGGAACCCCAGGCCCTTCTCGCTCGACAGGCCCCGCCCACAGCATACTCCACTCATAACCATATAGTACCAACTCATTTTTGGTTTCTGGCTTTTTGTTTTGTTTTGTGGACCCGCCCGAGCACCACTGACGGTCTGCTGTTCCGTTTCTCCCTATGCAAACAAAAACAGTGAGGGGGGGTCCATAAAGATTCAATAAAAGGCAAAAAAAAAAAAGAAAAAAAAAGAAAAAATGTATAAAAATTAAAGAAGCTTAAGCTTTGGCTCCTCTTGGTTCTTCCTTTCTGTGCGTCCAGGAAGCACTCCGTTGGATCAGGAAGTGGGAGGCTGTCATCAGTCCTAGGGCCTTTGCACAGGCCGTGCCTTCTGCCCAGGTCCACCATGTGCCCCTCCTGCTGTGGGGCAGACTGCTTGGGGAGGGATTTCTGCCCTGGGCCAGCATCCTAGACTCCATCCCAGCGTCAGCTGTGGGGGCTCAGGCCTGTCTGGGGGCAGGAGGCCAGCAGTTCAAGAAAGCCAGTTCAAAGAAGCCAAGTTGCACTTTGGCTTCATGTGCAACTTGAAGGCAAGCAACATGAGACCCAGAGCCCTTAGCTAGAGTGAAGAGCTAAGGTCTCCTTACCTTAAGCTCCACTAGCTCTGTGGGAGGGGCTGACGAGAAAGTATCCCAGGACCCTGATCCCAGATGTCACAGAGGTTGGACGTCTTCCCAGTGCCCCATGGTATTGCAGAGGAGAAGAGTCCTCTGTCTTTGAGACATGAGTCTAAAATCATGACCTTCATGAGAACCAACTGGACGCCTGCGGAGACAGCCTGGGCCTAGGCCCAGCTCTCAGTGGCCGAGGACCCCTACTCTGGGCTCTGGCCCAAGCCCACACAAAGGGACTACAGCATTAGGGGGGGTCTTTATTAAAGGAAGGTGCTGGGAGGCGCCACCGCCCCCTGGTGTCCATTTCTGGAACTGTCGGCTGAAAACAGCTTGTCCTGGAGGACCCAAGAACAGGTGACCCTCGGAAAGAACCAAGCGACCATGGGGCAAAGAGCTTGGTCCACGGGGTGTCTCTCCTCCAAGACACAAATAGCACAGAAGGTGGAAAGCCTCCCAGGGACAGCACTGGGGCTCACAGACAGTCGGGGGACACCAGGAGCGTGCCTGGAGGGGCGGATTGGATGTCGGAGGGCAGATGCACACCAGTGCGAGTGAGTGTGGCGGGGGAGGATGGGGGAAGCGTGGGGACCACGGGCGAGCTGACCTCATTTGAGGACAGTTTTCAGACCCAGATGACCAACCAGTCTGGGTTAGGTCGTGACTGCAGCTTGAGTGTGGATGATGGAACACCCCAGGGGACACGAGTCTTCACAAAGCGGTTTTCTTGCCTCTCTCGTCATCTGAGGACTCCTTCTCCTCCAGTTCCAAGCCCTCGTTGCTCTGCCCGTCCTTCCCGGCCACCTTCTTCTTCTGCTGCTTCTTGTTTGCTTTACTGTAGGGTTATGGTGCCACAGTGAGAGGCAGTCGCTGCTCCCAAGCCACCTTGTCAGGCTGTGTGAGGACAGACTCCGGGCTGCGGGGACCTCAAGGCGACCCCACAGAAAGGTCACGGTGTACAGGAAACCGTGTGTCACAGGGCAGGCAGCTGGGTTCAGTTCTGGGTACAGGTGGCCTCAGCCTCTCCTCCTCGCCCTTCCTCCCTCAGGACCTTGTGAGGTTCACAGGGCTCAGCTGTATTTCCAGCTGCCTTTTCCAACTCTTCCCTGACTTCTATCCCGCTCCCGGATCCAGAATATGCATTAGACATTCCTGCATGAGCCCACCGGCTGGACGCTGTCCCCTCCCCGCAGCCGGGCCTCTCAGGACTGTCTGGGGGGGAAATCACCCATGGGGTACCTTGGCTTGGAGTTCTCGTTCACAATGTGCTCCATTCTGAATGTAGCCTCCTCATCCTCTGCTCTGCGCACACAGAAAAATTGATACAAGAGCTGTTCTCTGACTCAGTATCCCCAACTGAGGTCGTGAACTCTAAGAATCAGAAGGGGATCAACAGGGCAGCCAAGCAAGTTAACCTCCAGGCTGACCCTGAGAGGGAGCACAAAAGGGTGGGCAGGCTCTGTGGGGCAGGGGCAGGTCCTCACCTGCCTTTGGAGCACCACACGCGATTGGCAAGCAGGAGGACGAAGACGATAAACAGAAAGCCCACCACTGCGGCCAGGCCCACCAGCCAGGGCTTCAGGCGGCGCTCCGAGGCTGCGAAGGACAAGACAAGTCAGAGACAAAAAGCGAAGTGTCTGCAGGGCGAAGAGGAGCCTGCAGGAGAAGTGGATTCTGTGGGAGGGAAAAGAAGGGTCTGTGAGTAGCCGAGGGGTCTGCATGGGGAGAGAGGGAGGAGGGTGTTAAAGGAAAGAGGCGGGGCTTGGAGGGCGGGGCTTAGAAAAGGCGTAAAGAGGCGGGACTCAGGAAGAAGAGGCTCAGAGGGCGGAGGCTGTGAAGAGGGCCCGGGCCTCCGGGAGAAGCCGAGCTCCTAGGGGTTGAGGCTTTCAGATAAAGTAATTGAGGGGGCGGGGGTGGGAAAGTGGCGGGGTGGAGATAGCTCAGAGAGGCCTTGAAGGAGCTCAGAGGACCAGCTGGAAAAGGGAAGTGGCCTCAGCTCAGCTAACAGCGTTGAGAGACTGGAGAGAAGGGTGTCAGAGAGGAGCCGTCATAGGAAACGCATCCACACCCGTGCCCTCCTCACTTCCTCTTTTCCTGCGCACTTTCCGTGCCTCAGTTTCTCCTAATGGGAAACGAGGCGTTGAAGAGCCCCTGCCCCAGATCCTAACACTCGCCCCACCCTAGTCCTACCCTGCTGGGCCTCGGCGGGTGTCAGGAGCACTGCAGCCAGCAGCAGCAGCCTGCCCAGGGTGTCCATGGCCAGCACGCTGGATACAGGTCGACGTTCAGCTGCGGGTGTGAGCCGCACAGAGCTCGGGTGGGGTTAATACAGGATGGTTGGGCGGGGCAGGGTGGGGACCCTGCCACCTGTGGCCCTGCCTCCCGTGCCTGCTTGGCTGGGCATCAGACCCCTGCAGCCTCGGAGGGCAGAGTCTGTAGCTAGTTTAATATTAACCTGGACTGTCCCTTTCCCCGTGCCTTGCACCCCTCCCTGGAGACCAGCAGCCTCAGGGACAGCCAGTCCCAGATGACAGGTCTGCACAGATGTGATGTCTGCGCATTCACGTGCACACAACCAAGTGTGGCAGTCAGGTTTCGTGGCTGGGACGGGCTTGGCAACTTTGTGTCTGGTAAGTCAGCCCAGCGGGTTGGCAGCTCTGGGAGCACCAGACTGCAAGCTGGGCGGGCAGGGAGCACCAGGTTTCCAGAAGGGGGACCCTCAATGCAATGGCAGAGCCACCTGCCTGCAGAGCATCCAGACAGGGCACAGGCTTCTGCCCTCAACCTTGGGCCTCAGGCTGATTAGATATCAAGCCCCACCTGGGCAAAGGAGGGCCCCACCCAGAGGTGTCACGGTTTAGCCACAGCCTGCACACGTGAAGGGTCAATAAGGAGACAGGGCATTGATGTCTTCATATGCCTGTTATTCCCATACCAGAAGCCTGAGGCAGGAGGATGACTAGGTCCAGGCCTAGCCTGGGCTCCAGAGCAAGGCACTGTCTCAGAAATAAAAGTGTGTGCTGGGGCCGCAGCTCAGAGACAGAGCAGTCTCCCAGCGTGCACGAGGTTCCATTCCCAGCACCCCAGAAACTAGGTGGGATGACACATGCCTGTCATCCCAGCATTGAGAGGTGGAGGCAGGAGAATGAAGAGTTCAAGGTCATCCTCTACTACGCACCCAAGTTTGAGGCCAGCCTCACACAGTTTGGAAAAAGGTTTGAGCCTTTTTTCTGGTTTTAGGGTTTTTTGTTTGTTTGTTTTGTTTTCTTTCTTTTTTTGTTTTGTTTTTGTTTTTGTTTTTTCAAGACAGGGTTTCTCTGTGTAGCCCTGGCTATCCTGGAACTTACTCTGTAGACCAGGCTAGGCTGGAACTCAGAAATCCGCCTGCCTCTGCCTCCCAAGTGCTGGGATTACAGGCACGCGCCACCACCGCCCAGCTGATTTTGGTTTTTGAGACAGGGTTTCTCTGTGTCTTACTTTGTAGACCAGGCTATCGTCAACTCAGAGAGATACTCCTGCCTCTGCCACTTGAGTGCTGAGATTAAAGATGCCACCAGAAACCCAACCAAGCATGCCTATATTAAGCTCCTACTGTATACTCATGGAGTCCTGTGCTGAGAGGTCTCGGCCCAGGTGGGGTGTCAAGAGCCCAGACTAACAGGCCCACCAGCTGAAGTGGAGGGGAACTACCCCACGTGGCTCCATAGCTCAGGTTGGCCTGGAATGTGCCATCCTCCTGTCTCAGCCTCCTGAATGATGAGGATGACAAGCCACTGATGCTTGGTTACTCTATGCTGTGTGTGACAAGTTCCCTAAGCTGAGAGACCTTCACCCAGACATTTCTCAATGGCCTGCCTCAGTTTCCAGTCTATGCTACTGGGCTCATGGACAGCACCCCGGAGGGTTTCATGGGAACATGTGGGACGGGGCTGAGACAAGGAGGTCACAGGTACTTGGATAGTCAGATAGGCTTTTAATTTGTATGTGAATTTGGCCTCACTCTTTTCTCCTCTCAGCAAACACTCCTGATGCAAAGGAGTCTGTGTGAGGAACTAACTGTCCATAATGAAGACTGCTGCAGGTGCGTCTCTGAGCTCCGGGACATCCAGGGCTACGCAGGGAAACCCTGTCTACAAAACCAAAAAAGGAAGGGAAGAAGGAAGGAAGGAAGGAAGGAAGGATAAATGATAGATAGACAAATAGATAGATAGATAGATAGATAGATAGATAGATAGATAGATAGATACATACATACATACATACATAGTCAGGGCCTCAGGCTAGCCCAGCCTTGTAAGAGCCCCTGGGCACTGTCAGTATCACAGAAGACAGGTAGGGCGGCCCAGACCTGTCATCCCAGCATCCAGGAGGTGGTAACTGGAGGACCAGGAATTCAAGGTCATCCTCCGGTATATATCAAGTTCAAGGCTTGCCTGAGCTACATGAGGACCTGTCTCCAAGTCTTAATAAAGTGGAAGTAGAGTCTGCAATCATAGCACTCCAGCCCAGACGGGAGAGTTTTGAGTTTCAGCCCAGCCAAACTCTGTGTTGTACAACAGACATGTGAAATCACAGGTGACAGAGGCGGAGGCACCTGCCAGGCCCACCAGCGTCACACATGCTACTCCTCCAGGTCAGTCCAGTCTCCGAAAGTTGGTTTGCACTGGCGGGTCCCTGAAGGCAATGGAGGTGCGGCGAGGAGCACGAGCGGGGTCCTCCTCCCCACGCCAGGCCAGGGCCAGCTGAAGATCCAGCTCTTCCAGGTCCTCTGCGGCCAAACTGGCCCGTAGCTCCCGGGGACTTTCCTCCTCCTGGTCAGGCTTAGGGCCAAAGGCCCAGTCTGCAGGGACAAGTGGCTGGTGAGGTCACGATGGCCACCCGGTACCCTGACCAAGCCCACCGCTCGGCCTGACCTTGGCCACGCCCATCCCATGGTCCAATCTGGCCACGCCCACCCTTGGCTGGACCCCGGCCTAGACCGGAGCTCCATCCCATGCCACCTGTGACCCCAGCCCAGGATGGATTAGGCTGGAACGTGACTCACCAGCCAGGTCATGAGCTAGATCTTTGATGAGGTGGCCAACGATGGCGTAGGCCACGGCCACCACCAGGATAGCGGCCATCAGAAGATACAGGGCATAGCGAGGCAGGCGGATGGCATCCAGCGCGGGTGGCCGGTACTCCTCATACATCGGAGGAGCTGGGCTCCAGTCCTCAGCCTCTCCTTCATCCACGGACCCTGCCATGGCCGGGACGTCTTCAACAGGAGCCTGAAGGAGGTGACTCACACACGGGAGTATTAGGGGATGAGCTAAAAGGATTAGGACAGCTCCTCCAGGCCATCTGTCCGGATCAGTGGTAAATCCCTGGTCCCCTCCCCAGAAGTGACGCTTACATCCACACCAGCCCCAGGGCCTTTGCAGGCCGGGTTCTCTGCTCAGGCATAGGTGCAGGCTAGGCAGAGGGCTCACTCTGCGAAGCTTTGGGCCCCCCGGAGCCTGGCACTCGGTGAGCATGCGTGGGGCTCGTGCGAGCAATGGAGGGTCAGACTGGGGACAGGGCTGGGTGGGGCCCATAGGTAGCTGCAGGCAGAGTGGATTCTGCTCACCGGCGTCCTCTGGCGGCCACTGTGGGGGAGGACAGCGTGTAGAGGGTGGGAGTAAGTGGGTACAATGGCCTCTTGCCGGGTGGGCTCTAGGATGGAGCTCTGGGAGGTTCTAGAAGTGGGCAACCGGAGCATTCTGAGAGACCGGGTTCAAATCCCAGTTCTAAGGGTTGTTCTGTGCTGTGGCTGTCTCAGCTCTGGCAGGGTGGATTTCCTTATAGCAAGGGGTTGGTTATCACAGGACAACTAAGCCCACACACACTGCCTCTGGCCTCAAGTGTTCAGTCGTCCAGTATAAGCTCAGCACCCGGGGACATCAGGACACTGCGGCCGGGGCGCACCCCAGACGGTGGCCTTTGCAGTCTGTAACATGAGTTTCACGCCCAAAGAATACCAGGCAGGGGAGGTACAAAGAGGCCTGAAGGTGGTGGAGAGAGAACTAGGCAAAGGGCCAGGCCAAGAAAGAGCAAAACCAGGGGTCAAGGAGGGGTCACATGAGGGTTGGTGCTCCCAGGAGGAGGAAGATCAGCCAGGTCAGATGGTGTCAGGGGAGGCAGGGATGGGATCTGTAACTTGGTTCTCAGGAGGGCTCCCGTGGGCAGTTCCTGGGACACAGTGGCCACGCATGGTCCATGCGATAGGACCGAATGAAAGTTAACGAGGTTTGAGTCAGGAGTGAGTGAAAAAAGTGAGGAGACTTGGAAACCTCCCTGTGCTGAGCACAGAGTGGCCAGCCAGGAGGAGTGCTCCCGGGAGGAGTGCACCAGGAGGAGTGCACCCAGGAGGCTGAGGCAAGAAGACTGCCCTGAGTTTGGCCAGCACCCTCTGGTTAAAAAAAAAAAAAAAAAAATTAAGCTGGATAGGATTCCCGTCTGCTATCACAGGCAGCAAGGGAGACCAAGACTCACCCTTTGTTACACTTCAGGCTGGAGTTCAAAGCCACACGGCTACATGAGACCCAGCCTGGAGAGGGACAAAGACCAAGAGCTAGTCCATTGGTCACAGGACTGGATGCTCTTGCACAGGACCTGGGATCTGTAACTTGGTTCTCAGGAGCCCGCATGTCTAAAGAATATACATAGGGCTGGGGGCTAGCTCAGGCTAAGGGTCTCATCATGCGACTGTGAGGACCTGAACTCACATCCCCGGGACCTATGAAAAAGCCAGGCATGGTGGCCACAACTGTAACTCCAGCCCTGGGGAACTGAGACAGGAGGATGACTCTGGTAAGTGCTATCACCCAGCTGACTTGGCAAGCTTCAGGCTCAGCGAGAGATGATGCAAGTAAGTAAATACGAGTAAAACTCGTGTCTCAGAGGTGCTCTGGTGCTCCCAACGCAGCCCTCTGGCCTCTCAGCATGATAGCCAGGCAAGGAACAGATGGCTGTGGGCTGCTGGGTTCTGTGTCAAAAACATTTCTGGAGGTGGATGGGGCCAGGGGAGAGGGCGCCCAGCTAGCGTGGATGGGAACCCACAGTATGGACTCTAAGCTGCGCCACTGAGCCCCTTCCTGTGACCCCCAAAAGCCATGTCACTGTCCCCACACAGGAGGCAGCACTTGTGAAAAATTTTATTCATGCAGCACACTGGGGCTGGCTTGTGCTCCCTGCTTGACCCAGATGTGAGGCGCACCCCACACACCCCTGCCCCCACGGTTTTCCCAACAGCACGCCCCACACACCCCTGCCCCCACGGTTTTCCCAGCAGCTTCCTGAGCTGGGCTGTTCCCAAGTCAGGCAACCTTCCCCCTGCCATCTCTCCTGGTGTGGAGGGCACGGGAGACATAGAATCAGAGCAGACAGCACTGCCCACCAGCACCCAGCAAGGCAGGTACAGAGAGTAGGAAACGAGGCCCCCCAGGCTCAGCTCCCTGAATGGGGACGGGAGGCACAGCTGGCAGACGGCCACACAGCCATGTGGCTGGGGCAGGGCAGAAGCCCTGGGGCACAGGACAGGAGGGAAGAACCCCAGCAGTGGCCGGGTGCCAGGCAGAGTTCTGGTTAGGGGGGTGGCCGCAGGCGCTCCAGCCCGTCTGCATACTGGAAGTCCTGGCCGTTCTCGTACTCATACATGTCCAGGGCCACCTCACAGCTCTCCCGCACCACTTGCTCAGGGTCCGTGATGTGCTCCCGCAGTGCAGCCAGACAGGCAGGCCTGGCGATGGCACCCAGGGCCTCTGCGCACTCGTGTCGCACCATGGGGCTCTCTGTGGTCCGTGCCAACGTGGCTGCCAGCTCAGACACGGCTGCCTCGTGCTGCAGCTGACCCAGCACATAGCCCACCTCGTGGCGGAAGAGCGCACTGCCACACCGCAGGCCTGCGAAGCAAGGGCAAGGAAAGGGTAAGGACAGCTGGGCAGGAGAGGGTGAGCCTGTGGGATCCCAAGGCAGGGACACATCAAGACCACATGGTCAGACGCCCAGGGCAAGTCCCCAGGTTGTGGGGGCACTTGGGTGGGGAGAAGGTGGCCCCTGGGACCTCAGCTGCCCTCAGGCTGCACAAGAGATCACCCAGGGCCAAGGCTAGAGTCCAACCTCACCTTCAGCCAGGGCCAAGGCAGCTTCCTTGCCACCCACATTGCGCAGGGCAAACATGGCACGGTACCGGTCAAAGAGTGGCCGCGCCTCATCCAGCAGGGCCTCCCGCAGCTTCCCCACATCCTGCTCTGCGGCAGGGGGCGCTGGGTCCACTGAGAGGTAGGGTCCTGCACACGCGGCCTCCCCCGGGTGCTGCTGCAACCACTCTAGACGCCCGACAGCGAGCTGGCACGTCTCAGCCACCTGCAAGTAGCAGAGAGAGGCAGCTATGGGTCCGGACGCTGGGGTGCATGCCTTGCCCAATCACCATTCTCCTAGACTCATGGCTGAGCCAGGCAGAGTGGCTTCAGGTTGTACAGAGACCAAAGAGTGGCATAAGCAGGCACTGGGGATGGGTGGAGACCTGGAGGAACAAGAGCAATCTGTGCAAAGGCTCCGCGACTGGACATCACAGGAAAAGCAGGGGTGTGAGAAGCAGGAAGGCAGGCAGGGGACAGCCTCATGCCTGGAAGCCCATATGTTAGGACACTGCCAGAGATTAGAGGTGAACCCAGCAGCACAGGTGCCTAACAGATGGGCTGCACAGCACACCTCACACTGGAGCATTACTCAGCCATGAACAGGAGCAAGGCTCTGACAGCACAGCATGGGCTGTCACATGAGCACGGTGCTCAGTGAGACACAGACATAAAAGACCACACAATGCAGACTCCGTGACAGGAGTGTACATCACAGGGGTCCAGGCCGACAAAGTACACATGTGGGTAAAGTATGGGCAAGGGAAAGGACCGTACAGGTCACAGGCATCAGCAGTGAACAGGTAGAATTCTCAAGGCTAGGGACCCAGAGCTGTGGGGAGACCCTACTGGTGGCCCTGCCCCCTGCCCCTACCCTCACCCCTCCACCTCTAGAGTATCCTTTTCTAGGAGGTTGCCCTAGTAACCAGGCATGGCTTGTAGAACTTATCCTGGCAGAGATGGGCCAGTCAGAGTTTCCTTACCTCAACCACTGAGTCGGTGGAATACTGCTTCAGGAGGCCTAGAACTTGTGGGTTACCAATCGCCCCCAGGGCTTCCCCTGAGGAGACAAATCAGGAGAAAGGAGCTTGCTTGATGCCCAACACCTGACTGGCCTCCCCGGCCACAGCTGGGCTTTGGCGTGCTGGGTCTAAAGCCACCCACCCCAGGCGGTGCTCCTAGTGGAGAGAGAAGTCATGACTAGATCAGACTGGTGAACCAAAGAGACTGGGCCAAGAGGGACAGAGTGTGCCAAAGCCCGGAAGAACAGGCTGGCATGGGACACAGCTGAGAAGCAAAAGCTCTGCTGCTGGGACATGGGAGTCCCTCTGCTTGCTGTCCAGAGCCCAGTGCGGCTCCATCTCCTTCAGGACTTCCCTGCAGCTGTGTCCCAAGAACAGAGCACACCACTGGGCTGCCCTTCCTCACCTGCCTCGTGACGCACCATGGGTTCCTGGCTCGTGTCCTGCAGCACGTCCACGAGCACGGGGATGGCCTGCGGGTCCCTCATCTGGCCCAGGCAGTAGGCTAGCTCATGCTTCAGAAGAGCAGAGCTGTCCCCAAAGCCCCGGCTGATCCAGGCGATAGCATCAGGGCCACCAAGTCCCCGCAGCGTAAACAGGGCACGGAAGCGGGCCTGCAGGGGCTGCTTGGGGTCCACTAAGGTCTTCCCTATGGCCTCTAACTCCTGCTCCGTTACCATGGCAACCAGCGGGTGCTCTGCAGGGCCGGGGTCCTGGCAGTAGAAACCTGCTGTAGAAAAAGGAGAAGGGGAAGTCCGTGCTATGGCACACACCCGCACACCTGCCTGCACTCCAGCCCTGGGATGCGGAGGCAGGAGGATCCCTGAGTTCCAGGCCACAGAACTTTCTCCACATCCACCACCCTCCACCAAGGTGGTGGCCGTGGTGGGGTGTACTGGCTGATTTTGTGTGTCTTTTTTTTTTTTTTTTTTTGTGGTTTTTCGAGACAGGGTTTCTCTGTGTAGCCCTGGCTGTCCTGGAACTCACTCTGTAGACCAGGCTGGCCTCGAATTCAGAGATCCGCCTGCCTCTGCCTCCCAAGTGCTGGGATTACAGGCGTGCGCCACCACGCCCGGCCCTTTGTGTGTCAACTTGACACAGCTGGAGTTATCACAGAGAAAGGAGCTTCAGGTGGGGAAGTGACTCCATGAGATCCAGCTGTGGGCATTTTCTCAGTTAGTGATCAAGAGGTCCCCTGTGGTGATGAACAGCAGTGTGAGAGTGTCAGCTGAGTAAACCCTTTCCTTCCCAACTTGCTTCTTGGTCACGATGATGGTGGAGGATTAGAAACCCTGACTAAGACAGGGAGGAAGCACTATCCCCAGCCATCTTGGATCCACACTGGATTCACAGTTCATAGCAGCCCATGGTTTCTGCTGTGAAGTTCACACACCCACGCAGGTGTTTTCTTTCACGGATGAATTACCATGGAACTAGACATCGATGGGTATAAGCAGGCTGGCCCCTGTCAACCATCTAGACACCGGCAAAGACTACAGCAGATGCAGACGTAAGGAACTGGACTGACAGGCTGTGGCAAGCTGGAATGCATTCTGGGCTCTGACGTCATCCAGAGGTCCCTGGGTTTAATGAGGCAGATATGGCTGCCTCACCACTGATGCCCACCAAAAGACAGTCACACCTTGAAAATGGAACTAATCCACACATGAAGGAGGTCCACGGTCATTCTGTGGCAGTAAGACCCACCTCCCGATTTACCCAGAGCAACAACAGGAGAGTCCAAGGATCTCGTGGGTCCAAGAGCGCTGCCCATTAGAGGTATGGGCCCTCCCGCTAATTCAAAAAGGCTGGGCAGATCCGGAAAGAGGAGACTGAGACTGGAGGATAACCGGTCCCAGGAGATCCTGCCTCCAAATACTTAAACTGAGTGGTCGAGCGCGGGCCAGGCCTGCCCAAAGCCCCAGCTCACTCGAGCATCCGGTGAGCCCCGCACAGGCGGCAAACCTGTCAGTCAAGCACGGGGTGGGAGGAAGCTTGAGTTCAGGACCGTTCGTAGCCACAGTGTGTTGGAGGCGAGCCTGTGTCACGATATCCTGTGTCAAATCAAATACCCAAGAAAAACGGGGCAAAGTCGTCCAATTCCCCATAGGAATCCTTGGCGGCGCCCCGGGGTCCCCTCACGGGAAATCCCTGCGCGCCCCAGGCAGCGAGTGCCTCAAAGCGGAAGTCCCCCGAAGGGGAGCACTTCCGGCACTGCTTACCGTGCTTTCAGCTACAGGGACTCGTCAATAAGCTCCGGACACCCTGGACAGGTCGCAGCGGATCCCGGCGACAGCTCTGAGAACAAGTCAGCTGACGCACCTCGCGCAGCGTCTTCTGGACGCCGCCATCTTGACGGCCACGTGACTAAGCCGGGGGAACCATCGCCGCGACTAGGGGTGTCCACACACGGAGCGGTACGGCCGCGACGCCCCAGAACTCTCCTAGGAACCGGAGAAGCGACTTCCGGTCTCCCTCCGGAAGAAGTCTTTCCGTCTGCCCCCCATAGAGAAAAGAAAATGGTTTGATCCTATTCAAAGGGCTACCGCGACCGATCTGGACAGAGCATGCGCAGGGACTGGTGGGCGTGGCTATGTTCTAGGGGACGCGGCCAATGAAGTTCATTACTTTTGTTTTGTTTTTGTTTTTGTTTTTTGTTTTTCGAGACAGGGTTTCTCTGTGTAGCCCTGGCTGTCCTGAACTCACTTTGTAGACCAGGCTGGCCTCGAACTCAGTTGTTTTTGTTTTTTGAGACAGGGTTTCTCTGTGTAGCCCTGGCTGTCCTGGAACTCACGCTGTAGACCAGGCTGGCCTCGAACTCAGAAATCTGCCTGTCTCTGCCTCCCAAGTGCTGGGATTAAAGGCCTGCGCCACCACCGCCCGGCTAGTTCATTACTTTTTTAATGATTTATGTGCATTGGTGTTTTACCTGGATATGTGTCTGTGTGAGGACATCAGATCCCCTGGAACTGGAGTCAAAGTTGTGATTCACCATGTGGGTGCTGGGAACTGAACCTGGGTCCTCTGGAAGAGCAGCCAGTACACTCAAAACACTGACCATGTCTCCAGTCCTATGAAGTCCGTTGTTACATAATTATGTAAATTTAATTTATGGTAATAATGTTTTAATTTTTTAAAAGATTTTATTTATTTATTTTATATATATGATGAGTACACTGTAGCTGCCTTCATACACCCCAGCAGAGGGCGCCAGATCCCATTATGGTGGTTGTGAGCCACCATGTGGTTGCTGGGATTTGAACTCGGACCTCTAGAAGAGCAGCAGTCAGTGCTCTTAACCTCTGAGCTATCTCTTCAGCCCAGTAATAATGTTTTAAAAATTAAAAAAAAAAAGCAAGACAAAAGTATACTATTTATCAGAATGCTATCAGGAATCCTGTTATATGGGCTTGTATGATATATGCATATAAATGTGGAAAATGCAATATACAATATATATGACAAAAATTCAAAGTAAAATGAACATTAGACTGGGAATGAATTTTCAAAACATTTTCCAACTGGGCACAGTGCCTCACATCTTTAAATCCCAGCACTTAGAAAGCAGAGGCAGGCAGAGCTCTGTGAGTTCAAGGTCAGATCTACACAGCAAGTTCCACCCAGGACTACACGTGAAAACCTACCTTAAAATATAAGTGAAAATCATTCCCACTCTGATGCAGCTTTTTACTGGGCGAGCAGAGTGGGTGGAAGAGCACAGTGGGGCTCACGCAACGGCCCAGATGCACCAACCAGATGAATCTTGGTTGAATTTCCTCTCTGGATATTTGTTTTTGTGACCCACATCTTGCTCTGCAGCCCAACATGGCCTTCAATGTAGGACACTGACTCCTGAGTTCTGGGACCACAGACCACAACTGTCCACATACATCGTATGGGCTCTGAAAGTTGCCTTTCGCCAGGTGAGGTGGTGTGTGTGAAGGCCAGGTCTCAAAACAGAAGAGTAGTTGAGTAAGATGCCTTCATCTGTGCATGCGCACATGCACAGAGAAAAACAACACACATTGCCACAGGGCACAGATCTGATGCATGTTTACCTGAAGCTTGAGGAAAGGTTGTGGTTGTTGTAGAGGATTGCTGCATCAGCTGACACCAGGTGTGATCTAGCTGCCATACCAGCCAGTGGGAAGGGATTGGCCCAGGAGTGCAGGAAGCAGATATGAGTTTAGAGCTTGGCGTGCTGCCCTGGGAGGAACTGATAGCAGAAAATACTGCCCAGGACCCAGCAACCATGACTTCCCTTCAGTAGCTCTCCTTGGTCAGCTAGCAGTGGCTATCATCTGGCCCCCTCACTCCTGTCTCTCTAAGTACAGGACTGGGTTTTGTTAGCCTGAAAGTGGAGGCATCCCCTTTAATCCCAGCACGCCTGGTCTACAAAGTGAGTCTAGGACAGATAGGCCTAAAAACAGTAAACTCTGTTTTGAAAACAAAACAAACAAAAGAGTGGGGGAGGTTGTTGTTGAAATGTGTCACTGAGATTGGCTATTTGACTCTGTTGTCATTTTATTTTGCTATATTTATGGGTGGATTACATATGCCAAGTGACACATGCAGAAGTCAGCTCTTCCTTCCATCATGTGTGTTCCGAGAATCGAACTCAGGTCCCTTGGCTTGGTGGCAAGCGCTTTGCCTGCCCAGTTATCTCGCTGGCCCCATGACTTGAAATCTGAACTCCTGTTTCATGTTTGCAGGACAAGCATGTTACTCACTATGCCATTGCCTGCCACCTCCAATTTTTATAATTATTTTCATCTATGTTTTGACAACAGAGCCAGATGGAGTAGGGCTGTGCCCCTCTGCAGCCCAGACAGGCTGGCCTGGAGCTATGCCTTTGCTGAGGTCTGCCTGCTCAGGTTCCAGGCATCCCAGGGCCGGAGAAGGGGTCTGCAGGTGCTCTGCAAGTCACCACATCTTCTGTGCACCCCCAGCAGCCTGGTGCGGGCTTCTCCATCGCCACATCCAGCTCTGTCTTCTCCAGACCCAGGGACTAGTCTTTTCTGCCCTGACCCCCATCAGTTATGCCAAGTTAATAAAGCTTAATAATACAATTTAACAAACAGATTAATAAACGCTGCTATATCATCAGAATAACTTTTTGGATTTCCTTCGTTGTTCTCTTTTAAAGGGTTGGCGTGTGTGTGTGTGTGTGTGTGTGTGTGTGTGTGTGTGTGTGTGTNGTGTGTGTGTGTGTGTGTGTGTGTGTGTGTGTGTGTGTGTGTGTGTCTGCATGAGTTTATGTGGAACATATTTATGCAGCAGCATCAGAGGCCAGAAAGGGCATCAGATTCCCCTGGAGTTATGGATGGTGGTGAGTCGCCTCAAGGCTGCTGCAAGTTGAACCCAGACCCTCTGCAAGAGCCAATGCTATAATCCCTGAGCCATTAATCCAGCCCTATGGAGCTCCGGATCCTCCTGACTCCATGCCCTAGTGCTGGGGTGACAGGTGAGCTCCGCCTCACTGGTTTGTGTGGAGCTAATGGTGCAGGGGGTGGTATGTGCCAGGTAAGGGCCTAGACCTGGCCTTAAAGTGCATTTTATTTTTTGGTGGGTGCTGAGCATAAGACCTCGTTCGTGTTAGGCAAACACTCCTATGGAGCTGCTGTATTTCCAGTTGTATTATCTGAAATCTTTAAATGTTCATTTCTTGTGTCTGCTCATGTGTGTGCATGTCGCAGTGCTCCTGTTAAGGCCAACTCAAACGGGGTCCACTTGCTCCTTCCTCCACATGGTCCTGGGACCAAGCTCCAATGTCTCAAGCTTGGCAGAAAGCACCTTCACCAGCTCCTTCATTATTTATTTTGAGCCAGGCTCTCCCTGAATGCCCCAACTTCTCACCTGAACCTCCTCTAGTCTCTGGCACCCATGAACCTTCTTCCCATCTCTGGACATTTCCTGTCAGAATCCACAAGGAGGATGTGGCACTTTGTGTCTGGCCCTCTCATGGAGCAGTGTCCTTCTGGGTCCCTCTGCTTCATAACCCATTAGATCCCTGGCCTTTTTCATGGCTGTATTGTATTCCACTGCAGGAATGAGGCTTGCTCCCTTTACCGGAGGGTGGGCATTAGATTGTGAATAAAGGGGCATCCATGTTCCTGTAGGAAGTTCCGAGTAGGTGGCTGCACTTGCAGAGGCCTGGTCTTGAGTCTTGGCTGTTCCATTTCTGGACAGCTGCCAGCCCCTCTCTTGCTCTAGTTAGCGATATCACATACCGCCAGGTAAGGAGAATGGCCCAACTTCCCCCAAAGCCTTGCGGTATGATTTGTTTCACAGGAGGAGAATCTGATACTGAGATGGCTGTGTGTGCTGAACCCGAGGTCCTTTGGACCACCCCTTCCTGCAATGTCCACTGAGCTTGGCCGAAGCTCACCCTTTGTCCTAGATGTATTTAATTTTTTAAAAAGTTCTATTTGTGCCTGTCAGTGGTACATGATTTCCGATCCCAGCTCTTGGAAGGTAAAGGCAGGCAGATCTCTGAGTTTGATGCCAGCCTGGTCTGCAGAGCAAGTTCCAGGACAGACAGGGCTACCCTAACTTGAAAAACCAAACAGGCCGGGCGGTGGTGGCGCACGCCTTTAATCCCAGCACTTGGGAGGCAGAGGCAGGCAGATTTCTGAGTTTGAGGCCAGCCTGGAA
>BDUI01000023.1:241742-258472 GCA_002335545.1 Apodemus speciosus
CCCCGCCCCCCCCCACTCCGCCTTCTCCAGCTTCCTAGACTGCTTGCTCTTCCCACCACGGTTGCCCCGGGCAACTAGTGCCGCCTCGCTTCCTGTATTGATTTAAATCCTGAAGGACGTCCCATACTCCCGAGCTGCTCCGCGCCGGGGCGCGCAGGCGCAGCTGTTCCGGGTGGGCGCGAGCACGGCACAGGGTGGGCGTGTCCAGGGGCGTGTCCTCAAGGAACGAGCGCAGAGGCGGAGTGGGGGCGTGTCCCAGGATTAGCGTTGGCGACTCAGGAGCGCGGCTTCAGCTCAAGGCACAGGGGGTTGGCGGAGAGAGCGGCGCGTGAAGGGCGTGGTGAGCGTGGCTGAAGGCGTGGCTTGCTCACGGAAAACCATGGCGGCGTTGGGGGGAGGGTCTAGGGGGCGTGGCCTAGGCGCGGTGATGCGCTGGGCGGCGGGGCCGGTCGCGGGCGCGCGCGCGGCCTGCGGGACAGACTGGGGGAGGGAGTCGGGCTGCCGCTGAGTGCCGCCATATTAGCGACCGCGGAGGCCGGGGGATTCCCGTGAGCGGCGGCAGCGGGGCCTGGCGCGGCGGCGGGCCCTCGAACGGGCGCGGCGTGTTCCTGGGACCGGCGGGAACCGGCGGGAGCCGGCTGGCGACCGGAGCGAGGCAGGTGAGGACGCGGGTGACTCGGGGACCCGCCCCCCAGCCGACCCCTTCCTTCTCAGAGGCTCTAGGACCGTCTGACCCTGAACCCCACATTCCAGCGACCTCCAGCTCGGGCCCCGACCCCACCAGCTCTCTTGAGTCTGTCAGAGTCTTCCATCCCCAGAGCTCTGCTCTGAGCCGTGCTCTCCTCGAATCCAGGGCACCACCCGTGCTGCTCCCCCGACCCCCAGGATGCAAACCCACCTCCCAGATGAGGCCCCGCGTCACCCCAACCCTGAGTCCCCTCACCCGGCAACCTCGCCTTGACCTTTCTCAGTCCATCACAGCAATCATCCCCAGAGCCTTGTTCTGAGCACGGCAAATGTCCAAATCCAAGGCATTCCACATGTTGCAATTCAGGACCCTAGGTTAGGCTCCTTGCGCCCCCAAATTCAGGTCACCCTTTACTACTTCCACCAAAAGCACACAAAGCAGATGAGGTCCTGCATCACATCCGAGTCGTCTGTCCCTAATGACCTCGCCCTGTCATCACCACTCTTCTTTTGAGCTATATACCCTCAAGTTTGGGCATCCTCCCTCATGCTGATCACTTAAGACTCTTACAACCCTACAACTGCACCCTGTGGACTTCCAAATGTAATCCCCCTGCCTTAGACGCTCCCTACACCCAAACTGGGATCTGAGTCCACCTCCATAGTCCAGCAGTCTCACATCTGGCAATCTCCAGCGGACGGGATTGTAGACTAAACTTGCCAACAACCCGGTGTCTCATCTCGGGGGAGACATGGCCAGAAACCACAGACATTCTGTGTCCCCAAACCCACCACATACCCTCTCAGAGCCGAACCTCCACTCTGTGTCTTCAAATGCAAGTCCAGGTCCCTCCATCCTCTATCCCTGACTCAAAGCCATTGTCCCCTACAAAGCTCTCAAATCACCCTACCAACTACCTGTCAGGCCGTAAGGTAAAAGTGTGAATTCACTGCTAGTCGAGTGCACCTGGTGGGAAGCACTCCCCCACCCATCCTGTGTAAGAGATGACCTCACTCCTCTGGCTGCAGAGTCCCAGTCCTAGCTCCTTCCTGCAGTTTGAATGAGCGTGACTCCCCAGTGAAGATTTACTCAGAACAGACACCTTTGGCCCTGGGGATCAGGGCTTGGAAAGAAAGGGAGTTGGTGACTCTGGCTCTCATGGGACTGGGATGGCATGTGTTCTAAGTATTAATGGAGTTCTCAGGTGCGGACTTGGTACTTGAGGAATTTAGCTCTTGTCTTCTCTTTGCCGGTGCTTTTTGCTTCCTTCTGATAGAGGGTCAGGATCTAAGTGTGCACTGCAGGGATCTTGGTGTGTTTTATTTCCTGGTTCTTGCACATGCTTAGAAGAGAGCGGTCACCAAGGAGCCGCACCCCAGCCCCTCACTGGGAGATTCTAGACAGGGACTCCACCCCTGACCACACCCATAACCACCTTTACCTTTAAAATTATTATTTTTCAAGTGTATATGGGTGTTAAGCAGTAGTGGTTTATGTAGAGGCAAAAGCGGGAATATCTCTGTTCAAGGCCAGCCTGATCAACAGAGTAAGTTCCAGGAGAACCAGGGATACACAGAGAAATTGTCTCGAAAAAACAAAACAAAAGGAAAAATGTATGTGTGGCTTTTTTGTTTGTTATTTTTATGTGTATGGGCATTTTCCTGCATGTATGTCTGGGTATCACATTTGTGCCTGATGCTGGTAGAAACTGGAAAAGGGTGTCAGATGCCCCTGGAACTGAAGTTACAGTAGTGGGTTGCTCTGTGGGTGCTGGGAATTGAACTCTGGTCCTCTGGAAGAGTAGCCAGTTCTCTAAACCACTAAACCATCTCTCCAGCCCTAAGCTGTGTTTATTTTATTATTTTTTAAAGGTTTATTTATTTAATGTATATGAGTGCATTGTAGCTGTCTTCAGACACACCAGAAGGGGGCATCCAATCCCATTACAGATGACTGTGAGCCACCATATGGTTGCTGGGAATTGAACTCATGACCTCTGGAAGAGCCGTCAGTGCTCTTAACCACTGAGCCATCTCTCCAGCCCAGCTGTGTTTTTTTTTTTTTTTTTTTTTTTTTTTTTTTTTTTTTTTTTCGAGACAGGGTTTCTCTGTGTAGCCCTGGCTGTCCTGGAACTCACTCTGTAGACCAGGCTGGCCTCRAACTYAGAAATCTGCCTGCCTCTGCCTCCCAAGTGCTGGGATTAAAGGCGTGCGCCTCTACTGCCTGGCCTGGGTTTTATTTCTAACCACAGTCTCTTCCAGCTCAGGCATCCTGAAACATTCAACAATTCTCCTGCCTCAGCCTCCCATGTGCCAGGTGGCAGGTGTGCCTGGCCCCACAAAGGCTTTGGGGGATGAGCTGCTGTCCCCACGCCCATCTGGGACTCTCTGTCTTTACCAGCCTTTCCTTTAGTAAAGTTGGGTTTTGTTAATTTTTTTTTTAATCTGCTTGATGCAGATAACATTCTCACACCTCACATTTAATTAAAATTGACAATCCTGATTTTTATATGTTCACAGATGGTGTGGTGATCACTGGTATATAGTTCTAGTTCACTCTCCTGGGCGTCACCCCGACCTCCAGAGCCTAGGAACCTTCTTACCTGATCTAGAAGCTTCTTGTCATGGAGTCCCTGGTCCATATCACTGGAGGCTGGGGCTGGATGCAGGTTTTGATCATCTGTTCTGCCCTGAGCTGCAGCTAAGCCCCTCCCCCCATCCCCAAGGTGGTTACATAAAAACAAGACGACACACTTTGCGGCTCTTGGTGAGAGCTTTCCATGCCGTCCCTAGCACAGCACAGCAGCAGGGACCAGGACACCACACTTCAGGGTGGGGCAGCAGACCACCGTTGGGCAGCTCTGAGGACATGATGGTCACCTGGAGCCTGGCTGGCTGGGATGAAGGAGTGCATGGGTGTGTGCATGCATACTGGGGTATTCCTGCACCCCAGGCCTAGGCTGAGTGAGGTGACTTGGTCAGACTTTGAACACCTGGGCAACTGCAGTACTTTTGGGGTCCATGGCTGATGGAAGTTGTCAGGATCTCCTCCTGCTAGTCTCTCTCCATGGCTGGAAGGTGCTTCGAGGGAATAAAAGGCTAACTTGGGGCCAGTGTTACTGGGAAGTCCTGTCCTTTGCCACCCGAGGGTATCTGGGCACTACAGGCCTTTGGCAACAACAAATTCTGCGGGACAGAGGATCGAAGGTCACACGGGACAGGCCCTGTGACTGGGTCCCCTCAGAATTGCAGAGCTACAGGAGCTGACTGCGGAGTCCATGCAGCTCTGCCCTTGGGCCTCTCAGCATGGCTGAAGGGTGCCACACACTCTGTCCCTGTGTGGCAGGCTGACCCAGCTCCACAGCCCAGACCACGTCCCCGTGCTGGTCTCCCATGGCTGGAAGGTAGCTGTTGCCAGCTGTGACAGGGAAGACTGGGGTGAAGAGGCCTGGTGCCTTGCTGTGCTCCTGGGTGGAAGTGGTCTCAGGGCGCCAGGGGCAGCTGGCCAGCGCTGGGGTGCCTTGAGCAGTCTCTTGCCCTCGGTGGGAGTGATTCTGGGAACACGCATGCCTGCCGGGACCTAGGGAGCTCCTGACATGGAGTGGGTGGAGGCCAGGAGGCTGCACAGCACCCTGCAGGGCCCACCAGACCCACAGAAGTGACGTGGCTCCGAGGCCACAGTGGGGCACAGAGTCCCCGCGCGTGGCTGCAGGTGGGGACTCTCCTTCATTTCCTTGACATACAAGCTGTGGGGACCAGTTTTTCAAGATCTGTGGCCCCCAAAGAGTGTAACTAGTGGTCGAGGGCCAGATGAGTGGACTTGCATCTTTGGGGAGGTTCAAGGTAGCAGGAGCCAGAGGGCCTTCCTGTGTCTAGCGCCAAGCAAGAGGACAGGTGCGCTGCAGGGACCACGGGTGGCTGGGCTTCCTCTAGCAGTCTGGAACAGGACGGACTGATGGCCTTCACTCCCTCCCAAGTGTGCTTGGGCCTGGCTGGGTACTGAGCCCTGTTAGACGCCCCAGCATCCTGTGAAACAGCAGGGAAGGGCCTGGAGGAGCCTGACACACCCAGCAGGAAGGTGTAGGACCCAGTGTTCCTAAAGGCTCTGCCCTCCCAGAGGACTTCTCACCTACAGTGGCAAGGCGACACATCTGAACAGCGCCCCAGCCTTTTGCTGTCCTGGCTTTGTCTTCTGGGTATAAGCAATCTGGCCTTTAGCTAGTGTACAGGAGGATGGACTTGAACTCCTGATCCTCCAGGGAGCTGAGGCAGGAGGATGAGACCAGCCTGAGATAAGCAGTGACAGCCTGTCTCAGGGACAGTGGGTAGGTAGAGTGGTGGCACAGCCCCTGTCATGGAGTCCACACCGTGTGGCTTTTCTGTGTACACTGAGGACAATGTGGGGTTTTTTGTTGTTGTTGTTGTTGTTTGTTTTTTTCAAGACAGGGTTTCTCTGTGTAGCGCTGGCTGTCCTGGAACTCACTCTGTAGACCAGGCTGGTCTCGAACTCACAGATCTTCCTGCCTCTGCCTCCCAAGTGCTGGGATTAAAGGCGTGCGCCACCACTGCCAGCTAATTTATTTATTTATTACATGTAAGTACACTGTAGCTGTCTTCAGACACACCAGAAGAGGGCATATGATCTCATTATGGATGGTTGTGAGCCACCATGTGGTTGCTGGGATTTGAACTCAGAACCTCCAGAAGAGCAGTCAGTGCTCATAACCGCTGAGCCATCTCTCCAGCCCGAGTACAATGTTCTTGAGGTCACGTTAGTGCATGTGGATGGACCTGCTGTGTGTTCATCAGCTACTGGTGTGTCCATCCGTTCCTGTCCTCCCCTGAGCCAGCAGCTGTGCAGGGCTCTGTGTGGAGTCCATCTCAGGTGAACATCTGGGAGTGCAATTCTTGGGTCACACAACTCTTTGACTGTTGAAGGGACTGGGGCCGCAGAACGTGCAGGACTCCAGGGAGGCCAGAGAGCTGGTGCTGAATGAGTCCAAAGCCTCAGTGTGGGGAAGGGAAAGTGGGATGTTCTAGAGCAGGGATGCTGGAATCCATCTCTGCAGTCAGGGCATTCAGCCTTGGGTAGAGGGGAGGTTCATGCCAGAAGGGGTCTGGTGGTGATGGGGTGTGTACGCGCACATGCACTTCTCCTGTGGTATGTGCGGCAGGGAGGAGGGTGGGAAGAAGCTGGAGCCCTGAACTGGGCACTGTGCGCTCTCAAACAGTGGCCTACGGGCTCTGCTGTGGCTGACCTTGCCCTCCTGTCTCAAGTAGACGCTGTCGGCATGAGCACCAGGGATCATGGGTCCCAGTTGCTCCTGTTGCTGAGGAAGGCTAACGGAGTGCCCAGTCCCCCTTCAGTCTGACTGGGCACCGGCCCCATCTCCCCCTAGGGACTGAGCCTCACCGCACACACAGCAGGATGGGCTGGCCTGGGACTCTGAGGAAATATCAGAACCAGGATGGAACCCACTACCCACCCACCCCATCCCTCCTCTCCAGGGCACATCACCTCCTTCCCAGGCTAAGGGATGCTGAGTACTTGGCTCTTGGGATTTGATCCCTGGATATGGTGTCAGTATACCTAAGGCAGAACAAGCAAGATTTAAGGGTTATCCTTGGCTACACAGAGGGTTAGAGACCAGCCTGAGCTGCATGAGACCTTGTCTCAAAAATAAGATTTATAGATAATGCAGTAGTGGCTTAATCCAGCACTCAGGAGGCAGAGGCAGATTTCTGAGTTCAAGGACAGCCAGAAACCCTGTCTCAAAACAAGAACAAAAGATTTACAAAAAAGCCCAGCCTGTCCAAACTCATTGTGGCCCAGAGACTGGACTGTCATGTGCTTCTGCCCACCCACAGGCTACCAGAGGCTGCGGGCCCCGCCCCGCCCCGCCCCGCCCGCCATGGACCAGGACTATGAGCGAAGGCTCTTGCGACAGATCATCATCCAAAATGAGAACACGGTGCCGTGTGTGAGTGTGACGGGCCCTCCCACTAAGTCCCCCACAACAACATCCCCTGTAGATCCTGGCCTCGTCCATAGGGCCACTGTGCGTGGGCCGGGGACCTGCATGCCACTTGAAGGTCACCCCCACTAAGTCCCAGATCCCTCCCAGGTCTCAGAGATGCGGAGAACCCTGACACCAGCCAACTCCCCAGTGTCCTCGCCCAGCAAGCATGGTGACCGCTTCATCCCCTCGAGGGCCGGGGCCAACTGGAGCGTGAACTTCCACAGAATCAATGTGAGTACTGGGCAGGGCGCGGGTCTGTTGCCCGGAGGGGGCACGGCCTCATGTTGTGATGTCCTCACACAGGAGAATGAGAAATCCCCCAGCCAGAACCGCAAAGCCAAGGATGCCACCTCTGACAACGGCAAAGGTGAGGGTCAGCCCAAGTCTCACCACACACCCCTGCAGCTAGTCTGGCCTCCCCCGTGCCCCACCTCTGCAGATCCCACTCACCTGGGGCCCTGCCCACACAGACACGCCCTCGCCCTTGCAGATGGCCTGGCGTACTCTGCCCTGCTGAAGAATGAGCTGCTGGGTGCTGGCATCGAGAAGGTGCAGGACCCGCAGACGGAGGACCGGCGGCTGCAGCCGTCCACACCCGAGCACAAGGGTCTCTTTACGGTGAGCCAAGCTGCGAGTGGCCCCCAAGGCTGGGGCGCTGTGGGGCCCGTTCTGTCTCTTTTGTGGCTTCCACCGGGTCTGTGTCAGCTTTGGGGTGCTCAGGTTCCCCAAGTCATGAGACAGCAGAAGCCACTCAACATGGTGTCCTGCCCCCAGTATTCCCTCAGCAGCAAACGTTCGAGTCCAGACGATGGCAATGACGTGTCCCCGTACTCTTTGTCCCCCGTTAGCAACAAAAGGTAAGCCAGGACTGGGTCCCCCAAGTGCCCTCAGACTGGCAGTGGGGACACGGGGTCTAGGGCAGCAGCAAGCAGCGGTCTGCTGTCATCACAGTCAGAAGCTGCTGCGGTCGCCACGGAAGCCCACGCGCAAGATCTCCAAGATTCCCTTCAAGGTGCTGGACGCGCCAGAGCTTCAGGACGACTTCTACCTCAACCTGGTGGACTGGTCCTCCCTCAACGTGCTCAGCGTGGGGCTGGGCACCTGCGTGTACCTGTGGAGCGCGTGCACCAGCCAGGTGGGCGCCCAGCACCTGTGTTCCTCCAGGGGGTCGGACTGTGGCCACAGCCGGTGCAACACGGGGCCAAGCTTTTCAGGGGCAGACCGGGAGGGATACAGAGGGCTGGGGAGGGTGCGGACTGTCTGCCCCTCACGCTGACCTCCTGCCAACAGGTGACCCGGCTCTGTGACCTCTCTGTAGAAGGGGACTCAGTGACTTCCGTGGGCTGGTC
The DNA here is from genome assembly GCA_002335545.1 of Apodemus speciosus. Lineage (NCBI taxonomy): Eukaryota > Metazoa > Chordata > Mammalia > Rodentia > Muridae > Apodemus > Apodemus speciosus. Next base: position 249,799 of record BDUI01000023.1, read on the forward strand.
TGAGCGGGTGAGTGCAGAGGGCTTAGCCCTGGGGCCAGCTGTGCCCCCACAGGAGGAAGGCAGAGCCCGACTGGCGACTAAGAGAGGCTGTTCACCTTCTCAGCGCCACTCGGTGCGCGCCGTCTGCTCAGCGCCACTCGGTGCGCGCCGTCTGCTGTGCCTGCACCTTCCTAAGGAGACTGCCGCTCCTTCTGCAGCTCGGCTGCTGAGATGGACGAGTGCCCCAGCCAGAGCAGTGGTGGCTAAGTGGTGACACATCGTCACCTCTGTGGCCCAGGGGAGGGGACTCTACTGCTGGAAAACACTGGGACGGGTTTAAGCAAAGCAGTTTGTAGAAGCACCCCACAGCCCGCCATCACTGCAGAGGCTGAGGCTAGAGGCCTGGCCCTTGGTTTGAGGTCAGCCTGGACTACATTTCAAGTGTGTGGCTGGCTTGGAAGACAGAGTGAGTCCTTGCTTTAAAAAGCAAGACAACAGAATGATCTTACAGAGATAGCCCGAGTCTCTGTGGAGGATGAGATAGATGGGTGAGCTTCTCATGTCGTGCCCACCTGATAGCCCTCTGGCCACACTGTCACCCTAGGGGAACCTGGTCGCAGTAGGTACACACAAGGGCTTCGTGCAGATCTGGGACGCTGCTGCTGGGAAGAAGCTGTCCATGATGGAGGGCCACACTGCGCGCGTGGGTGAGGACCCGGCTGCCCGGTTGCGTCCGTGGGCCACAGCCTTGGACCAGGCCAGGGCTAACCTGCTGCCACCCTGTAGGGGCACTGGCTTGGAATGCTGACCAGTTGTCATCTGGTAGCCGAGACCGCATGATCTTACAGCGGGATATCCGCACACCACCCCTGCAGTCAGAGCGGCGGCTGCAGGGCCACCGGCAGGAAGTGTGTGGCCTAAAGTGGTCCACAGACCACCAGCTACTTGCCTCTGGGGGCAATGACAACAAGGTATGGCCCCGTCAGCCCATGCTCCCCCAGGAGGCCAGCATGTCACCTAAGCTGGGTGACCCACAGAGTCTGGGACCAGGCTGTGTCATCTGATGCCCCAGGGGAAGGGGTGGTTTTAGAGGGTGCACACAGATCATGGCCCATGTATTAGAAACTCATATCCTCTGGGTCATCTCGAGGACCTTGTCCCTCGAGATGGCCTGGAGCTGTGCACATGTCCCTGGTTTGTGCCTGCCTGGTGTCCTTGGCCCCTGGGTGGGCTCTGTCACAGCCTTGGCCTGCCCTGCAGCTGCTCGTGTGGAACCATTCGAGTCTGAGCCCTGTGCAGCAGTACACGGAGCACTTGGCAGCCGTGAAGGCCATCGCCTGGTCCCCACACCAGCATGGACTGCTGGCATCCGGTGGTGGCACAGCCGACCGCTGCATCCGGTTCTGGAACACTCTGACAGGCCAGCCACTGCAGTGCATTGACACGGGCTCACAAGTGTGTAACTTGGCCTGGTCCAAGCACGCCAATGAGCTGGTAAGTGCACAGTGGGCATGGGACGATGAAGAAACAGCCCAGCCCAGGGCAGCACTGAACCCCTGGGATTCTGGGAGCATGGGGGCTGAGGCCCTGCCTGCCGGCTGTGTGTACTGTATGCCCGGGCAGGAGGAATAGGCAGTGCAGGTCACAATATGTGTCCTGGTCAGTGCCATTTCTGAGGCACCGGGGGCCTCCAGACTCCCAGGGTACAGCTGAGGGAAGCCCACGGGGAATGAGGCCCCAGGCCCCCCACAGCCCTGATGCCTGGCCCCTCCACTAGGTGAGCACACACGGCTACTCACAGAACCAGATCCTCGTGTGGAAGTATCCGTCCCTCACACAGGTGGCCAAGCTCACTGGCCACTCGTATCGTGTCCTCTACCTGGTGAGTGTCGGCCACTGTCGCGTCCTCGCCCTGGGGCTCCATGTAGCAGGTTTTACCTCTGGCTTGCTGGGAGGGTCAAGGGGTATCACCCCAGCCTGCTGTCTGCTCCTAGTCTTAGCAGCAAAGTGTGTCACCAACCCAGGGAAGTGGGGGGGAGTCCTATCTGCCAGACCTCACCTCATGCCACAGGGCACAGGGCCTCCACACAGCACTGTTTCAGGGTCCCTTGGCTACTGGTGCTCTTGGCTGGCAACGCAGGGATCAGGCCAGGTACCACAGGAGCCTCGTGTGCCCTAGCCTAGCCCAGGGCCCATGTCCTCTGGCGTCTCTGCCTGGGTCCCAGAAGCTGCCTGTTGCAGCTGGAAAAGAGCCAGGCCCCTTCTGTCCCTTCCGCAGGCCATGTCCCCTGATGGGGAAGCCATTGTCACCGGGGCTGGAGATGAGACCCTGCGGTTCTGGAATGTCTTCAGCAAAACACGGTCTACAAAGGTAACAAGACTGCGCGGTGCCCACGCTCGCCCGCCTGCTGTGGTGCCCCCAGGCTCTCGTGGCGCCCGGGCACACAGTCACTCGCATCCTATTCCCAGGAGTCCGTGTCTGTGCTCAACCTCTTCACCCGGATCCGATAGACCCGCAGGCGGGACTCGAAGCCTCACAGGCAGAGATGGAGTCGCCAGCATGCATGGGCCCTGCTGCGCCCGCCTTCCCCAGAGGCATCTGGCGGGCGGGAGCCGGAGACCCCAGAGTCTCATTAAATGCCTCATTGTGAGCTGTGGAGCCACTGTCTGGGACTGGGACACTTGCGACCGGTTACCACTGCCCAAGCCATATTGGACACAGCTGAGCAGGAGGCTGAGATCCCATCAAACCCCCAAACCCAGTGCCACCTGGGGACCTGGGGCGCCATTGTGCCCCTCTCTGCAGCCACATCAGCATCACCCAAGCCAGAACATCTGGGAGGCGCTGGCAGGGACCTGCACCTCTCACCCTGCAACACTTCTCTGTGTCAACTCGTGTTGCCACCCCGTGTCTGTGTGCACCTCCTGTAACCCCTCCCACAGGTGTCAGCTCTCCCTGTCCCCAGCCAGCTGCCTCGTTTGCCTGTCCACCTCTTCCTGGCCTCTAAGCTTCCTGGGCTGGGACTCCATCTTCAGACCCCGTTTCTACAGCCCCTCCTCGCCTGGGGATCCCCAGTGCTGTGGCAGTGGCCGATGGTGTGCATGTGTGTATATATGTATTTGTGACACCTTGGGGTCTGTCTGTGTTTTGTTGCCTTGTCCCAAAAAGGCTGATGACTGGAGGAGTCATAGCCTTGTGTTGGATTCCTAAGTGAAGCCCAAGCTAGTAGGTTCAAGGTTCAGGGCCACCTGCTACTGTTGTTTGTCCCCAAAAAATAAAATGCCCAATTGGGGACCTTAAGATGTGCACCGGTGCCATAGGCCCGTGACCTCTTGCCAGTGGGAATCCTGCCGGGCACACCCACATGCAGGAGACACAGGTGCAGCCTGACATGCCTGGTGTGTGGTTCCGAAGGCACCTGCCTTTCCCGGGACAGAGCAGCCACTGTAACTGAAGGCCATGAAGGGTGAGGGTTGGGCTGGGCACAGGAAGGCCTCATCTCAGCTGGTCCTGTGCAGAGCTGCACTCAGGTGAGTGGGAGGGCAGGGAGGGTCCAGGAAGCACAGCCTCCAGAGCCAGGCCTGCAGGCGGGGGAGAGGCTGTGGCTCAGGCTCCCATCCACAGCAGTGTCCTGGGTAAGCCCCCCAGAAGCCTGACTGGGGCAGAACAAGCGTGGCATGTTGGTGACCAGAGAAGGGGAGGTGGTGTCTGCTGAGGAAACAGGACCTCAAGTGGAGCACCGCCTGTACAGCCTGTAAAGGGTTGACTAAGCTTTGAGGTGGTTTGTGTTGCTGTTTATTGTCATGAGATACACAGGATGCACTAACAGATTGAGCAGACCCTGGGTTCTGCATCTTCAGTGATGCCACCAATGATTCCAGAGCATTCTGTCACCAACCAAAGATGGCATCCACTTCCTTCTCTGGATCTCTACATCGTGGACCCACTTTGTGGTCCTTGTCCCTGGGTCTCTTTGCTGAGCGCCCACACAGATGGGATGTGGACCCACTCTTGCTGTGGGACAGGGAGAAGGGAGAGAACACTCCGGGGAGGTCCCAGCCCTACTTTGGTCCGGTTGTGGGAAGTAAGCTGAGGTCACGGACTGGTTCCCCACTTCCCTGTTGCTGGGATACCTTTGTCCCTGTCAACAATGGCCCCGGGGCCTTAGTGACGAGAGCCTGTGGGAAGGCAAGGCCAGACATGGAGAACCAGAGGCGGGAGGCTGCGAGGCCCTCTGTCCCCTCAGGCACCCTTGAACTCTACTTCCCCGACCATCTATACCGGTGGGTCCCTGCACTCTGGCACCTCTCTTCACCCAGACACCAGACTGCCCTGCCCCTAACCTGCACCCCAAGTGGCTGGGATGCAGGTGTGCCCCCGTGCTGTGGCCGCAGCCATGTGCCAGAGTACCCTTCACCTTCAGACTCGTGTGTGTATTCTGCGCTATTCATAAACCCACAGGATCCTCTTAGCATGCCGAGTGATGCCAGCCACACCCAGCGGGAAAGTCCCGTGGGGCCTTTCTTTGCAAGCTCCACTACTGCAGCCTGCACGGCTCCCAGGAGCACCATCCGTGGGGAGGTATAGGCTAGGCACACCCCATCTTGGTCCCTCCTTCCCCCAATAGTCATAAGTGAATCTGGGCTGAAACAGGAGGATTACTGCCAGCTCAACACTGACAACTGCCTCAAAACAAAAACAAAAAAACCAGGCCATTCTCAGCTACATGAGAGAAAGACTGCAGGTGGGGAAGTGCACAGAGGAGCCGCTGGGCAGCCTTGGCAAAGGGGTCAGATTCTCCCTTGAGACAGGGAAACTGGTTGGGACCAGCAGGATGTCCCGGCTCAGTCCCCACCCTCCCTCAGCAATGACTACCTGTCCCTGGAGGGGCCCCGATGGGCGCCGGCCATCAAGCAAGCCACGCGCTGGAAGTTCACGCCCATGGGACGGGACGCGGCCGGCCAGGTGTGGTACACCGGACTGACCAACTCGGACCCATGCGACGCCTGGTACATGCTGCCCCGCGCGCTCGACACTCCGTACCGCGAGGCCCACACGCGCTGGCATGGCTGCTTCCAGAGTCGTCAGCGTGGCCTGCCGCCCGGTGAGTCCCACTCCCAGTCGTGCACAACCAGACCGTGGGCCTCACGCTGACACCTCCCTTCTGCGCCTCCCCGCAGCCTACACACAGCACTTGCGGGAGATGTCCTTCTGGGACCCTGCGATACCCGCGCAGTACCTCAACCCGGGCCCGCGCTGGGGGTGCGTGCAGTGGAGGGACAGGCAAATCCGTGGCAAGGAGTTCGGTGAGCGGAGGGGATGGGGAGGGGAGGAAGTGAGAGGTAGTGCTGCACGTGTGTCACTCCACTCGGGGCGGCAAAGACGGGGGAATCTCTTAGTCCCGGAGGCAACCTGGGCTAGCTAGTTAGTGACAAAAAAAAAAAAAAAAAACCAGACTGGGCTAGCAGTGGGTAGAGGGGCGGGATCGCAGGATGGGCGTGTCCTGGTGGGCTCCGCCAGCACAAGGATTTGGGGGCACCCGGCCCTACAGCCACAAAGCTCGTCCGGTCCTGTCCACAGTGGTCACCAGGAACCAGTTCGGGGCAGAGCTGCCCCGGCGGTCTGACTATGTGCCGCACCTGTCGCCGCCACAGCGGCCGCGCTTCACCGCGCAGGACTTCAAACAGCGGGGCCTGGGGCGCCCCTGCCCGGCCACCGGCCAGCCGCCCCAGGCTTTCACGCCTGCGCTCTGATAAAGCCGTGCTGCACACCCGTGTGTCCGTGTCCCCATGAGCCGGGCTTTCTCTCCCACGCACAGCCCGGGCATGTGTCCCCTGCAGCCTTCCGGTGGGCGGGCGCATCTGTGTCAAAAGTGGGGCGAGGCACCCACGGGCCCCTAGGGCTCAAAGAAGCGTGGCCGGTACACCCACCCGTATGCCGTGCCCTCTGACCCCGAGCAGGTTGGAGGGTTGGGGGTCAGGGTGTCTGCCTGGTCCTTCATCATGTCGCCCTGGGGAGCCAGAGGTCAGGGCCGGTCTCCGGGGTGACCTGAAATAAGAAGTGGGGTGGTGTTGGGAAGGGCGGGTGCCAGGTCGCACCCCGCCCCCACCCAAGTCCCAGTGATGGTGACCCACGGGTGCGAATGCGGATGGGCCAGATGAGGAGGCTACAGAGAGCCAGCGCTGCGGCCACACTCACGCCTCCTGTCACTGCTGTCATCACCCAGTGGTAGAAGCCGACGCAGGCCCCGCAGCACAGCTCCGAGCTAGGGAACAGAGGGGGTCTGAGGGGCACTGGAGAGAAGGGTCCAGCTGCCGATCCCTGGGGATTGCTGCAGTGTCCCCTGAAACAGCCTTTGTGGCTCCCATCTCAAGTCCCAGGGGACCCTAGACATATACCCAAATATGCACACATGCATGCGCTGCGCGTGCTCAGTTCCCTGCAGCCCAGATCCGGCTCCTGCACGGACACCTCAGTCCTGCCCCTGGGCCTTGCTCGGGCCCTGCAGTGTTGCAGAGGTTCTGGCACACGGGAGCCTCCCGGCTTCCTGACTGACTCCTAGAACCCACGCTCAACCCCACTTCTACATTAGCGGTTACGGACAGGGCTGCCACTGTCCTGGGCCGCACGGGTGGCTCAGGCTCCACCCTGTTCAGAGTGGGTCTGCACGCTCTGCAGACTGTGCCCTCAGCACCCAGCTCAGAGGAAACTCAGTGTCAAATAAACTGCCCAAAGTAAGAAATGTGTGCTCTCCAAGTCCGAGGAGCACAAACTCACGGACAGGGGTGCAGGCTCTGCACGGCCATGACTGCCAGCCCGTTGGCCACCTTATCGGAAAAGCTCATAGCGCCATACACGAAGGCTCCACTGTGCTGGGGGGACACAAGCGGGTTAGTGCCCAGGCCCAGGGTCCAAGCCCCGCCCTCAGGCTCCTCCACCAGCCCTACCGTGTGTGGGCCAATGAGGTCAGCTGTCATGGCTAAGGAGGTGACGAGGATGGTGGCACAGCCTGCACCCAGCAGCACTGCAGCCCCGTACACGGCCACACCCAGATTATCTGCTAGGGCCACCCAAGCTGCAAAGGCCAGGATCACCAGCAGCCCCGTGAAGTAGGTCATCTAGGGAGGAAGGAGACAAAGCCTGAGTGAGGCCCACATGGCTGGGCACCCTGCACCGGTCACTCGCCCTCTCTGGTCCTCAGTCCAGTCCTCAGTAAGAGGCTTCCCACACCCAAGACAGATATTACCGGTCTTTGCCCAGAGCAGACATTACTAATCTTTTGTTCCACAGCCAAGTCAGACATTACTAATCAATTTCCCATTCTGCATTGGGGTAGGCAGTCGGAACACTCCAGCCCGCCAGGCAGCTGGAAGGAACAGAGCCCTGCGACCAGAGGGCCCAAGAAGCCTGGACTCTGGGCTTCAGGCTGCAGTATGCCCTTGGGGGCCCCCTGCCCACCCCCCCAGCAGCACCTGTCACTCACGTTCCTCCCTATGCGCCTGTTGACTGGCTTCATGAGGAAGGAGGAGAAGAAACCACTCAAGTACATCACCAGGGGAATTGTGGCAATGAACTTCTGTGGAGGGAGAGGCAATGGTGGTCCAGAGGGGTATCTCAGAAGGGGACCCATCTCCCCCTGTCTCCACATACACCCACAACTCACCTTGGGCAAGCTGAGAGAATAGGTCAGGTACATGGCAATGTAGGTCTGAGACAGGTTCACGATGAGCCTTGTGGTCATATACAGCATGCCTACCTGTGGGCAGATCAGCAGAGGGACAAGTCAGGGCTCAGTGGGAGACCCAGTGCACTCCCTCCCACCAGTCAGGGCTTTAGAAACAAGCTGAGGGATTCCACAGTATTGACTCAGGCCAGGTCATGGGGGTGAAAGTGGGGGTGGGATCTGTGATTGGTAATGTCTGCCCTGGCTGAGGGATGAAAAGTTGATTGGTAATGTCTGTCCCAGTTGGGAAGTAGAGAGGAGGATTTATGCCTGCATGGGAAATGGAAGGCTGCTGGCAGGTCTGCCTTGGGTGGTGGTGGGGAGGGGGGGTGGTGGTGGGAAGTCAGTGATGTCTGACCTGGGAGATCAGTGGAGGAGTGATTAGTGATGTCTGACCTGGGAGATCAGTGGAGGAGTGATTAGTGATGTCTGACCTGGGAGATCAGTGGAGGAGTGATTAGTGATGTCTGACCTGGGAGATCAGTGGAGGAGTGATTAGTGATGTCTGTCCTGGGAGTGAAATGGAAGTCAGCGACATCCACCGTAAGCATGGAACAGACCATGGAATACTAATGCACGGCCCAGTGGAGATTAATGTCTGCTCTGCATGTAAAATAGGAGGTTGACTAGAGATGTCTGCTCCGGGTGACTGTGCGACCCACTGGTAATGTCTGTCCCGGGTGGTTCTGGCTTCTTAGGTTTCCCTCAGCCCCGCGACGCACCTGATAGAAAGCTGGCTCCCGAAGCCAGTGTTTCCACAGCAGCAGAGGCTGGGCCGCAGGGGCCGCAGGGGCCACCAGGGGGCTGCGCTCATCGGGTTCGGTCCCCCGGTGCTGGGGCCGGCGGCCCTCCTCTGTCCCCAAGTGGAAGAGCAGAGAGAAGATGGCTCCCACACCCACCACCAGCAGGGCCAGGTTCTGGGGAGGAGAGCAGGGGTCAGCAGCGGCTCGCCCACGCTCGGGGTCGGGGGG
>BDUI01000023.1:273382-285378 GCA_002335545.1 Apodemus speciosus
AAAAAAAAAAAAAGAATTGAGGGCGAATAGGACCAGGGCTAACAGATAAGGTCAGGGGTAAGGCCAGGAATGGAGGGGGATGGGTCGGGATGAGGCCGGAGATGAAGTGGGTCTATAGTACTCCCGGACCAGCACTGTGGGGAGGCAGCCCAGGGCTCTGACGCCTGTCCTGCAGCACGCGAGGCAGAGCTGCGGCGCTTGAGGAAGATGAACGTGGCCTTCGAGGAGCAGAACGCGGTGCTGCAGCGCCACACGCAGAGCATGAGCAGCGCTCGTGAGCGTCTGGAGCAGGAGCTGGCGCTGGAGGAGCGGCGCACGCTGGCGTTGCAGCAGCAACTGCAGGCCGTGAGGCAGGCGCTCACCGCGAGCTTCGCCTCCCTGCCGGTGCCCGGTGCGCAGCCCCGCCCATATCCCAGGGCCCGCCCACACCTTCGATTAGGCCCCGCCCCACCCAGTGCTCATCCCATCCACTGGACGCGGACCCTCCTCTTACGCGTAGGCCCCGCCCATGGGCCGCCCCTTTTATTCCTGTTCCGACTCGCCCGCCCTCTCAGGCCTATTTTCCCTGGTCCCGCCCAGCTCCGGGCCTCGGGCCCTCCCCTCACTAACCTGCTGACCCGCAGGCACCGGGGAGACACCGACGCTCGGGACGCTGGACTTTTACATGGCGCGGCTTCACGGTGCCATCGAGCGCGACCCCGCGCAGCACGAGAGACTGATCGCGCGTGTCAAGGAGATCCTGGCGCGGGTAGCCAGGTGCGGGGTGTGGGAGGGGAGGAGTGGGGTGAAGGGAGAGCGCGGTTCTGCTCCTGCTCGAGGTCTTCATCACCCCCTCTGTCCCACAGCGAGCACCTGTGACAGGCCTCTTGGACCAGGAGACGCCCCTCCCCACCCGCCCAGGAAGAAGCTGCACCTTGGGGTCTCCAGACCCCCCTCAAATGCAATCTCAACCGCATCCCTTTAACTTCGAACCCCATCCCAGGTTGCAGAGCCTGGGAGACCAGCCTGCCTTGCAGGGAGAGCCACACTACAGTGGGTCAGGAACAGAGGCACCACGGCCGTCGGACTGGGATACCCCACCCCCACCCCCACCCCCACCCCTGGTGCTAAGCAGGACCCCAGGTCACTCACCATACAGCCAGGGTACCCGCTGCGCAGGTGCTGGCTAATCTGGCAGAGCTGGGGTAGGGCTGGGGCAGTCTAACAGCCCCTTCCCCAGCGCCTTTCATCACTCAATGCGGATTTTTAAATAAGTGTTGAATAAAAACAAATGGGTTTTCACTCAAGCTAATATTTGTGGCTTTGGAGGAGTGGGCACAGCCTGTTGATGATTCTCCTGCTGTGATGGTTTGGCCTGCCCTCCTACCTCTAGTAGAAGATCTCAGAACCTTCACTACACAGTTATCAGGTGGGGAAACTGAGGCAGAATTGGAGTCCCCCATCATCCTGTTGATGTTGAGGGTCCTCTGTGGGTTCAGGCGCAGGCTGGACATCCAGGTCACCCCACCAAGTCCCCAGACTGAATTCCAGTCCACCTCAGAAATGTTACTGCTCTAGTGGGTGTCGGCCACACCTTTAGTCCCAGCCAACACTCAGGAGGCAGAGGCAGGAGGATCTCCATGAATTCCAGGCCAGCCTGGTCTTACAGAGTGAATTCCAGGACAGCCAGAGCTACACAGAGAAACCCTGTCTCAAAACACCACAGAGTTCTCCAGCCATCAGCTCGATCTAGTTCTGGAACATTCCTCGGAGGAAACCCTGACTACATGAGCTTTCTCTGTGCCTGGTCTCCAGCCCTCTTCCATCCACCACCCACTTCACATCCTTGGACATTTCCCGCCACGGAGGCCACAGTGTGGCTTCTTAGGCCTGCTTCTCTCGGTGAGCGCCATTGACCCTGTGGGTCACGCCCTCTTCAAGGTAATTACAAGTATTACATGAGTAATACTCCTCATGTGCCCCAGGCTGTGGTGCATCACTGGTGTGGCAGCCTGTGCCTGTCTGCTTCCTGTTTGACCATCCATGCTGACCACCCAGGGCAGGAGCTGCTGGATGTGGCAGGTAACTGCGGGAGACACCTGTGGCTCAGACTTGAAAGAGCCCTGCCAAGGCCTGTTTAATTAATGAGATAGAATATCTCCTCAGACTTCCCAACCCAGCACACATAGGCCGAGCCAATGAATTGCATCCCCCCAAATGAGCTCCCACCCTCACCCCAGAACCTCCAGGCATGACCTTTTTGGGAGTTGGGTGATGGCGGTGTAATGAACTCGAGTGAGGTCATGTTGGGGCAGAGTGCGCTATGCCAATAGCAAGTGTCCTTTTGAGAAAAGGAAAGTTAACACAGGCCTGGGCTTCGTGACAAGAGGCAGACACTGGACTGCAGGCCTGTGGGCCAAGGACAGTCACGGGCTGCCAGAGTCCAGGACACACTCTCACGGCCTGGGGGAGGGGGCACTGAGGCCAGACCTCCACTTATCAACTGAGGAAGAATTAAGTCCATCTGAGTTTTGTTTTGTGACAATGTTTCATGTAGCCAAGGTTAGCCTGGAATTCACTGTGTAGTCAAGGATAACCTTGGTCCTCCTGCCTCCACATCCCCAGTACTAGGTGGGGGTGTCCCCATGCCCAGATATCTCTGTATCTCTGTCTCTCTGTCTGTCTCTCCCCACTCTATCTGTGCAGAAGACGGCATCAGATCCCATTATAGATGGTGGCGAGCCACCAGCCAGTGCTCGTAACCGCTGGGCCACGCCTCCAGTTTCCGTTGTTGATTCTCTTTTAAGCCACCTACTTTGTGACACTCTGTCATGGGAATCTAGAAGACACACACAGCCTCAGGTGACCCCTGCACCACACTTCACCCACCACATACCTGGGGATCCCTGAAAAAGTAGCATTTTACAATGGTTTGGTCTTCATTTCTTTCTTTCTTTTTTAAGGTTTATTTATTCATTTTACATATGTGAGTATACTGTCACACTCTTCAGAGTGACACACCAGAAGAGGGCATCAGATCTCATTACAGACGACTGTGTGAGTCACCAAGTGGTGGCTGGGAATTGAAGTCAGGACCTCTGAAAGAGCAGTCAGTGCTCTTAACCACTGAGCCATCTCTCCAGCCCTGTTCTTCATTTCTTTCTTTTTTTGTTTTGTTTTGTATTTTTTGTTTGTTTGTTTGTTTGTTTGTTTCAAGACAGGGTTTCTCTGTGTAGCCCTGGCTGTCCTGGAACTCACTCTGTAGACCAGGCTGGCCTCGAACTCAGAAATCCGCCTGCCTCTGCCTCCCAAGTGCTGGGATTAAAGGCGTGCGCCACCACGCCCGGCTTGGTCTTCATTTCTTAACAAAAATTATTTTGTGGGAAGGGTTACCTGGTTGAGACAGGGATTCTCTGTGTAGCCCTGGCTATCCTGGAACTTACTCTGTACACCAGGCTAGCCTTGAACTCAGAGATCCACCTGCCTCTGCCTCCCAAGTGCTTGGACTAAAGGTGTGCACCCTTACTGCCTGGCTAAGAACAATTATTTTTCCAGGCGTAGTGCACACAAATTTAATTCACCACTGGGGAGTCTGAGGCCAGAAGATCAGGAGGAGATTAGGGTCACCCTTGGGTACATAGTGAATTCTAGGCCAACCTGGGCTACATGAGTTTCTGTCTCAAAAGCAAAACAAAAAAAAAATTTTTTTTTCTGAAACAGTGTTTCTCTGTGTAGCCCTGGCTGTCCAGGAACTCACTCTGTAGACCAGGCTGGCCTTGAACTCAGAAATCCACCTACCTCTGCCTCCTAAGTGCTGGGATTAAAGGCGTGCGCCACCACAAAACAAAAATTATTAAGGGAGGGATTTGGAGGTAGGGGCAGCAGGTGGTCTTTAAAATAAACAGGTGAGCGAGAACTTACTGGGAGCTCTGGGGACTGAGCCCCAGAAGAGAGCCCAGCTTGTGCAAGAGCCCTGGGGCAGGGTGGACCCTGGGGTAGGGGAAAGGACGGAAGCAGTGAGGCCAGATAGACAGAGGGACAGAACACAAGAGTTCACAGTCCGGGCTGGGGGCTTCGGGAAGGCTGTGCGCGGGGTGGAGGAGGGAGAAGGGGAGGACGGGCGGGGCTCCCCAGGAGGCCAAGTCTGGACGCAGCACCCACAGCCTGGGGCCTCCCCCTGTTGTTCGCGGGTCCCCGGGGAGGGCGCGGCTGGCCCTGACAGGCGGTTTCACCTTCCCCTGGGCGGCTCGGGTTCCGGGATCCGCTTACGCCCCGCTCCGCTGCCGCGGGCCTCGGGCGGGAGGCTCAGGACGCGGCGGACCTCGCGCGCCATGGACAGTGCTGCGTCCCGCGAGCCCGGGGCCACCGAGCCCCTCACCCGTGCGCGCCCGCGCCTAGTGTTCCGCACGCAGCTGGCGCATGGCAGCCCGACCGGCAGGATCGAGGGCTTCACCAATGTCCGCGAACTGTACGCCAAGATCGCCGAGGCCTTCGGCATCGCGCCTACCGAGGTGAGGGCGGACCATGGACACTGCCCGGGACCACGTCTGCACGCCACGGGAAAGACCAGGCCCTGGGGGTGGGGTTCCCTTATCCGCCGAGGACCCGACCCAGCTGTCAGGAGCGCATGAGTGACTGACAACTGGCAATCAGCTTAGTGGGTCTAGAAAGCCAAGTTCCATCCTCTACACAGGATAAAGCAGGTGTAGCCTGTTATTTATTCCAATACTGGCAAGGTGGAGTCAGGAGGATTGGGAGTTCAAAGTTGGTCATCCTCAGATACATAGTAAACTAGGTCAGCCTGAGCTACACAAGGCCTTATATAAAATAAAACCACTTTTAATTTCTTTAATTCAATTATTTCTATCATTCCCTTTTAGTTGTGTGTTTTCTTTCTTTTGATTTTGTTTTTCTGAGACAGGGTCTCACCATGTAGCCCTGGTCTGTCTGGAACTCGCTCCGTAGACCTGTCTGGCTTCAAATTCACAGAAATCCACCCGCCTCAGCCTCTAGAGTGCTGGGATTAAAGGTGTGGACCATCGCTTAGTGTGGGTATGATTTATTATATGTGAGGCGCCAGAGTACACGGTCGAGGCTGGGCAGCAGTTTGTAGGGGTCAGTACTTGGAAACCAAACAGGCTGGCCGGCTGGCCACAAGCCCCTCCCCCTCCTTCCCTCCTGACTTCAGCCTTCTTATCCATTTTCATTGCATTGCTTGTTCGTTTAATAAAGATAATATCTCACTTTGTAGCTCAGGCTGGCCTGAAATTCATTCTGTAACCCAAACTGGCTCTAACTTGAAGTTTTTCCCTTGCCTTCGCTTCCCAACTTCTGGGCTTGTATTCCTGATCCAGGATGCTTGGCTTTTTTATTTTGGGGAAGCCTGAGACTCTCAGTCATCCTCCTGTCTCAGCCTCCTAAGTGCTAGGATGACAGACCCAAAGCAATCCCACTGCTCTGCCAGCCCACTTGGTTACGGGTGGGCAGTGAGAGGTTGGGGGCCACAGGCTTCTGGCCGCCAGAGGGCGGTCGCAGAGCCGGTTTGCCTCAGAATGGTGTGCTCGGAATCGGCTTTTGTCCGCGGCTCAATCTGGGTCCCTCTCTTATTTGAACAGATCCTATTCTGCACCCTCAACAGTCACAAAGTGGACATGCAGAAGTTGCTGGGGGGACAGATTGGGTTGGAAGACTTCATCTTTGCACACGTGCGTGGGGAGACCAAAGAAGTGGAGGTCACCAAAACGGAGGACGCTCTAGGACTGACCATCACAGACAATGGGGCCGGATATGCCTTCATCAAGGTGCCCGTGGGGGTGTGTGACCTGAGTGATTAATGGCCTTATCTAGACCTAAAACAGCTCTGGGGACCCCAGGGAGGGTGGCCCCTGGCAGACGAATTACAAGTGACTGAAATTTCCCACAGAGAATCAAGGAAGGCAGCATTATCAACAGGATCGAGGCAGTGTGTGTGGGGGACAGCATCGAGGCCATCAACGACCACTCTATCGTGGGCTGCCGGCACTATGAGGTGGCCAAAATGCTGCGGGAGCTGCCGAGATCCCAGCCTTTCACCCTGCGCCTGGTGCAGCCCCGGAGAGCCTTCGGTAAGGACTGCTGCCCCAGTCTCGCCTCGGGCGATGAGAAGCAGGAAATGGTTTTCTGACTCACTTTCTCCTCGTCCTCAAACTCACTATGTACTCAAAGATGATCTTGAAGCGTCTCTTCCTGGGACCCAGGGATGAGAAAGGAGGGTTGCTTCTAGAAAACGTTCTCAAACTTGGCAATGTGAGCACCGTTTTGGGGTGCTTTCTGTGTAGTGTCCCGGGTTCTTCAGGGTGCTGAGCAGTGTCTCCTTTACCTCCAGTCACTCTTTGTCAGGAGCTCCTCAAGGTGGGACAGCCACACGCGTCCCAGACATCACTCAGGGTCTCTGAGGGAAAGAATAATATGTCCAGGACTCCAACCCTGACCACACCCACAACCCAGCTCTGGGAACTCTATGCCTGACCACGCCCCTATCTCCTCACGGGGGGGGGGTGTTCTAGGTGGGGCTCCACCCTGACCACACCCCAAGCCCCTCACTGGAGGATTTTAAGCAGGGCTGCACCCCCCCTCACCACGCCCCCAACTCCTTCACTGAAGATCTAGGTAGAGCTCCACCCTGACCACGCGCCAAGCCCCTCACTGGGTGGTTTTGGGTGGGGCTCTCCCCTCTCATCACACCTCCAGCCCCATAGTCCTTCCACAGCCCTCAGGAGATTAAGGCATGCCAACCTTAAATTCAAGGTCAGCCTGGGTTACCGAGGGAAAACAGTCCACACAGAACAGAACACATCTGTCACCGCTTTGTCCCCTCAGATATGATTGGCCAGAGGAGCAAGAGCAGCAAGTGTCCCATGGAAGCTAAAGTGAGCAGCGGGAGGGAGACCCTGCGCCTGCGTTCGGGGGGCGCTGCCACTGTGGAGGAGGCGGTGAGTGACAGTGCTAATAGCGATCAGGCCTGTCATCCCAGCATTCAGGAGGGTGAGGCAGGAGGATGGTCACAAGTTCAAGGCTAGCCTCTGAGTAGAACCCTGTGTCAAAAAGATAAAGAATCTGTCCTCAGACCCGCAGTTTCCCAGCTTGTGCGGTGGGCCAGCTGGAGAACGGGACAAGAGGAAGAGCTCCAGATAACAGAGTCCAAGGACACCGCGGCTCCCCGCGGAGGAGCGGGAGGGACCGACGCGACCTCTAACTTACTATTATTGGGTTTTGTTTTTTTTTGTACTTCTGTGTATACATACAGAGGTCAAAGGTTAATATCAGCGTCTTCCTTACTCCCCAACTTTAATTTTTTTTAATGGCATTTCTTTCTTTCTTTCTTTCTTTCTTTCTCTCTTTTTGTTTGTTTGTTTGTTTGTTTTTTCGAGACAGGGTTTCTCTGTGTAGCCCTGGCTGTCCTGGAACTCACTCTGTAGACCAGGCTGGCCTCGAACTCTGAAATCTGCCTGCCTCTGCCTCCCAAGTGCTGGGATTACAGGCGTGCGCCACCACCGCCCGGCTTAAATGGCATTTCTTTATTGTTTTATTATAGTTTGCTTGTGTATTCTGTGTGTGCACGTGTGGAACAGTACGCGGACAGGAGGGTGGAGGTTAGAGGACTTTCGGGGACCAGCTCTTGCTTTTACCTTTCCCAGCCTCCTAGAGCTTGACCCAGGTCCTCATGCCCGTGAGGCGGAGTCTCCGCGAAGCACCTTGAGAGTTGAAATTCTGTGTACTAGGCAATGGGTGTCCTTGTGGGATTTTTCAAGCGTGTTCAAGTGTATCCATCGCCCCTCTCATCTCCTTACCCCTCCCACCCAGACTCCACCTCCTCTCACCTCTTTATAATGAGTTTGCATCAGGGCACAGACCATCCGCTACGCCACTGAAGAAAGTGTCTCCTATCCCTTTAGCTATCACTCCTGGGGGCGGGTCACACAGCCCCTTCCCACTACCAATCTGGAAGGCATCATTCCCAGCAACCACAACCCTGTCGATGCTCAGAGGTGGGGTCCCGCAGCCCCTACCCCTAGCAACCACTAATAGTCTATCAATCTTGGGGCGGAGCCTCCTGCCTGTCACTCACCCACCGGGCCATTCACCTGTCCGCAGCCCAGCGACGCGGAAGCGGCAGCGGCGCGCAGGGTGGACGACCTGCTGGAGAGCTACATGGGCATCCGAGACCCCGAGCTGGGTAAGCGGCGCGGGTAAGCGCGGGGTCCCCAGCACGGGAGGGTGGTGGTGGGCGGAAGCATGCGCCCGAGCTCACAGCCAGTCTGCCCGTCCATCCCGTTTGCTTGTCCATCCTGTCTCTCTGTCCGTCTGGTCCCGCAGCAGCCGCGGTGGTGGAGACTGCTCGGAGCTCGGCAGGAGCCCAGGCCTTTGCACGCGGCCTGGACGCCGTTCTGGGCGAGTTCGCCTTTCCGGACGAGTTCGTGGTGGAGGTGTGGGCAGCCGTCGGCGAGGCCCACGACGCTTGTGGCTAGCGTGTGTGGGAGTCTCCAGCCCTGGGCCCAGCCCCCTGCCCCAGCGCCACTCTAGAACCCAGGACAGCTCTGAGCCACGGCCCGCCACCGGAACCCGACCCAGTTCTGAGACCCAGGCCCGCCCTGAGACTCAGCTTGGTTCTAGCACCCAGTTCAGCTCTAAGACCCAGTCAGAACCCCATCCCAGTTCTGGAACCCAGGTTAGCCCCGAGGCCCATTCCAGCTCTAGAACCAACATTGAAGTCCAGCCTAGCTCTAGAACCCGACCCAGTTCTTTGACCCAGGACCACCCTGAGGCCCAGCATGGTTCTAGCACCCAGTCAGAACCCCACCCTAGTTCTGGAACCCAGGTTAGCCCCAAGGCCAGGTCCTGCTCTAGAATCAAAAGTGATGTCCTGCACAGCTCTAGAACCCCGTCCAGTTCTGTGACCCAGACCCATCCCAAGGCCCAGCCTGATTTTAGCACCCAGCACAGCTCTGAGACCCAGCTGGAATCCGTGGTCAGGCCTGAACTCCAGTCCTGTTCTAAAACCAAAATCGAAGCCCAGGGCAGCTCTAAAACCCAACCGAGTTCTGCGACCCAGGCCCACCCTGGTTCTGTAGCCCTGGTTGTCTCTGAAGTCCAGCCAGCCTTTAGACCCCAGCCTGGGCCTGGGGTACGGTCTGACTCTAGAACACAGGTCAGCCCTGAGGCCACACCCCATTCTGGAGCCTCGGGGAATTCTGAAGACCAGGCCCGACTTAGAACCCAAGCCAGCCCTCAGGTCAACCTCTGCTCAGAGACCAAGGCCACTCTTAGAACACAGTCAGGCTCTGAGGTTGGGCTTGGTTCTAGAACACAGACTCACCCAGCTGGGAAGCCATGTTCTAGAGTCCAGCCAGACACTGGAACCAACCCTGAAGCTGCAGCCCAGGTCATGGCTGACCCTCAGCCTTCCGGAATGCAGCCAAGTGCTGTCCCACAGCCACACTCCGGAACCAAGACAAACGTTAGGATGCAACTGGGCTCAGAGCACCGTGCCCACTGCCAGGCTCAGCAGCCAGGCTCTGAGAGCCAGCCCAGGCACGAGACAGCCGCCAGCATGGCTGACACTCGGAGTGGTTCAGGAGGAACAGCTAGCCTGGGACCCCAAGCGAGGTCCAGCAAGCCACTGACCGACAGAAACCATGCAGGCTCCAGTAGCCAGCCATCTTCCACACCTCTGCCGAGTGCAGACACCCAGGGCCATACTGCTGCTCAGTCCAAACTCACACCTCAGCCCTGCTCCCCAGCACAGCTGCCCGCCAGCACCTCCCAACGCCCCGCTCCCCAAGGTAGCCCTGGTGATGAGTCCGACTCTGCGGCCCAGCCAAGGGGCAGGAGCAGAACGGCTCTGAGAGGAGAGCCCCATTCCCAAATGCCACGCACTCCCGAAACGAGGCCCAGCTCTGGAATGTCTCCAGGCGCCAACCCCACCCCACCCAGAAGATCGTGTGAGGGCTCCAGGGCACAGTCCGACTCTGGGACCCAGACCGACTTCCAGGCCTGGCCTGGCTCTGGAGCCCACGCGGGTTGGGCTAGACATCGAAGGTCCCAGCTACAATCATTGGCAGAGAAGGAGCCCAGCTCCAGGTCCCTATCTAGTTCTGGAGACAGAACACAGCACCTGGTGACAGCTGGCGCCAGCTGTGTCCCACAGCAGGACACAGGACAGTGGCTTGGCTATGCAGCCCGCGTGGCCTCGAGAACCCAATTCAGTCCTCAGGTTCCATCACGGACTGGAGCCCAGCCCAGTGCTGCGGATTCCAGTTCCAGAACCCGGCCAGGCCACAGCCCCGGAGCCTGCCCCCTCAGCTCTCGAGACAGTCGCTGCTCACAGACCCCTGGACTTGAGCCTACAAAGGAGCCTGAGCCTCTGGCTGGACCTCAGTCTCCAAGCCCACTGACCCTCAGAGTCCCCACCCCCGCCCCGAGCAAGGTCGCTGGGCCTTGGCCTCAGGATGGAACCCAGGCCACACCGGGGCCCCAGGCCAGGCACCCCACCCTCCTGGGTCCTGAGTCACCAGTCCCAGACACCCCCCAGAAGCCAGCCCTTTTCCCCAAGCCCCAGCTGGGACGCCAGAAGCTCAGCCCCGCCCCCACATACGTCACTCCTAGCCCCTCCCCTGGGTCTGGGTCCCTCCCCCATCCCAGTCTGTGACCTGACTCTTCCCAGCAGGAATAGAGGATGGTAGAAACTGAGGCTCTGGTTTCAGGAGCCTGGCTGTGAATCCCAAAGCTCCTGTAAGACAATCCAGCCACAGAAGGCACAGAGGTGGGAGGCTCCTGGAGACCTTGGTGGGGAATAAAGGAGCTGGCATCTCCACAGCTGACAGTGTTCCCTTGACTGTGTGTGGTTTTCTTGGAGTTGCAGGGGGTGGGGTGGGGGTGGGGAGGGAGACGATTGGACACAGAGATACTTAGCTAAGCACTCCAGAACCTGGACATTCAACCATTTATTGAGCATGTGTGTTGGACAGTCATGGAGGAAGGGGGCTCAGTAAACACTGGAGAGGTTGGTGAACCCAGAGTGGGTGCTTCCAACACTCAAGATCTTGAACCTGGAGGAACATGAGAAGCCCCGTGTCTCAGACATTGGCAAGGTGTGGGAGACCCCTCCAGCACCACAGGTTCTCCCTGTAGAATCCTAGATTCCTGCAAGGGGCCTCCCACATGTGCCCCCCGCCTCCCAGCTGACGGGGTAGTGTGGGGAGGGCCAGGGAGGACTTCCCTGGCACCGAGGAGCTATCTTTGCAGTTCACAGGAGTCAGCCCCATGTGGTAGCTCCTTCATCCACCAAGCACTCAGGCTCCTGGGACAGGGCACAGGTCAACGGCAGTCACCAAGGACCTCGGGTGGTATCGTCCTTCAGGGTCCTCTGAGCATGGCCTGGGCTGGGGGTGGGCGCAAGGACACAGCCTGGAGCCGTGAACTGAGCCGCGGATGCAGACGCCGGAGCACGGACCGGCGGAAGAGGATGTAGACCCAGGGATCCAAGATCTGGTTCCACGTGGCCACACGCAGGTAGATGAGCAGCTGGTGCTCCGTGGCCCGCGACAGCTGCCCGGAGCGGCTCATGACAGGTGGCGTCTGCAGCAAGGTCTGCATGATGAAGACCTGCAGGAGCGGAGGGTTATGCTGTGTGACCTTGGAGCAGTGGGGCAACCTCTGAGCTGCTGCTGCTGCTGCTGCTGCTGCTGCTGCTGCTGCTGCTGCTGGGCCCGGAAGGAGTGCAGGCTTTGAGCTGACGTCCTATTTGGACTGAGGTTTACAAAGCAAACTTGGACTTACTGGCAGGAATCTACCTAAGACAGTCTCCAACATTCTCCTTTTTGTTTTTGTTGTTGTTGTTGTTTGTTTGTTTGTTTGTTTTTGTTTTTTCAAGACAGGGTTTTTTCTGTGTAGCCCTGGCTGTCCTGGAACTCACTCTGTAGACCAGGCTGGCCTCGAACTCAGAAATCCACCTGCCTCTGCCTCCCAAGTGCTGGGAT
>BDUI01000023.1:287021-306310 GCA_002335545.1 Apodemus speciosus
AGACAGGAGGATTGCTGTGAGTTTATGGTACACAGGAAGAGAGAGAGAGAGAGAGAGAGAGAGAGAGAGAGAGAGAGAGAGAGAGAGAGAGAGAGAGAGGAGAAAAGACTCAGGTCAGAGACCTCCCTGCCTCAGATTCTTGGTGTGAACTGTGTTTGGCCTTTTTACTTAGTTTTTATTTTTAAATTTACAGCATTTATGCACAGGGGTATGCAAGGGCACACGTACAGTCGGGGGGGGGGTCAGAGTTAAACTTGGTGGGCGTTAGTTCTCACCTTTGACCACGCAGGTCTTGGGAGATTGAACTCAGAGTGTCGGGCTTGGCTGCAATCGCCTTTACCGGCTGAGCCACGCCACCAGCCCTTGGCTTTCTTTCTTTCTCCCCACCACAGACCCCTCTTCCCTCCCACTGAGCGGTAAGGTTTTAACAGTTGGTCCTGAGGTTCCCGATGCATGCTCTGTTCTTGTCCCCATCTCCCCACAGAAAGAAGCCTCAGTTTTTCCTCTGGTAAAGACAGCCGATGCTGAGAACAATTATTTCTTGTGCCTGCATCTGGCACACAGTAGGTGTTTAATTTACACAACTCAGAATGCTCCACTCAGGGCTAGCAGCCTAGGGCTACCGGCCACTGCCTGGCTGGGCCTGCACCATCCAGAGGAGGATCCAGTGGGGGAAACTGAGGCTCAGGGGTGAGGGCAGGGTGGGCAGCCTGGTGGATGGTATCCCCCTGGCTCTGGTGTGCTATGGGGATCTTTGAGTTTCTGTGCCAGGACTGACTCTCCCTTTCCCGTGGTGGGCTTCATCGGCAGCTGGCCTCCTCCTCTGTCCTGTCCCTGGCCCAGCCTCACCGAGGACACCAGGTCCCTCACCGCGGCTGTGCCAGGGAAAGACCAAGCACCAAGGATGGACGCGTTTCCAGGCCCTCCCTTCCTCCCCTGGGGCTCAAGTGAGAAGGGTGAGCTCGGGTTGCCTGGGGAGCCCCGAGGGAGGCCTGGCAGCCTCCCACACTGGGCAGCAGCCCATGCTGTGCCCCAGCAGCCCGTGCTGTGCCCTCGGTGTCTCTGCACCCCGCCAGGTTCCACAGCTTTGGAACAGGGAGCTTTGGGACTGGGAATTTCAAGGCTCAGGAACTCTGTTTGTCCTCATGCAGTCTCTGACTGTGTAGACCAGGCTGGCCTGGAACTCACTTGAGCTTCTGCTGGGGTGACAGGCACGGGCCACCACACTCCAGTTTTGGACTCCAGGGAGCCGGAGGATTCTGACACCCTCCCCCTCTGAGTCACCGGGATGTGGTGTAGCCCGGCGTTCCTGAGCCACATCCCCACTGTCGGGGTGGCCGGCAGCGTGTTCTGTCTGGGGTGGCTCCATCCTTGTGTATGTGCGCCCTGGGACACCGGTCCCCATTCCTTGAGGCCCAGGCTGGGTGGCTGAGTTCCAGCCTTGGTGGAATGTGGTGTGTGGCTGGGCTCTGCGGGCTAGGCCCCTCCTCCTCCTCCTCCTCCTCCTCCCAGCCTCTCCATCTCCAACAAGCCTCCCCACCAGGCCTCAGAGCAGCCCAGGCTCCTCCATGCACCTCCGTCACACATGGCCACCCTACACAGCCTCAGTTTCCCCCGTGTAATGAATCTGCCTCCCCTGGTGGCTTTCTGCTCATGAACTCCTGAGGCTGAGCCTTGGCCCGAGCTGTACCCAGTAGGGCCGCTCTGCCGACACCCCGATCACCCAGTGTGCGTGCCCCACAACCCCAGACTCTCAGGTTCAGCCCTCCCACTGCTTGCTTCCTGTTTGCGTCTAGCTCCGGGTGCAGGTGTCGTCTTGTGGCAGGGGGCTGGGAGGAGGGGCCACCTAGGCCTGTTTCCTGGTATGTCAGATGGATGCCCCTCTCGGTAGGACATGTGCCAGAGATGAAGCTCTGAGCGGAGTACAACCACCAAGCCACACACGGCAGCCCCCAGTTCCACTCCATCCCACCCCAACGTCATTGCTGCCACAGCGTCTAGCCTCGCCCAGACACAGGAAACCAGTATACCTGTGTGCCAGTAGGCAAACTACACTTGTCCAGGCTAGACCACTGGAGTAAAGGTCACACCCCAGGATCCCCTTCAGGGAACTTGGGTACCTGGCTGCTATCACCACAGCCCCGTGGACAGGCCACAGCAGGGTAGTTAGTGGACCTGGCTCCCCGGGCACTGAGGAGGCTGACCTGGGCACAGTGATATCAAGTCACATTCGGGAGGTGAGGGACTCACCTATGCGGTCCGTACCCAGGTGTCTTCTGTGGTGTTGCAGGCCAGGCAAGAAAGCAGGTAGGGGAGTCCCCTGGGGAAACCAAGTCACGTTGGCTGAGGGAAGGCCTCAACAAAAGCCCTGGGGCCGTGGGCACAGCAGAGCGCTGGGGACCCTCAGGCGCCCAGGGCTGGAGGGATGGGACTGAGGCTGTTTCCCGTCCCGCCCTGTCTCCATCTGTCTTTCTGCTTCTCTCGCCAGCCCCACCCCCTGGGCTGGCCTCGCCTCTCCACTGGGTGCCTCTCGCTGCTAGGGTGGGAACCAGGCAGGGCACAAGGGTGACTGGAGAAGAGACATCAGTTGTTGACAGTCCGGGGACCCAGAAGCCCCATGTGGGAAGAGCTGAGAAGCCAGATGGGGCTGGTCCTGGCACAGCAGCTGCTAACCCTGGCCGTGGCTGGCCAGACACCTTCCGGGGGTCTTGGGACAGCAAGGCCAGCTCCAGCCTGACTACTGAGGTCAAGAGCTGGAGGGAAAGGGCTGCGGTGGGGGAGGGGTGCAATGGGGAAGGCTTGAGGGGTGGGGGGAACCTAGGGGGAAGGGTGACCTTGGGCCTCTTTGGCCCGGACAGGTCCTGGTGGGGACTGGGATGCCTGGCCTGGCTGTGACCCCA
The DNA here is from genome assembly GCA_002335545.1 of Apodemus speciosus. Classification (NCBI taxonomy): domain Eukaryota; kingdom Metazoa; phylum Chordata; class Mammalia; order Rodentia; family Muridae; genus Apodemus; species Apodemus speciosus. The sequence continues at coordinate 289,922 of BDUI01000023.1, forward strand.
ACCTCCCAGTTCCAGTCTGCCCAGGTCAGCCGGACTCCTGTCAGCAGCAGGAAGCCCCTTGCCTGCTACACCACCCCCACCCTTCCTGTCTCATACTCCGGAGGCTTCCCACTCCTCCCAACATTCAGTCCTGAACCCGGGCTGGCTTCTACCCTGGTGAGGAAATCCTCTGTTTCCTAGCTGGGCCTACTGTCTATGCATCCCATAAGCTAGGGACAGAGATGGACACAGATCACCCCAGGCTTCTGTGCTCAGGGCTGCAAAGCAAATGTCCTTACCTTCTCAACATTTGGCTAGTTATCAAGGTTATGGGTGTACAGGGTATAAAATTGGGGTTTTGTGGGATGAATAGGAGTTCTGGCAGGAATGTTTGGTGTGAGGGTGTGGAGCCGAGGTGGGAAGAGGATGAGGCTGTGCTCTTGATGTGCACGGGTTGGGGCGGGGGAACAGAGAGGCTGCTGTACGTTCTTCCTCCATCCCTTGGCCTGAGACAAGGACATGTCTGGTCTGGAGAATGGGGCAATGACTGAAGGACATTCAACTTTGTTGTGTGGAGGTGACGGAGCTCAGAATGCATGGTGAAACTGAGGCAGGAATGTAATGTGACACAGAGCCAAACACAATCAACCATCAGGTGTGGCCTGGGGCTGCAATTTCCTGGCTAAGGCTCCCAACCACAGTCAAGGATGGGAGGAGCTGGGTCAAGGCTGCTGGGGTGCTGTGGGAGCTGAGGCTCAGGACATACCCCCTGTGGCTGTGGCTTCCTCCGAGCCTGGGGGCCAGGCAGTGGGGCCTATTCTTAGCCATGGACACAGCCAAAGGAAGGAAAGGGCAGGAGCGGGAGCTGGGGGTAGTTTCCGGGACGCTGGAGTCAGTGTGTGCATAGGGAGGTCTGAGCACAGGGCGCACATCCCTGCCGCCTCACCATCCATGGCTCCCCAGTGCCCAGGGCTGGCTGGACCCCTTCCACAGGGCAGGGCCTGCTCTCCAACTCTGGGCACCTTAGGACGCCCTTACCTCCATGCCCCCAGCCCCCCCCAGCCCCGCCTCTGCAAGCTGGGACCCTGAACATAGGAGACGCCAGCAAACTGGAGACTTCATAGTGTAGCAAGGGTGGGGACGGGCCCCTTGTGGCCCAGGGAGAGAAACTGAGGCCAAATGTGCTATGTGCTGTGAGTGGCATCCAATATCTCCTAAGCTCAGATGTATGTCCCGGCTCTGCCCTGCTGGGCCCTTTGGGGACCAGTGTCCTCGACAGAGGAATTAGTCACCGGCTCCCTGGGGAACAGGACACAGGGCTACTTTTGGGCTGCAGTAGTCTCATTTGGACAGGCCTATGTCTTGCTGCATTCTGAGGCCACAGGGTTAGGGGCTGGGGACGACAGGGTGGCCTCTCAGCCTTGCCAATGGGTCACACTTGGTGGCAACATGGGCTGCCAAATGGTGTCCTTGGCCTCCACTGGGTGCAAGCCAGGACTTACCCCAGTGGTGACAGCCACCATGCTTGGCCACGTCTCCCCAGACATGGCTTGGGGGCAGGTGAAGCAGAGAAGACTGAGTCCTGACCCTCCCTGAGCCACTTGGGTGTGGTATCTGCCCCATGATTCAGATCAGAAGCCATTTTAGAATAAACTTTCTATTAAACGTATCAAAACCATACAGGGTCCCATGGTTGAACAAGTCCGTGGAAACAAGACGTTTCTGCCACCTCAAGCAGTCTTTCCAAGAACAGTAAAAATCCTTTCAAGACAGGCAGGGATCTGCCAGAGGGGCTGCGGCCAGCACAGTGCTGGCGCCTGAGGCCGCGGTGGTCCGCGGATCCCAAGGCTTCTGAAGGAGGCCTCCTGATCCTCTGAGCCTTCCCACCCAGGAGCTGTGCAGGGGCGGCCTGGCAGGGGCGGGCAGCCCACAGGCGTCACCGGCGGTAGCGGTAGCGCTTGAAGTGGAACCAGAGCTGGAAGATTCCGTTGGCGAACTGGCAGCGGAAGCCATGCCGGTGCGAGTACTCCCACTCACGACTGACGATCTTGAAGGCGATGTCCTCGTAGGGCGGGCCTGCGTGGAAACGCAGGATGGCAAAGTCCCGGTTGTCGGCACAGGCCTCCAGGAAGTACTCGGGTGTGGCGCGCTTACGGATGAGGTCAGGGTAGAAGATGTTGAATTTGTAGCCCTGCACGATCTTGGGTGGAGGGTTGTCGAAGTCGTAATGCGTCTGGTTGTATTTGTTCCACTCGAAGCCCGTGTGCACGCGGTTGAAGAAGCGAGGCTTTCGAGGCCGGTACTTGTCGGCCCACAGGTAGGCGCGGCCGCCCAGTGGCATCTCCACGCTGAACTGCGCTTCATCCTGCCCCATTCCCTCCCTCGCACGCCGGAAGAAGATGTCCTCAGCGCTCTCGCTCGCATCACCTGTGAGGGCAGAGGGTCAGCGGGGCTGCCCCCCTTCCGGCCCCCCCAACGACCCCCAGTCGGGGCCTGCCCCACCTGTGGCCTGGAGCTGCTGGCGAGACAGCTGCAGGCGCTGCAGGTCCTCATGTGGCTCCAGCACGTGCGCGTCCAGAGGCAGCTCGTGGGCCGTGAGCAGCCGCGGGCTGTAGCGGCCGGCGTCGTAGTCCGCCAGGCTCTGCCGGATCAGGTCCTCCTCCATCAGCACTGCCTCCCCCTCCCCCTCCGCCTCCGCCTCCGCCTCCCCCGGTGCTGTGGCCTCCTCAGGTTCCACGGGGTCCACTGAAGTCCCGGGGCTGGGGGGCCGCTCCTCAGGTTCAGGGCTGCATGGGGTGGTGAAAGGAGGGGTGAGGCCCAACCTGCCAGGCCTGCACCAGTTCTTCACCCACCCACAGGGCCCCCACTCTGCCAGGTCACCTCTGCACGCTCGTCACCTGTGGGCGGCCGTGGGCTCTGCCTTGAGGATAGGGAACAGCGGCTCGCTCTCCACGCCCTGCTCCTGCTTCAGTTTGAACAGCTTCTGTCTAAGAACATCCTGGTGGCGCTCACGGAGCCTGGGGAAAGGAGGGCGTCACCATACCAGTCCCTTGGGAGGGCACATTCACACGATGCGGCCCCAACTGGCTGCGGTGCTTGGCCCACTCAGATGGGGGACATCCAGAGGAACCAACGCCAGCCAGCGGCCAGCAGCTGCCATGTTTACACCACGCTGCCAAACATGCACGGAATCCATATACAATTCTCTTGCCAGACTGGGAGGGAACAGAGGGAGGAAAAAGAAATGTGCAAGGGTAGGGAGGAGAGAGGGGCCAGGAGAGGCAGCAGGACGGACGGGCCGGGGCGCCAGAGCCCGGTGACGGCCGCTCACCTGGCCCGAGCCATGTGTGCACGCAGCTGCTGCAGCAGGCTCTCCCAGTAGCCCATGTCCAGGTTGGGGCCGCCAGCGCGGATCTTGCCCTCGATGCCCTGGAAGATGACCTGCAGCTGGTTGTACGTCTTTCCCTTGAACACTGACTGCACGTCAGAGCTCACAGAGGCATTGACCCCCTCGCGGCGCTCGCCTGTAGGACAGGTGGCTGAGCATGGACCAAGGTTCCCGGCTGCCCCACCCCGGGGCTCAGGGGCAGGACAGCAGGGCCTGCCTAGTGGAGGGGCAGCTGAGGCTCAGCAGGCAGGCGGGGCAGCATTCAGCCCTGCTGTGCCCCGCAGAGGCCTCAGCGGAGCTGGGAGCTGGAGGGTGTCCGTGCGTACCTGGGCCCCTGCCGGAGGCCTCTAGCTTGCGGAGCTTGGCGATCTCATCCTCCGTGATGGTGGTCATGTCCCGCCAGAAGTCCACGTTCTTGCCCTGCTCCAGCTCCATGTACACCTGTGGGGCGGGACTGTGAGCGGTGGGCCTGAGGGAGGGCGTGGGGAGGAGGGGTGGGGAGGAGGGCTGAGGTATGTGCAGCACCTGGATGTCCTCCAGCAAGTCCTCCATGTCTGCTACCGTGAGGCCGTTGAGGAAGGTGTAGGGCTCATGCATCTCCACCGCCAGGTCGTCGTCCTCTGCACTGATGTACTTGGCCAGCAGGTCGATGGGCTTGGCACGCCCATCTCGGATTCGGATCTTGGAGCTGCGAGAGGAGTGGCAGGGTGAGGGCCGGCGTTTCGGCTGGGATTCCCCTGGGACCTGGGACGTGCTGACTCTTGGTTCCAGCCAGCCAAACCGGGTCAGACTGACAGGAGTGTCAGATGGCCCTGGGGCCTGGCCCTCCCCAGGGTGGGACAACAGGGTTGTGCTGGGGACTCCAGCACATTTGACCAGGTTTGTGCTCAGGTTCCTTCAGTGAGGCCGCGGGGACTCTGGACAGTGAACCCCGTATCCCCGTGACTGTCTTAGTGGACTGCCCAGAGGTCACGGGCTGTGCCTAGCAGAGCCAAGGGAAGGCCAGGGAGGAGCGCACCGAAGCTTGGCCTGCCGCAAGTGGAAGCTGTCCTCCTGCTCCTCCCAGGTCTTAAAGTGCTCTGCCTCCTTCTCCCGCTGCAGCAGCTCCAACTCCTGCTCCCGCATGGCTTTCTCCCGTTCCCGTTCTAGCCGCAGCTGTTTGACCTGGGCAGCAAGCAACAAAGGGCACCACCACAGTGAGGGGCGCGTGCCCAGGAGGCCCTGGCCCCCAGGCAGCCGTGCCCGCAGCCCGCCTACCTTTTGCAGCTCCAGCCGGTTCCCCTCCTGGATCCGTTTGTTCCGCTCTTTCAGCTCCTTTTCCTCCAGGTGGCTGATGCCTTTTTTCTCCAAAGCCTTGTTCCAGATGAAGGTGCCCAGCAGGTTGTTGTCTCCAAAGGGGTTGTCGGTGTTGGTGTAACCCATGTACTCCTCGCCCCAGCCCATCTTCTCCCTCTTCTTGCGCTCCTTAGCTTCCTTCTTGGCCAATCGCCGTGCACGCTTCTCCTCAGGGGTCTCAAAGGCCTTGAGCAGCTCTTCTTGCTGCTTCCGTTCCTCACGAAGCCGCAGCCGTTCCTGCAGGCTCTGCTGCTGGCTCACGGCCAGGGCAGCTGCTCTGGGACTCCGGGAGCGTCTTGGGGAGTCCGAGCTGGATGCTGATGACCCTGGGGACCACGAGCGCCTGCGACCCTTCCGTGCCCGGGAGCCCTGTGCCCGCTCCTCACCCGAGTCAGAGCATGAGGACTGGTCCTGTGAGCGCCGTCGGGGTGACCGAAGGCTCCGGCTTTGCCTCCTAGACTTCTGCTGGCGGTCTCCTTCTGAATCTGACCTGGGGAAGGACACACACCAAGACCTGGTGCTGCTGGGGGACCATCCTAGGTACCAGAGTCACAACTAAGACCAACCTGTAAATCACATCAGCCCCCCACACAAACGAGGCTACCCTTCAGAGTAGGGCTACACAATCCCATGGGCATAACAGACCATGTGGCAAGGGAACTGAGGGTTGAAAATGAGGGCGTAGTTCTCTTATATGTGGGTTTTGGAGACAGGGCTTCTCTGTGTAGCCCTGGCTGTCTTGGAACTCAGAGACCTTCCTGTCTCTGCATTCTGAGTGCTTGTTTTATTTTATTTATTTATTTATTTACTTATTTATTTATTTTTTGGTTTTTTGAGACAGGGTTTCTCTGTGTAGTCCTGGCTGTCCTGGAACTCACTCTGTAGACCAGGCTGGCCTCGAACTCAGAAATCCACCTGCCTCTGCCTCCCAGAGTGCTGGGATTAAAGGCGTGCGCCACCACCGCCCGGCTCTTGTCTATATCTTAAGTACTGGAGTTACTGGTGTGTATGGTGCCATCAAGTCCTGCTGAGAAGACTGACAGGTGGAAGGGATGAGAAATGTCAGATGAGAGGCCCAATAGATGGATTCTGACAACCCAGGAACCACGAAATTGGAAAAAGTACCACCAGGTAGTATTTTGAGGACACGAGGTCAAATCCCCAGTACCCACAGAAAAGATAGATATGGCTGTTTGAGCTTGTTGTATCTCCAGGGTAGTATGAACGGTGTCCTGATTAGATTTTGGTCAACTTGTTACAAGTACAGCCACTTGAGAAGGACCGTCAACTGAGAACTAACTGTAAGAAAATGCAAAAGGCCTTAACTATTAGGCAATAGCCTGTAATACCAAGTACTCCAGAGGCTGACGCAGGAGGCCAGCCTGAGCTACACATCGAATTTCTGCCAGCCTGGGACGAGATAGTGTCTACGAATGGATAGGTGGCGAGTGTGGTCAACATTCGCACTCGGCTCCCAGGCCGGAGCAGCCTCCAGGACGCTCACCTGCGCCCTCGGCTGCGCCGCTTGCGTTCGCGCCGCCGCTCGTGTTCCCGTCGCCTCCGGCTGCTCCGCCCATGGCTCCGGCTCCCGCTCCGGCTGCGGCTCTGACTCCGACTCCGATGCTTCCGACCCCTGCGACCCGCAGAGCGTGAGCGCGAGCGGGAGTCCCGACCCATTTGTCGGCCTGCGCCGCGCATGCGCGGGCGTAAAAACCAGGAAGCTTGGCGCTGGGGGCTTTCTTTTGTCGCGGCGCGTCCGGGACTGCCCAAATTGCGCCTGATCCCAGGGAGTGACTTACTCCCTCTACTCCGGGCTCCAGGGAGGACATAGCCCGAGATTTCTCCTGAGTTCTCAAGCTTGGCACACATGGTGGACTCCTAACGGGACGCCGTTAGAACCAGCGGGTTGATGCTCCATTTAGGCAGTGAAGGAGACCGACTTAGACAGGTCCTCGCACCTTAGGGGACCTGCGAGCAGAGTGCTTAGGGAGGCGGAACTAGGAGGCGGTTGTTACGGAGCGGAAGAGGCGCCTAGTGGTCGGGGCCTGGACTTGCATGGGGGCGGGGCCTGGGGAGGTGGGACCTAGCAGAGGAACTTACTGGAAAAAAGTAGAGCTGGGTTGGGTGGGGTTTATGGAGACTGACAACTGTAGATCGGGAGACTGGGCTGAGTGGGGCGGGGCCTGGGCAGGAACCCAAGTATGGCGGTTACGGGAGCTGGGGTGGGCGGGGTCTAATAGCTAGATTGACAGGCGTAGACCAGTGGGTGGAGTGCATATCAGGACTTAAGAGGGCGGAATACGGAATTCGGGCTAAGGCAAGATTGACATCTGTAACCACGAACTGTGAATAGGTACAGGCAGGATGTGTAGTCGAGAGTTTTGGAGGGCGGGGCCTTGGAGGCGAGATGGACACATTAGCCCTGAGGGCGGGCCAATGAGTCCAGAAGCCGCGCTAGGGGTCTTTCTGGGCCCGGAAGGGGGGTGTCAAAGGGGCGTGCCCAGAGTGGGCGGGCCTTAAACGTGCGGGGCCGCGGGTAGATCTAAAAACTTGAAACCCGGCGACCCAAACGCTCGCAGGAGACCTCGGTGTTCTAGGGTAGCCTGGTATCAATCCGTTCCGCACTAATAAACACAGGACAGGAACGGACAGTCTCTGGCTGACTCCAGGCCGTGTCTGAGTACTACTCCGCCGGCCAGCTTGTGTACACTGCGCTCAACTTGTGGATAATCTATGGATAGGGAACTTTAGGCTTGGAGAAAGGAAGTCGTCTGCGAGTTGGGATCCAGGGAGGGTTTAGAACGGGGGAGATGAGCCTTCACCTGCTCTCCCATCCCATGCACCCAGAAGTCACCGGAGACGAGTTGTTTCTTACTAGAGATTTAATACAGATCTCAAAAAGAGGGGCTGTGACAGGTGGGGCGGGGACCTGGGCTGCATACATTTGCCGGCTGCACTGGAGGAACAGGCCCCTCGGTTGGACAAGGGGTCACTGTACTTGGATTGTCAAACACCAGACCACATGGGCTGACCCGGGATCCCAAGTCCTAATGAGTAAGACACACGAGGCTTGTAGTTTACAGAATGGATTCAACAATAAAAACAGGATGGGGGGGGGGTGCGATGGGCATTTTAACCACCGGAGAGAGGAGCAAGGGGTGAGCCAAGGGGCTGCAGAGACAGTACCGTGCCAAGGGACCCCACGGGAAGGGCATATTGCACTGAGGTTGGTTGTGGGGCTGGATAGGGGACTTGCTGGGATAGCTTGAGAACAGAGGCCGGCCGAGGAGGGCACCTTGGAGGCGCCCCAAGCCTTACAGTACAGTTCACACGCCGTCCACGGTGGGGCGATAGCGGCCATTGGAGAGAACAGGATGGGGAGTCACAAAGGTATTTACAGATTCTCTTTTAAGAAGGTCTCATATAGCCCAGGCTGGCCTCCCACTGGTTACAGCCAAGGATGACCTTACACCCCTGCTTTCTGTCTGCTTCCCAAGTGAGGGACTGCAGCTGTGTGCCACCCCACCTGGTTTGTGCTGCTGAGCTCTGCCCAAAGAGTGGCAGGGCCAGCCCTGGGAGTTTTTTCTTTTGGTCTCGTTTCACTCTGTAACCCAGGCTAGCCTGGAACTTGCCACAACCCTCTTGCCATAACTTTCCAAGTGCTGGGATGACAGGTGTGATAGGCCTTTGCAGCCCCTGAATTAACTCCCGCAGCAGCTTGCCAGTGCATTCCACAACAGGAAGGGGACTGACCTGAGGGCCAGGGCCAAGCATCTGTCCATCTCTCCTACTGCTGGCCCCGCCCCCCAGCACGAGGCCTCTCCCCGGCCATGATGATGTTGTCAAGGTCCTTTCTGCCTCCACAGGCTGCTGCAGTCCTTGGAAGCCAGCCAGGTCCTGACCTTGTTCCTGAAGGTGCATCCCAAGAGGCCTATGCGGCTGGCCCAAAAGCATAGGAGCTGCAGGCTTTCAATACATTTCAGCTTGACTCCTCATCCCAGCACTCCGTGGGTGGGGCATCCATGAAGCAGGGGCATGACTTGACTGGACTGTACCCAGCACACTGGGGTCTGTCCAGGGGAGACTGCTGGCTGCAATCTCCCTGGTGTGGTGGCCACAGTTGGCTTTGCTAACGTGATGTCACTTTCTCCCTTAGTTTCTTCAGCCAGGACATCTCAAGACCCGGCTCTCAGTCTGCAGCCTGAAGCCTGGCTATGCCCTTCTTGGGGCAGAGAATTCCCTAGTCGTTGAGGGGGTCCACGGCACCAGCTCAGGGCTTCATGAGGGTAAGAGGCAGACAATATGGACCCTTCCAGTCAGCATCAGGTGATTGTAGCCACAAGACATTCACGCTTGGGGACATCCTTCCAGTGGCAGTAAACAGATGCAGAAAAACCGCAGGGCATGACTAGTCTTGGTTTCCTCGGGTCCCAAACCTGAGGTGACGGAGGGGCTCTATTGAGACAACCTGGGGTTGGCAAGTGGAGGCCCCAGGGCCTGTCTCCTCTGCAGGTCATCACCAGAGCCCTGGAGTGTGGGCTTTACTGTCCCCAGAGGTGAGACATGTGGAGCCTGCTCACCAAGGCTGGCGGCTGCAGCCTCCTCCTGGGCTTCTGTGTCTTGTCTTTTTAGAACATCACTCCTGAGCTCCCTCTCCGTCCAAAAAAAAAAAAAAAAAAAGGCCGGAAATGAACACAGGACGGCACTCCCAAATCTTGCCGCCCCAACAGGCACAGGTAGCAGCCGGCGGCGGCCTAGGCTATCCTGGGGCTGGGCCTGACCAGTGGCGTCTGTCAGTGGGGAGGGAAAGAACAAGGTCCGACCAGGGCCATCAGGGTGATGTCGCTGAGCTGAGCTCCGAGCCCCAGTGGGGAGCAGCGCCTCCAGGAAGTGGCTGGGGTGGCAGGACACTGGGCTCCAGATTGGGGGCTGCATAGAAGTTACTGCAAAGGCCAGAGCGGAGCAGGTGAGGGAGGGCAGTGCCCAGGCGGGGGCCCAGCCACCCACTAAGCTTCCCGGTGCACGCCGTGTGGATGGCCCCGAGGCCAGGCCTGGTTCTCCCGGGCCAAAGGGTTGGTACACCTCGAGATCCCAGTGCTCAGAGCAGCGGGGAGGGAGGGGCAGGGGGAGGAGTCGGGGGAAGGGAAGGGAGAGTTGGAGCAAGAGGAGCCTAAAGAGTTGGTGAGGATTCAAAGAGAAGGAGGTGCCGGAGGAAGGGGGGAGGAAGGGGTGAAGGAGCTAGGAGAGGAGGGCAGGGAGTCACCAGGGGAGGGGGAGGAGCTCCGGCCTTGTCCTCCCACCCTGCCTGGGGACTTACGGTGTCGCTCTCGCCGTCGGAGGCGGGCCGCGCGCTATAGTGAAGCGGGGAGTACACCCAGCTCCTCTCGTCGGTGGGCTGCGCAGCGCGTGCAGGAGGGGTGCAGAAGAGCAGGGGGCGAGGAGCAGACAGGCAGAAGGAAGAGACAGAAAGTGAAAGAGGAGGACCCCAACCCTGGGGAGCAGGCGCAACCCCGGTTCCCTGTGAGGGACACCTGCCCCGACCCTTGGCCCTGGGGAAGCGACGGGGGCGGCAGGGAGAGCGGCAGCCGGAAGCAGTTAGTGAAGCAGGGGTGCGGGAGGGCCGGCAGAGGGTCTCCTCCCCTCCTCCTCCCCACGTGCCCCATCTGTTCCACTGCCCAGGTCCCCACCTGTCCAGCCTGTAGTGGAGCGGGCCCTCCCTGCTCTGACTTCCTGGGCTGACTCCTACCCTCGACAGCCCCAACAGCCTGCTGCCGAGCGCGGGCGGACACAGCGCTGCAGCTCTGGCCGCGGAGCACTGGGGGTGCAGGGACATGGCTCCCCCAGAGCTCATCCACGCGGAGCTTCATCGGCTCCCACAGGGCCGGACCCCAAGAGAGCCAGTCCTGGGCTGTCACCCCGCCTTCTGCAGGGCCTCCCAGTGGCAAGGAGCCTAGTTCCGGGAGTGGGGCACAGAAGGGCCCCAGACAAGGTTGACAGTGCTGAGCAGGTGATTCAAGAGGTGGGGTGTGGGGGGTGTGTATCCCCCCCAGAGGCCAGCCAGACGCCCATGGAATGCCTCCTGCAAGGAGCCAAACAGTGTACCCTGCAGAGGGCAGCCTTGCACTCCCAACCTAGCCATCCCCGACTCAATGAAACTGCAGACCCTGCTTCCACCTCATAATGCCGGGGTTACAGATGTCCTGCTACCTCCAGAGCTGCACAGGTCTGGGCAGGTCACCCAGCCTCTCTGGGCCTGGTACTTATTATTGAAAGGGAAGTAACAGCCCCACCTACAAGGCCCACTGCAGCCCAGTCACATGCCCTGGAAGGTCACTAGGCCCAGTGATGGACTATGAGGATGGGTTCTTCTGAACCCTGTGCCCTGTGGGTTCCTTGTGTGGCCTCAGCCTCAGTTTCTCCTCCTGTGAAGTATGCAATGGAGGGAAGGGCGGATCCTGGCTCAGTGGTCCCTGCACCCTAGGGCTCAGCCACGCTCCAGCCCGGGAGATAACGGAGCGCCCACACCTGCGGCGTGAGTAGGCCGGGGTCTTGCAGACCTGGCCGCAGATGGGTAGTTGAGAGGGCATGGCGCTCCGGTCACAGCGTGTCTCTGGTCTAGGCAGGGCTCAGCTGACCTACACTATAGCTGTGGTCTCCCTCGGTCATGTGAGAGAAGGGGTGTGGGGTGCTGTGTTCCAGAGCCCCATCTCCACGCGTGGCGGGCTGTGGTCACTTACAGCGCCTGTGTGGTTTGGAGTCACGGCCTGCAGTTGGCGACGACGGGGAGAGAAAAGCCAGTATCTCCCATGGGCGAACTGGCCACACAGTGGCCGGGCGGGAGGAAGAAGAGAGGAGAGGGTAAAGGATGAACCAGGCCAGGGATGCAGGTGGGCAGCTGAGCGGGGCACAGGCACAGGCGACTGAAGCAGGACGTGTGGCTGGGTCAGGGACTAGGGACCCCAGAGGGACAGAACCTAACCCAGGACACAGCCCTGGGCACTTCCAGGCCCAAACCAGCAACACACACGCACCCTTGACCCCACCGTGCCTGACCGGGTGGGAGCGTGGGCCTCACTGGAGCAGCTTACGGACAGGGGGTGAGTTAGCAGGGCGCAGTGAGGATCCCAGGTGGGAGAGGACAACCCAGCACCAGGGTCAAGAGATGACATTGTGATAGTGTCAGCTGACCCCCAGGGGACTGCTACAGTTCTGATCTGCTTATGGGCATATCCCTGTTCTGGGCCCGAAACCATGATAGTATTTCTCTCCGTGGTGGACGGGGACAGTCATGGATGGTCTCAGCTCCTCAAGGCCTGGGCTAAACTAGCCTTGTTCACGAAGAGGTATGTCCCATCTCACAGAGCAGGTGGCATGGAGCCCCCAGTCACTCGCTGGGTCCCCAGGCCCCACTACCGTGAGCATCACCTTCCCCACAAGAATGAAGCCGTCCCATGGGTTCCCAGCTTGCCAGAGACACAGGGCCTTGGTGTTTGCTCAGGTATCCCCACGGCCAAGAGGTGCAACGGCCCTGCCACCCAGAGTGACCACACCAGAGACAGAAGCAGTTATGGCTGTCCACAGGTGCCTTGGAGGCCAAGGGCCCAGAGGGGCCTGAGGGAGGGGTCTTGGGGGAACTTACAAAATAGATGTCTGTAGAGGGCGCGTCCTCCTCATCTGAGGCCTGGCTGGCAGGCTCTGAGGCCTGGCTGGCAGCATCCACCTCCACAGTAGCCGCAGCCGATGCCCCCGGTGGGGGGACCTCCATTCTGGAGACCAAACAGTGATAGGGTCAGAGATGGTTTTGTGCACAGCCCTAACTGGATTTACCACATCTCTCTCCATCTTAGGGGATACTATTTTTGGTTTTGGAGACAGATCTCAACCCATAAATGTCTATGCTGTCCAGTTCTGTCAACTGCACACGAAGTAAGTGCTCATCCTTGAGGAGGGAACGGTGACTGAGGAAAGTATCCTCAACCCCACTGTCCCTCCTGAGTCTGCCCGTCACACTGTCCCCAAGTCCACTGTCCCCTGCCACACTGTCCTGCCCTGCACACGAGACTACAGGGCATTTTCTTTTTCTTTTACTGATTTTCACATTTATTTTGAGACAGGGTCTCTACATAGCCCAGCTGTCCTGGAACTAACTCATTCTGTACACCACCACGCCCAGTCAGTGGGGCACTCTGTGGATTGATGTGGGAGGGCCCTCCCACCAAGGGCGGGGTCACCCCGCAGGCGGTCCTAGGTATAAAACTGGCTGAGGTACCCTCCAAGACCTCAGTCAGTTTCAGCCCTGACTTCCCTTAGTGGTGGAGCTAACAGTGGAAATAAACCCTTCCCTTCCTAAATTATGGTAATGGCACTCAACCGTCACAGTAACAGAAACCCTAACTAGACGCCATCCTAGCCGGGCGGTGGCGGCGCACGCCTGTAATCCCAGCACTCGGGAGGCAGAGGCAGGCGGATTTCTGAGCTCGAGGCCAGCCTGGTCTACAGAGTGAGTTCCAGGACAGCCAGGGCTACACCGAGAAACCCTGTCTCGAGAAACAAACAAAAAAAATCATCCCCTGCCTCAGTGCATGGGTGACAGCTGTGCATGACTTGGCTGGTGTCGAGGGCAGGCAGGGCTGATGGGCCACTGTGGCGTCAGCACCCCTGACGGAGGGGGTCACTCACCCTGTACCCTGCTCCTTGGGCACCACGACCCCCACAGTGCACACGGGCTCCACCTGCACAGTGATCTTCTGCAGGTCTTCTGCATGGGGCTCCTCCTGGGGCCTGTGGAGGACGGCCCAGCCTCAGTCCCCCCCCTACCCCAGAGCTGCATGCAATTCCTGGACCCCAGGGAGTCCTAGCCTGGGGTGACCCCCAGGGAGTAGCTGCTGGGTCCTGATGAGGCCTGGAGTGCGTTTGCAGCACGAGCAGGTGGCCATGTGGCCCCCGCGCTGGGGAGCTCGGCACTGCTCTGGTGTCTGGACCTGAGATGCAGGAGGGTCGGAAGGTTCTGGAAGCCCGCCAGGCCTGCAGTGTCTGTGGGGTGAAGCCTGGAGCTCAGTGCCAAATGCTGCTGCCTTTTAAGGTGGCTGGGGCCACGGGGAGAGAAGGGGCTCACCGGCCATCCTGGCCTGAAGATTGCGTACGCCGCCTGTGGGAAGACGCAGAGGGGATGGGTACCTTCTGTCAGAGCAAGGTGACACGGGCCAAGCCTGTCTGTCCCCAGCAGGCTCCACACTGCTCCGCCCACCTGAACCCTGCCCACCTGTACCGGGGCTGCTCCGAGGTGTCTGAAGGGGACCGCTCTGGGATGGAGAGGGAGGTGGATGACAGGGTGGTGGCGATGGAGGCTGTGGTGGCTTCCTCAAAGGATGGCGGGGTGCAGGGCAGGTCAGGCCGGCCTGGGGAGCAGCAGACAGGAGCCTGGGTGGCCGCAGCTCATCTCCCCTCCCACGCGGCTCCGCCCCAGGAGCGGGCCTTCTGCTCCAGCCCTCGTAGACGTGCACCAGCCACCCTGTCCGCTCTGGCCAGTCACGTCCGTGTCAGAGCCCTGGACCGCTGAGCGGCCCGCGGAGCCTGCAGCCATCCCTTCCCGCGGGAGCGCTCCCTCCTCACCTCCCACCACCTCGTGGGCTCAGGCTGCCCTTTGACCTCCGCATCCACTGTCTGGCATGCCCCAGCCCACGTGCCCAGGCTCCTTCAAGGGCTGGCTTCCTGGGTGCCCAGAGCCCGGGTTGGCAGGTCACCTTCATCCTCCAGCGTGGGGTAGCTGCGGGCCCCCCGCAGGTCGTACTGCACATCTTCTCTCTCGCTGGGGATCTGGCTGGCCGAGAAGGCCGCAGTGGGCCCCAGGGGCTTGACAGCCAGCAGGGCACCACGCCCTTTCTTGGATGGAGAGGACTTGAGGGCTGCAGGGTCGGAGAGAAGGGGCAGGGGTCAGTGCTGGGACGGCCTCGGGTCCCATGGCTGCCTGGCGGTACCTCTCCCCTCCTTCACTGTTTATGTCCTGTGTTCCAGCCTTCAGGACTGCACAGGAGGCTGAGTGCAGCCCTGCCCGCCGGCCTCTCCCAAAGTCCCAGGGCCTCGGATCAGAGCTCACTCTTCCCCCAACCCCAGCAGGGGACTCGCTGGCCCTTGTCCCCCTCCCACAGGCAGTGGCTCACAGGAGCTCTTCCGGAAGACCGTGCTGCTCATGAACTTGAAGAAGCGCTCGGCATAGAAGCTGGGCCGGTGGACGGAGACGGTGTCCTAAGAAAGCACGGTGGGGCAGGGATGGGTCACATGACGCGCACATGCACCGGCCTTTGGCTTGTTTGCTGACCTCAAACCCGGGGTTCTCCTGCCTCAGCCCCTTGAGTGGCTGGATGACGGGAGTGCGCTGCTCTGCCTCTCCTCCCTCACCTCAGCACACATTCTGGAAGCGTCTGCTAGCACATCCTAAAGACCCTTTGGAAAGTTTCTCTGTTTTAAGCCTCGATTCTATGGGAGTCTTGAACACTGGAGTGAGGTTCGCGGAGGTGGGGTCGTGGGAGCCTCAGCAGCTCAGCACACAATGAAATCCTTCCCAGCACTCACGTGGGAACCAGGCCAGCGGCCAGTGCTGAGCTGCCGGCACCTGTATGTCCCCTGCCCATTCTGGCCTGCTCGGATGCGATGAAAGAATGGACTCACCCCATCATGGACAAGGGCCTTCCAGGTGTGTTCTAACTTCTTGATGAACCTGGAGACAGACAGGACCCGGACTGTCAGCCCGCTGCCCAATGCCAGCCTGAGAGGCTGGCTTAGAGGAACCCACCGAGCTGAACTGACAGGGGCAGAGTCGGGGGGGGGGGGGGGGGGGGATCCAGATGCAGCTGAAGACTGGGTAGTCTGGGGTCAAGGAGAGTGGGTAGGTGGGCGTGGCCAAGCAGCCTGGAGGGGTGTGGCCAGATAGAAAGGTGAGTATGGGTGACCTGGTGGGCAATGGCTTGCACACCTGTAGGACTGCAGAATGTCGATGATTCCAATGTGTAGGAGCAGCCGCTCCCCACGCCCATTCACTGCCGGGATCCCACCCATCCTGTGGAGAGACTCCATCAGCGGAACACAGGAGGGCCAGGCTTGCAACTGGGGGACCACCATGTGGAAGCCGATGGGCCGGTGGAAGCGGCCCTGGGGCTTAGCCTGGGCAACCACAGGAGGCCTCCGTGCAGGTGCACACCACCAGGGCATGGCTGCCTCGAACATCCTAAGGTGTTAATGCAACAAGCCTGCCCCGTGAGGCCCAGTCCGGTCAGTGACCTTCCTCGGTGCCTCAGCAGCTCTGAAGCCGAATCTGCAGGCCCATAGGCCCATCCCCACAGGACGCACGTGCTCACCTGGCCCCTTCCGGGGCCCCACACAGCCCTACGAAAGCCAAGATGGCGAGGGGGACAGCTGCCTTTGCTCACTCTCGTCCCTCACAGGTAGAGCTGTGGCCGACAGTTCTCAGAGGCTTGTCCCTACGCCTGTGACTGACAGCTTCCCTCCCGAGTCCGAGGATGGACTACCCCCCTTTTTGGGCCGCAGCGTGCTGGCTGCATGGGGGATCATGCAGGCCTCCTGCTGGGCACTGCAAAGTCACTGTCCCTCTTTTTGCTATACAGGGTCTCACTACGCTGTGCTGGCTGGCCTGGAACTTAAGAGACTCCCCTGCCTCTGCGCCCCCCCCC
>BDUI01000023.1:310095-325889 GCA_002335545.1 Apodemus speciosus
GGAGGTGCGCTCTGAGCTACAGACTGCCGTCCGTCCACACAGCGTGGTGGGCTCAGGCACGTCCCCTGTGCCAGGCTCCAGCCTCCCTTCGGCTCCCAGGGCCGAGTGCTTTGCGGACTGACCCTCGCTCCTTCCTGCGCATGCCTACCTGGACCTTTGTGTGACTCACAGCGCAGGGCCATTTCCTTCCCCACACTCCAGGCAGGGATGCTGACGGGTAGGGACACGTGTCTAAGCCGTGTCGCACCCGTTCCCCAGCCAGGCCACCTGTCTGTCCTTCCGCCACCCGCTGTGGTGAGCCATATACACCTCAGGACAGGGACGCCCGCGCCTGGCTGCGTCTCTCTCCTGCACTGCTGCCCCTGTCCTATCATGACCACGGCGTGATCCGGGACCCTCCGGGGAACTGACTGAGGTGCCTGCCCTGTGTCTGTGCCCCAAGCTCACGTCCCCCGAGGGCCTCTTGACCAAAGATGCCCGAGCTGCTCTTTCTAGATGAATTCGCGGCCTCCTGGAAACTGACCAAGCCAACAGGAGCCAGTCAACATGGGCCAGAAAGGCAGGCTGCCCCGAGGGGCCCACAGTGGTGGGGCCAAGCCAGACCCCAGTGTGTGTGCTCTTCCATGGTGGTAGAGCTCAGATGTGAGGTCACAGGGAGGTGTGCCCTGTAGGGGCACGGCTCTCCATGCCTCTGTGCTGTCCATCTGAACCCAGCAGAACCACACGTTCCCGCCCCAGGGAGGCGGCCTGCAGCCGCTTTTTTCAGGCTTCAGCCAGGGGGAAGCTCGTCACTCGGTGATGCTGACGGATATGCTCACCAAGTAATCATCCGGACGGATGCCAAAGAGCTCCCGGAAGTAGCGGAAGGCAACGGGTGCATAGGTCTTGAAGCGGAAATCCTGGAAGTGGTGGGCAGGGGTGAGGTTGCTCCCTTCGCTGCAGAGGAGGGCACAGGGGGACAGCTGTGAGGTCGGTGGCTTTTTCGGGTACCTCGCTCCATTTGTCCCATATACAACTCCACAACCAATTCGGGGTCGCTGCTTAGTGAGGATACCGTGGCTGGCTTCAGGAGACAGCCTAACAGTCACCCTCCCTTCCTCGAATGCACGTGGAGGTCAGAGGACGACACCTCTACACCGAATTTTCTGAAGGAGATTGCCAGTGCGGCCGTGAATTCTCTGCCTTCCCTGCGCGGAGGGTGGATACGAGCACCAGGCCCAGCTTTTGTGCGGGTTTTGGGGCCGGAACCACGTGCAGCTACACTCACGGGACCAGCTTTGGCCAAGACGCAAGTGGGGCAGACATCATGTGTGTCTCCTCCTTCCTGCTGCTAAGATACTTGTGGGCAGGGGCACAGGCAGCCTCGCTGGTGACAGACGTGCACTGTGGTGCCAGGGCCTACCTGGGAAAGAAGATGCTCTCCACCACGTAGAAGTCCTGCATGAGCACGTCGCGCTCCGGCTTGGAGCTGAGGTTGCCCACCGTGTACCCGATCCCCAGCTGGATGGCACCCTTCAGGGTGGAGGAGGTGGTCTGTGGGGAGGGCTGGCGGCGTCAGGACTCTGGCGGCCTCTCTGTGCTGTGCAGTACCCCCTACACACACACACACACACACACACACACACACACACACACACACGCACGCACACACGCACGCACACACAAGCACACGCGCGCACACACAAGCACACGCGCACACACATACACGCACACGTGCACACGCACGCGCACACGCACGCACGCACACACACACACACACACACCCCGTGCCGCACTGGGGGGACATCCAGCTACATCTGTATGACAGTCACCTTCCACAGCCGCACATGGCAGGGGCTCCACCACAGAAGGGGTGCAGGGCTCAGAGGGGATAGCTATGTCTCGAAGGGATGGGGTGACACAATGCTGCTAGAACTAGACAGCAGGGACCGTGTCATATTCACGGTGGCTGACACTTTAGCATGGACGGTGCTGCTTCTCTCACCAAGCCTCACAGCGACACCCACGCAGGGAGGCTGTGGGCTGGCCGCAGGGGCGTCCCTTCCCCGCCCCCACACCTGTCTCGGCTACCTTCTTGTACGTAGTCTCTCCAGACGCATCCACGCCCCGATGGCCCAACTTCTTCCCATGGCCAGGGCCTGGCTGCCCTGTCACCAAGGGAGCCTGGGGAACAGGGACCAGACACAGTTTGGGAAGGTAGCCCGGAGGGCCTGTAAGTGCAGAGGCGGGGGCTTGGGAGGCCGAAGGTTGCTGCGCAGAGGGAGGGGGTCACGGGGCCAAGCTGCCTGCGGTTCTCCGCATCGGCCACCAGGGGGCGCGCCACTCCCAGGAACCCAGATTATGCCCCAGTGTCATCCTCGGGATACCAGAGCCCAGCTCCCCTCTCCCCACAGCTCCGCAGGCTCTGCGGTGTCCCTGGGACCCTCCCCTTCTGAGAGCGCAAGGAAAAACTGTCCCACCATGGACTCTGGACTCTCAAGCCTCAGGTGGTGGCGTCCTCCACTCTAAGCTCAGGTGGCCAAGGCCCCGCCCCTTGCTGTGCTGATAATAGCACCCCCTCCCCCCTAACAGTTTTTGGGTAGAGAGAAGTGCCTCCTTGGACAGGGGAACTCACCTCTGCAAGGCCAGCCTTCTTCTGGGTCATACCTGGAGAGGGAGAAGACAATTGGCATGGCGGCCGGAGGGAGGGCGGGCCAGGCCTGCCTCGTCCTTCTCTGTTTTGCTTCTTGTTTTGCTTGTTTGGTTTGGTTTTGTCAGATAGGGTCTGTGTAGTCCTAGAACTCGCTCTATAGACCAGGCTGGCCTCAACCTCACAGAGATCCTCCTGCCTCTGCCTCCTGAGGGCTGGGGTTAAGGGTGTGCACCATCGTAGCTGGCTGTGCCTTTAGTTTTGGGTCAGGGTCTATTACTGAGCCTAGGGCCCGTGGTTATTAGGCTGGTGTCTGTTAGCCGTAGTAATCCTCCTGCCTTCGTCTCTCCAGTGCTGGGGTAACAGCTGTGCGGCTCACTCAGCGTCTTATCTGGATGCTAGGGATTCAAACTTGGTTCCCACACTTGTGCAGCAAGCCCGTTATCCACTGAGCCATCCCTGTCCCAGGCTGTGTACCCGTGCTCAGGGGTGACTTCCTCCCCTGTCCTGCGCTTGTGGTGGGGGAGGGGTAATTTCATCCCTGCCCTAGACTCACTGGGGTGCCTGGATCACAGACAGAGACGGGACCAGATGACTGCATCTGCATGTGCTTCAAACCCAGTCCTGGGTGGACTGCGGCGCTGGCGGCCCAGGGACCGCGAACCACAGGGGCAGAGGGACTCACAGGTTTGAGAAGCTGCCCTGGTGTGTGTCTTGGCCTCTCTGTAGTGAACAGTCTGTGGATTTGTGTCTGGGACCCAGAGATGACCCTTGGGGAAACAAATGTTCACAGCCCCTGTGATGGTGGCAGGGACCGGGCTAGGAGTCCGACTGTGCCTTGTGGGAGGCATTTGTCCACAGAAAGATGGATGTTGCAATGAGATTCTGTCTCCTAGCCTGGTGTCACTGCTGGTTCCTCAGGGGAGGTAGGGCTATGAGGCAAGGGATGCAGGCTCCCAGCGCATAGGATGGGCCTGGAATAGATGCTCAGAACAGCTGGATACAGGAACACACAACCACAGGGTCCCAACGTGGACAGGGAGTGGGGATGGCCCATGGCTGTTGTAGAAGGTGATGGTGAGGCTCTCTCTATCAGCTGACCCAGTGTCTGCCTTCGCAGTGGAGCGACCTGCATCTGGGGCATGGAGCAGGAGAGGCGGGCACTGGGTGAACAGGGGCAGAAGGCTTAGAACTTGTGGTGGGCTCCCTGGGACTGGAAGGAAGAATTCAGCTGTGCTGGCAGCAGCTCCCACGGCTGCAGGTGACATTCTGAGGTCCCGTCACCTGCTCCACCTGTAGCCAAGCACGGACCCCAGAGTGGAGCATGGGCTGACCTCACCGCTGGAACACGGGGCGAGACAGACCCTGGGGGTGCGGTGAGGAGGGGACAGGGACACTCGGTGGCCCTGACACAGCTCAGACGCTCTCCTCCCAGCCAATTGTCTTCTGAGCGAGCAGCCCCGTTTTCCAGGAAATTATGTTTAAAAATAGTCAAGGAGGAGGGGAGGCAGGGGCACCAGCTGGTTACGGGTGCGGTGCGTGAGGCCCAGTCAGCCCATGTGTGCTGGCAGCACCCAGGCAAGTGGCGACTGTACCCACGGGGGGCCACGCAATGACCCCCAAGCTTCTGGCCAACATCTGCTGCCCCACGGCCGTGTGACCTCGGGTGAGTCTGTAGATCTCTCTAGGTGGGTTTTTCCTGGGGAGGTTGGAGGCTGTGTCCCCATTATCCCAAGCACCTGTCATACGGGCTGCAACTGCACACTGGCCGGGGACACCCAGGCCACCCCGTCTGTAAAAACGGGCTATGCCCACCGCCTGCAGACACTCCTTACAGGTGATCCTAGAGTCACACGAACGGGGGACAGAGAGGTATGGGGCACGGGAAAGAGGAAAGGATCTGGAAGCGACAGGAAACAGAAACTACAGCCAGGGAGATCATGAGCCCTTGACCCTGCATCACTCTGCCTCAGAGAGCAAAGCCTGGGGCCAGGAGAGGGGAAGTGCTGACTGAGCGCTCGCTGAAGTGCTAGCCTGCTGACTGGGTCACACCAAGGCTTCCTTTCCTGGTGCCTCACTGCTTGCCTCCTCAAGCCCCACAGGCCCTCCTGTCCCTACTCCCCCCTGCCCTGGCACAGCTGTTTTCCGTGGCTCCGTCTACCAGACTACCGCAAGGCTAGCCCACTGCTGCGCGAGATGCTCGAACACCCCCGCATGGCCGCACTGCTCCGTTACGATGGGCCTGGCGGCTGATGGCGCCCATCCGCACGCCCAGGCAACCTGCTCTGTCTCTGAGAAGAGGCCTGGGAAGGAGACACCCTCTAAAGAGCTGGCTCATGGTCCTAGTGGAGCAGCACCTCGGGCCACCCACGAGAGGCATCACACACACACCCTCGGGAGCGGGCGCAGGTGCACGCGCACATGTGGTGTGGAGCCTCTGCATAGGGGATGCCTGTTACGCAGCAGCAGCAGACTGAGACATGGTGGCTGTGCCAAGATCTCAGAAAGGAAGGGAAAGCTCTGCTGCTCTCGTACTCCACAGTGTGTGCCTCTCCTGGTGACCCACACACTGGAGCACTACACAGCCAAGAGCAGGAGGGAGACCTGACACAGAGGACCCAGGCAAGAAAGCTACACAGCGTCCATGACAGACCGTGCCCGGCTGTGTAACCTGACGATCACAGGTGTTTGAACCTCACTAAGTGATCCCCACAGCCTACCAGTTACAGCTCGAAGTCCGAAAGTCAAGACCAGACGTGAGTGTCCACGTCGGTAAACACATCGCTGTTAGTGCAGACCTCGTAGGACCTGCAGGCTCCGCTTGTGGCAGAGCTCGGGCCCTGGCCTCTGAGCGGCCAGGGTCAGGGTGCTGTGTCCAAGCTTCCCGCCCTTGCGGACCTAGCAGGTGATGCCCCCTAGCAGCAGGTCCCCGTTTGGACCCCGCCCCCACCTCTGCAGTGTGTGAGGGGACAGGCCAGCTTGAGAGAGAAAGCTCAGCTTCCTGAGCAACAAACAGGTCCAGAAGGCCACCAGCCACACCATCACTCTCCTGAGAGTGTGTGTTACCCGTGACCATTGTGGAGCTGGAGACACCCACAGACACTCAGCGGACTTGTGCTGGGGTTTGATGATCTTTCTGCTATGGCCGATTTAAGGGACTTTAGGGTTGTCTGAGTGACTTAGTCCCATGTGAAGAACCACCTGACCCACATGGGCCTCAAAACCTTGCACCAGAAACAAGCTCCTGAAGAGGGGCTGGGTGCCAGGTATTCCAGAGACACAGAGGGCGCGCACCACACCCTGGCCTCTGTCCCCAGAACTGCAGAAAGAGAAAGAAAAAAGAAGAGATGGAGGACACAGAGGAAGACTTGGAGGGCGAGAGGGAGGAGGGGGATGGAGGAGGAAGAGGAAGGAGGAAGGAACAGAGAAGGCAGGAACCAGCCCTGGTGGTGTATATTTATCACCCCAGGCCAGGAGGCTGAGGCAGGAGGACAGAAGGAGGCAGCGGTCCCCAGGGCTACAATACCGCAGCAGCGCCCACAGCAATGCTGAGCTGACATCCCTGCGCAGGGAGGTATAGGTAGTGTGATCAGGAGATCAGGAGACCATCTATTCCACACAACTAAGGAGGGCCATCCTCAGCTACATAGTGACCTTGAGTCAGCCTTGGCTACATGAGTCCTTGTCTCATAAGGCAACTGCAGGGTGCCTGCAGGTGAGCACCTTTCCCTGGTAAGCAGGATGCCACGTGGCTGGGAGCACTCTGTCAGTCACCTTCGGAGAAACGAGACCCTACAAGCTGCAGCGGCCGCACAATGGGACAGTCCATAGAAAGAACTTGCAGGGGGGCGGGGGCTGGAGAGATGGCTCAGCGGTTAGGAGCACTGACTGCTCTTCTAGAGGTCCTGAGTTCAAATCCCAGCAACTACATGGTGGCTCACAACCTTCTGTAATGGGATCTGAGGCCTTACTCTGCTGTGTCTGTAAACATCTAATATGTGTGTGTGTGTGTGTGTGTGTATAATAAATCTTAAATAAAAACAAAAAACAAAAACAAGCAAACAAACAACCGAATTTGCCAAATCCTGGAGGAGCAGGGGCAGCCCCGCCCGCCCAGCCCTGCTCTCTGTGGGTCACTGTTGATTGCACACCACGGACAGCAGGGCAGCAGGGCAGCGCTGGACTCTTGGACTCCACGGCCCCAGAGCGTTGGCCCCGCTTGTTGTACTACTGCCCAGTGCACATGAGTCTGGTCTCTATGGTGCCTCACAACCGGCATCTCAGCACCCGGGAATCTCAGACAAGGGACGACAAGTCTCAGAACAGCCTGGGCTACAGAGCGAGATGGTGCCTCCTGTGCTGTATGGGCAATGGAGGATGTTGAAAAGGGTCTCACCCACTGAGCCTACACAGATGTCTGCTCCCCGAACCCTCAGACATCCCCCCCGGACACTGGGGGGAAAGGGGTTAAGGACCCTAAGTTAAAGTTCTCAAGAAACCATGTCACGGTTGCGGGCGGAGAGCTGAGCTCTGCGAGGCCTGGAAGCCAGAAGCCAGACCACAGCCTGGATCACAGGAGCGAGAACCAAGGTGCTGCGTGGGGTGTAGAGGCTCCCAGTCCACATCTTCCCATTTCCCAGCGGTCCTTGCATTTCTGATAATTCCTTCCACCAGCATGTTCCATTCCAGCTTAGGTAGAACCTACATATGAACGGGCCGTCCCAGGCGCCTGTGCCCACCCACCACTGCTGCCCCAGCGTTGCCCCACGTCAGCGTGTCTACCCACAGTGCCTTTGCAGAGCTGGTTCCACTCCTGGCTCTGGCCACCCACACCTCGGTGCTGGCAGCTGCTGCCGCTTCGGGCTCAGGGACAACAGACCAACATGACCCTTCCTGCCCAGTCTCTTTCTCCTGTGGTGGTTTACGATGCACGCCTATCCTCTAGACCTCTCTGCAGTGTGAACCATGGCGGGACCCACGGCCACCTCCTCACCAGCATCTACTAGTTCACCTCATGGACACTCCCCAGAGGAAAAAGGCCTCCCCGGGGGGCGGGGGAACGGCCCTGCCCATATGGGGCGCTGACGTTGAGGTCATTCAGGGACACAGCTCACCCAGCACACACAGCTCCACAGGAATGGCAGCCCTCCTCTGTCATCCTGGCTCTCCGGAGGCTGAGACAGGAGGATTGGGAGTCTAAGGCCAACCTGAGCTACACAAGAAGACCCTGTCTAAAACATGAGGAGAAGGGACGGCCACAATGATGGGCTGGGGAGATGGCTTGATAGTTAAGGAACTGGCTGCTCTTCTAGAGGGCTGGGTTCCATGCCAACCATCCACACGGTGACTAGCGACGGTACCTGCAGTTCCGGGGGATCTGGCACACCATGTGACTACAAACCCATGAGGACACACACACACACACACACACACACAATGAAACAGCCACAGTGAGCGGCTTCCTTATACCTACTGCGGCTGTGCTAAAAAACGAGGCAACGTGCGCCAGCGAGGGCTCAGGGGGTGAAGGAGCTTGCTGCCAAGCTGGACTCCCTCAGTTCAAACCCGAGGACCACATGGGAGGAAGGGAAGAGTGATTCTTGTAAGTTGACCTTGCACCCTCAGGGCAGTACCCATGAATATGACATACACTATGAAGAACTAAAAACAACCACTAATGTCAGTGAAGCTAGTCACAGGAAGCCACCTGCAGCCGGCAGGGAAGAAGTACTGGTGACTGTGGGCGAGTCTGGCTTGTCCTCAGTCAGACACACGGTTTCTCTGTGACTCAGCGAGTCCACCCTCAGGCAGCCAACAGGGGAAGTGACAAGCCCGATCCACCCAAATCCTGTGCACAGTCCCTGTGGGACTTTCCAAAAACAGCCAGCACCAGGAAACGCGGACATCTGGCCACGGAGGAACGGCACACACCACGGGCGTCTTGTCCCCATGTTGGAGTATTACTCAGCCATGAACAGAAGTGAGGCTCTGACAGCCCACACTGTGGAGGGGCATGAACATGAGGCTCAGTGAGGGACCAGGACACAAAGGCTACACCCTGTGGGCTCCCAGACAGGAAGTGGACAAGTGGGTGCCAGGAGGTGCTGAGAAATGGGTGCGGTGATGGAAGGTTCTGGAATAAGACTGCACGGTTTTGATACAGCACTCCTGAGGCCAGCAGGGGAGGGTGCAGAGGCCGGAGGACCCAAGTCTAATGCGCAGAGCCCACATGAAGGCAGAGGAGGGGAGGGGCCATAGCTCGTGCCTTGGCACATGCAGAGCTGGCTGCAGTGCATGTGGACGGACGGACAGACGGACGGACAGCAGGGTGATGACTGAATGCAACGCGAGCTTCGACTCCACAGCTGAGCACTGCAGCCACGGGTGTGAACGCCAGCCACCTGGACTTCAGAGAGGCTAGGTAAAGCCTGCAGCCTCTCTCACACATCTCCAACAGCTTTACTGTGGCAGGTGGGTCACCTGGAAGCACCCAGGGACACCCGTGCACAGCCTCCTGACTGGGGAGGCCGGGCTGTGGGCAGCAAGTCCTCCCCTCGGCCTCCGCTGTCCTGGGACACTCGCTACCTCTTTGGAACAAGAGAGGAAAGGAAGTCACGAGGTGGTGGTGGCTGACAGAGGTGGGGGCAGCCGTACACACTGCAGGTCGTCAGGAGCTGCTGGCGGCCAGGACTGCAGGTGTCGGGCAGGGCGGCGGGGTGGGGTGGGACCCCAGGTGGACACTGGGACCCCACTACCCTTGTTTTCCAGGGTGACTGTCCCTCTGACCCATCGTACAAGGCAGACCCTGTGCTTCCCTGATGGGTCAGGCTTCAGGAGGTAAACAGGAAGCCAGGCCAGGCAGGGCGACAGGCCACCCACTGTCCTCAAGTAGCTGGACAGTGGTTGAAGAGAAGGCTCCAGAGTCTGTCGCGAAGAGATGACTGTCAGGCAAGGCGACCCCACCAAAGTCTCAGGCAGAGGACCCCACAAGGACACGTGACCCCCAGAGGTTGTATCCCCCAGGGGCACAATGCCCACTGCACAGAATTCCTGGTTATTTTTTCTTGTGTCCCCAGCCTGTCTACAAGACACACACCCCCAGCTCAGAAAACAACAGGAAAAGGGGGTGGGGGGCTGGGCTGAGGCTGAGTGGACAGGGCACTCTCCCAGCATGCACCAGGATCTGAGTTCCATCCTCAACATCGGGTGAATGAGGCACCTCATAAACGAGTTGTGCTGGCACACGCCTGTCACCCCAGGACTCAGGAGGTGAAGGAAAGAGAATTGGTAGTTTCGGATCATCCTACGCCAAATAGTGAGTTTGAGACCAGCCTGGGCTACAAAAGACAATAACAAAAATAAAAGGAGGGAACAGAGAAGATTACAAAACTGGAGAATTCCTGTCTATGACGTCCAACCAGGAAGCCATCAACAGTCGACGGACACTTCTGACAACAGAAAACTAAAACTTGCTGACGGTTGG
This sequence comes from Apodemus speciosus, assembly GCA_002335545.1. Taxonomy (NCBI): domain Eukaryota; kingdom Metazoa; phylum Chordata; class Mammalia; order Rodentia; family Muridae; genus Apodemus; species Apodemus speciosus. The sequence continues at coordinate 320,208 of BDUI01000023.1, forward strand.
TAGTCACGAGAAGAGTGGCGACAGTCGTGCCACAGGTGAGAGAAAAGGTCTACAATATACAAAGAGCTCTGACAAGCCAACAAAAGACTACACGCCTTTAATCCCAGCACTTGGGAGGCAAAGGCAGGCGGATCTCTGAATTCGAGGCCAGCCTGGTCTACAGAGTGAGTTCCAGGACAGCCAGGGCTACACCGAGAAACCCTGTCTCGAAAAACCAAAAAGAAGAAGACTGCACGATTGGACACTGAAAAGATAGTCTCCAGAACATGAGGCCCAAGTTGTGTTTGGCAAAGGACCAAAGGCTTCCAAGGTAAGGAAAATGGCTGGAGAGGCCAGATGGGAGCAGGCAATGGTGACAGGGCACCGTGGCAAACAGCTTCCAAAACAAACAAAAACCAGTTCCCAGAATCAGGTGTGCTGGCCTCAGCTGAGCTCCTGCAACCCACCCTGCCCACTGAGCCCACCATCCCCTCATCACCGTAGGCCCAGCCTCTATCAGATCTCTGAACAGGGTGGACACCAATGTGGTGACCCTCCTGGACTCCAGCACCCTCGGAGGGCTAGCGGCTCAGTGCGCATGTGCAACTCTCCCTGGCGCAGCCGCAGGAGGCTGGGGAGCCCCTGCTCCCTGAATCCCACTCCCCCACACACTGACAAAGAGAGCCACACGAACCAGGACCCCTGAAGGCCTGTGACAGCACGGGGGCTGCTCAGCCCCACGCCGATGCTGCCGCTTTGCGATGGCTGCGCTAATTCCCAGCTCCGCATAATCCTGTGGCCGGGTCTCCCCTGGCATGGGGACCGGGCACAGGGATGACAGTCAGGGCCGGGCAGACCGCTCGCCCACGGCTCCACTCAAGGGACACGGCTTCCCGCCAAGGCCGGTGTGGCCTTACCTGCACCCAGGCAGCCACACCACGGGTCCCCAAACCTGCAGCATATACAGACAGCTCAGGGTGCTGAGCAGGCTGGGACCCAAATCCTCATAAGCAAGAGCTGCAGGCTAGCCCCTGGCCATTGAAGCCCCCTAGCCTACCAGGCACAGCAGAAGCTCAAGGAAGGTCAATGCTGGACCAGCAAACTGGCTCAGTGAGTGAGGGGCTTGCTGCTAAGCCTGAGCAGCTGAATTCCATCTCCAGGACTATAAGGTAGGAGAGGACCAACTCCTTTGAGCATGTAGCCAAGGCTAACCTTCAATTCCTGACACTCAGGGTTCCACCTCCCTGGTGCTGGGATGACAGGTGTTGTCCACCACAGCTGGTTCACGTGGCACTGGGGCTGAGCCCAGGGGCTCGGATGCCCCAGGCCAGCTCTGCCCACGTGGACACTCCTCATCAGGTCCTAGCTGAATGCCACCTTGATGATGGCTGACCCTTATCCGCCGGGCTCCTGATTCTGACAAACACCTTCTGAGAGCAGCAGACTGAGTCTGCGTGCGTCTGTGACCCGCGGTCCCAACGGCAGCTGCCCAGCTCCACAACTGAACAGGGACACAGCCATGGCAACCCGTGGGATGATGGGCACGGCCCGCGTGCCAATCCAACCTAATTGACAAAGCCTAGCACGGGGGCTGCGACGACTCGGGCCCCTGCCCCGGCTTTACCTGGTCCTTGTGTGTGTACATCAGCGCCCTGGTCCCAGCAGTCCAATCGAGGAAGGGCCCCAGAGCCTCTCTCCATTGGGGAGACTGAGGCAGCAGTCACTGAACTGCAGGATCTCAAGAGAACACCTAGGCCAAGACTTGACTGAACCCTTTGCCTCTAAGACCAGCAGTCCTGGCCCTGACGTCGAGGTCAACACCTCTTACTGGTCTGTGGCGTCCACCACCTGGCACACTTGACGGTCGCCGCGCACCTGTGGAGTGCCACCCTGCTCTGGTGCTGAGCCGCTGCAGGAACACAGAGGTTCTTGTGGCTGGGCGGAGGGCGCAGGGATGAGACAGGGAGGGAGGAGGGGGTGGGGGCAGCGATGTGGGCACAGGGAGGGCCCTGAGCCAGTTTTTACGGGGCTCCCTGTGGAATGGAGAATTGGTGGAAGCAAACTGAAGGACGACGGTGCTGGACCGGCAGAGGCATGGGGTGGAGACGTGGGCAGGCTCTGCGGTGATTTTAGAAGCAACGCTGACATAATTCGCCGCCAATTTGGATGGGGGAGGAGGCAGCGGCAGGTTGGGAACGCTGCAGCTTAGGACCCGTCACACCAGAGCCCAGGCAGTAGCCGTGTCCTCGCATCCAGGGTTCCCAGCCATGCCACACACCCGCAAGTCACACGGCCCAGCATCCACAGGAAGGCGGGAGGCAGGTGGTTGGCGGGCCAGGCCTCTGGAGGAAGGAGGCTTAAGGTAACTGGATTCTAAACACCACAGAGATAGGTTTCCTTCCCATCAGATAGGTGGAGATTACCAGAGCAGATAACAGGGTGCTGACAGGGCTGCAGGGCAGACAGGCGCCCAGAGCACCAGGTCTTCTGGGAAGCGGGGTAGGGGGAGGGGTAGGGGTAGGGGTAGGGCCTCACTCTTCCCGACTATGACCTCCAGCCCCCACATGGCTGGGGACACCACCACTGGACACCCACCATGTTCACGTGGAGGCAGGTATGCAGTTGGTGGTAAATAAATGCAACTGACTCCTTTTAGTCGGTCGGGCCTCTGGTGCTTCAGCCCAAGGTCAGAGCAGATCCGGATGGCTTCTCCATTTTACAGGTGGGACACAGCAGGGAACCAGACTGGAGGATGGGACTCGCAGGCAGCTATGGGATTCTATGTGGATGACTAAGAGGACTCTAGGCAGGGAAAGGAACTTCCAGGAGGATCAGCCCCTAGGGGTCAGACACAGGTCTGTCCAGAGTTAGGTGACAGATCCTGTCTGCTCCAACTAGCTTGTCACCCCCTCACCCCCCGCAGGGATGAAGAGCTAGGCTCCATATGGGGAAAATGTCTGCCAAGGCTGCGGGACCGGAGTGCCTGGAGCTAGGGTTTACGCCCACTAAGGGCCCTCCCTGCTGCCCCTGCACAGTTTCCCCAGCGCGGCACAGGACACCACGTGACAGCACAGAAGGACAGGTGGCTGGAGGCAAGAAGCAGGTTAGCTCCCACTGGGTTCCCAATGGCATAGAGAAAGCAGCCGATCCTGGGGGTGGCGACCCCTGGCTCCCTGGCTCCTCCTCCCCTCCATGGGCTTCCATGAGGACAGGTAGGGAGAACCTTGGAAGCCTGTGTGAGTCCGCAGAGACCTAACTACGGCGGTCAACCACGGAGTACTGCTGGAGGGAGCCTCGAGTTCTGGGAATCCGGAAACTTCCTGTGACCTCGACGGAGAAGGGAGCATTCTGTTCTCTCAGCTGTGCATACCGACCGCCCTGCCTACAGAAGGCAAGTCCAGAGACACTGCTCGTGACAAGGAAGTTGGGTGGCCCTATGGCATGGCAGACAGGGTCCAGGGAGAAGGGTCTGGGAGGTTGGGGGATTGACGGGACACCTGAACACCCAACCAGGACAGAGAAGGCACCTCAACATCATTCCTTTATCCTTCCCCAGCCCCCATTTTAGAAGCAGGTAAACTAAGGCCCACAAATAGGTGATCAGTGGTGTGTAGCAGGGAGGAAGCAGAGGTAACAGTTGCAGGATTGACAGCCCAGCAAAGGGGGTCGCATGGAGGACATACTAGCCCTTCCTTGCCAGGCAGTGTGCGCAAGTGGGGTCCCCCACTAGAATGAGGGTGCTCCAGCATCCCACACACTGTGGAGAAGCCACTCGCCACACACTCAAAGGGTCAAACATGACTCGCTTGTCTCTATCCCCTGCAGCAAGAAAACGGGTTACCGCTTCACCGCTACCGCTCGCTGCTTGCACACGCTGCCAGGATAAAGAGCCGCACCCACGCCCGCCTGCGGCTCCACCGTGTCACCACCCAAGGACCCTAAAACGGGCCGAGCGCTGCGAGCCCGCATCCCCGGGCGGGGCGGTGCAGCCTCCGCGGCCCGAGCGCTGAAGCCCCCTCCCCCGCGCAGGCAATGGGAGAGCGCGTGAACCCCCGCGCCGCGCTCGAGAATGGATTAGCCTGGCGGGCCGCAGCGCAGCGCGAAGCAAGCGGTCGAGACCACGCTCCACGGCGGGGGAGCGGGGCGAGCCCATCGCAGCGACGGGGGGTGGTCGTACTTACCTGCCGCCGCCCCACTCTCCGCAGACCAGGCTGCCTCCGCCGTCACGGCCCCCGCTTCGGCGCTCTCCGCCTCGTCCGGCACCTCTAGCTCCATGTCCGAGCGCTCCGGCGGCGGCGGCGGGCCCGAGGATGCACCCGAGCTCGGCCGCCGCCGCTGAACAACAAGCGCCGCCTGCACTACAGGGCAGAGGGAGGGGCGGGGTCTGGGCGGGGCCTGGCGTCGATTCGAAGCTTTTAACCAATCGGATATAAGGACCGGGCTTAGGGCGGCACCCACTCAGGAGAGTTGCGAGCGCCCTCGGGCGTCCGGTGCGGGAAAGACTTGTGTTCACGTGCAGTATGGGGGCGGAGGGAGGGGCTTCAGCAAAGGGAGGAACCTGACCAATTAGGTAACAGGGGTGGGGCTAAGGTGAAATACGACTCACCAGCGCCTCCAAGCGTTCATAGAGGAATGAACAGACCAACTCAAACCAGAGGGAGGAGCGTCTGCAAGGGACCGCGATGAGGCGGGGCCTAGAGTCTACTACAATCAGGGGCAGAGCCTAGACAGGAAGCTCAGGAGCACCCTAGGCAGACAGCACACCAAAGGCAGAAGCAAACAAATCTACAGGGTAGTGATAAGGCTAGCCCGGTCTACAGTTCCAGCCTAGCCAGGGCTACATAGTGGGACCCTATCTTTAAAAAACAAAAAACCCCCGGGCCGGAGAGATGGCTCAGCTGTTAAGAGCACTGATTGCTCTTCCAAGGGTCCTGAGTTCAAATCCCAGCAACCACAAGGTGGCTCACAGCCATCTGTAATGGGATCCAATTAAAGAGAGTGGCAATATACTCTCATGCATAAAATAAATAAATCTTTAAAAAGCAAAAACAAAAACCCAAACCCAAAACAACAGCAACAACAACAACAACAAAAACCCACAACCAGATTGTGGTGGCACACAGCTTTAATCCCAGCACTGGGGAGGCAGCGGCAGATGGATCTCCAAGTTTGAGGCCAGCCTGGTCTACAAGTTCCAGGAACTCAGAAATCCACCTGCCTCTGCCTCCCCAGTGCTGGGTCTGAGTTATCCTCAGCTATATATTGATTTTTTTTTTTTTTGTGGTTTTTCGAGACAGGGTTTCTCTGTATAGTCCTGGCTGTCCTGGAACTCACTCTGTAGACCAGGCTGGCCTCGAACTCACCAGGCTGGCCTCGAACTCAGAGATCCGCCTGCCTCTGCCTCCCGAGTGCTGGGATTACAGGCGTGCGCCACCACACCCGGCAGCCATATATTGATTTAGAGACCAACCTGTAGGTCTCTAAATCAATAGGAGTTGTGCGTTATAGAAATTTATTACAGGGCTGGAGAGATGGCTCAGTTGTTAAGAGCACTGACTGTTCTTCCGAAGGTCGTGAGTTCAAATCCCAGCACCCACATGGTGGCTCACAGCCATCTGTAATGAGATCTGATGCCCTCTTCTGGAGTGTCTAAAGACAACTACAGTGAAATTACATATAATAAATATTTAAAAAAAAAAAAAA
>BDUI01000023.1:326384-338321 GCA_002335545.1 Apodemus speciosus
TACGTATATTATTACGTATATTAGAAGTGTATTGCCGGGCAGTGGTGTCGCACGCCTTTAATCCCAGCACTTGGGAGGCAGAGGCAGGTGGATCTCTGAGTTCGAGGCCAGCCTGGTCTCCAAAGTGAGTTCCAGGACAGCCAGGGCTACAGAGAGAAACCCTGTCTCGAAAAAAACCAAAAAAAAAACAAAAACAAAAACAAAAACAAAACAAAACAACAAAAAAAAGAAGTGTATTTTACTACTGTCATTTTATCATGTTACAACATAAGTTATCAATAAAAATAAGCATACGTCATATTGCAAAATGATATATATGTATGTAATATATATTGTCTGTCGTGTTTTTGAGACAGATACTCCAGACTCAGCTTCCCCTTTGCTGGGACGACAGGCCTGGCCATCTTGTCATTTAAGACAATTGCATCAGAAAGAGCGCTTTGGTGTGTGGCAAGGGCAGAACTGAGTCAGCTTGACTAAAGCCAGGGCTTCCAAAGTGTGATCACTGGAGCCCAGCATCAGCACCTTCCGAAAGCAGGTCAGGAGCGTGAGCCTGAAGCCTTCTTGCCTCAGGAAATAAGACGGAGGTCACCAACTCCTCCAGAGATGTGGACACCTCTAAAAGCTGAGATCTGTTTGGGCATCCCAGGAAGGAACTAGGTCAGGAGAGCTAAGAGGAAGCAAAGTTAAAAAAAATAAAAATAAAACCTGAAGCTGGAAAGTCACAAGGGGCCAGGTGTACAGACAGGAAAGTCAATGCCAATGGAATAGATAATCATCTTGGGTGTGGCTAAAAGGTGCAGCCCCGCCTAGAATTCCGGAGCGAGGGGGCTGGGGCGTGGCCAGGGGTGGAGTTCCCGCCTAGAATCCCATAGTGATGAGCTGGGCTGTGCAAAACTCCGACGCGAGAGTTTTGATTATTCCTGTGACTTCCTTTGCGACGAGAGCGGGAAGCTTGACAGCGGGTGCGTTGCAGCAAGAGGTACAGCCCGTTCATCCCTCAGGATGCTCAGGGGTTTCTGACCACCTACTCTGTGGCACTTATAAGTGCTGTGGTGTGCAGGGCTAGCTAGGCCTCTCTGGGTGCTCAGGGGTTAAGGCCTGTCTGGCCACGTGAGAGGACCTTGCGACTGAGCCACACGCCCTCCCACCTGCGAGCCCGTCCTCTCGTGCACTCACCATTGCGCACAACCTGCACAGCCCTGCCGGTTCCACCCGGCAAAGGGACGCGACGCACCCGTCGCCGTCCCTTCCACTCTGCTCGCTCTGAGCAGACAGGTTGTCCTGCCTGAGCGGCCAGCTCGGATCTCCTCCCTGCCACCCATGCCAGACAGCCATCCAGGGCCCGCTTCCACCTCCCACCCTACGTCCACACTCAGCCTTCCAGACGGGTAAGTCCCCAGCTGAGCTCATCCCAAGGGTTCTACGGAACCAAGTGATCCCATCTTGGGTTCCCGGGACCCCCACGTTTGCTCTGGGTGCCCCCCATGGAAGCCGGAAGCTGGCATCCTGTGGGGGCATCTGACACAGTTTCAGAAAGTTGGAGCGGCTGCAGTTTCTACCCTGGCACAGTGCCCAGGACACTGCAGCCAGCCTTCAAAGGGTCATTGTGAGCGCAGGTGGTGGCTGGGGAGGCCCTGATCCCCCAGCAGGACGGATCTCAGTTCCCGTGGGGTGCTGGCCTGCAGTTTTGGGAGATGGCAGAGGAAGTTGGGGTATTCCTGAACTAACTCTGGGTTTTTCTGGAACTCTCCCTGAGGGTCGCCCCATATTTCCAAGGCATGGATGTTATACATTGTTGGGACAGGAGAGGACAGGAGCTCTGTCAGCTCCCCGGGACACATCTGTCAGCTGAGAATTGCACTATGAGGGTAGAATGGATGGACAGATACCTGACCGGGATTGACAGAGGAGTTGGGAGGGGCATAGGAATTCCTTCTGTGTCAATTGCCCCAAAACAAAGAAAAACAATTCCTTCAGGAAGGTGTGTCCAGCCACCCCTGAGGTTACTTTATTCTGGACCAGGAAGGCTCAGGACACAGGGTGGACCTGGCATCAGGAGTTCCGACAATCGGCCGTTGCACTAGCCCAGCCTCAGTTTCTCATTTTGCACCGTGGAGCAGCCAATGCTGCAGTAACAGGCGCTGGGCCGCGGTGGGTGCTCATTGCCAGTTCAGTTCCCTGTTATTTGGCACAAATGAAGTAAGGCCCAGACAGAGAAGCTGCTCCCCTGGGCTGCACAGAAGGTTAAGATTGTCTCACAGTGGGCCTTAGAGCTGACCCCTAAGAAACTGCTCTGGGTCGACGTCTAGAAAAATCCCTGCCTGTCCGGCCTAGCACTTCCGTGTGGCACCGATTCTGGGGAAAGTCCACACTGAGAATTTAGGCTCAGTCCTTCCTCCTGGGCCTGGCCGGGTGCCAGAGAGGCAGTGTTTGCTCAGGGTAGAACCCAACACCCTTTGTGGCCGAGGTCAGTGGGACACGCGGCTATGAGGACGGGCTGCCTAACGATGTGTGTTCCTGGAGCATTTACTGTATGCCATGTACGCTGGGAACGAGCCTCAGAAATTCATAATTTTATCCTTTCAGCTTTTGGAGACAGGATCTCACATAGTTCAGGATGGTGTCTGTGCCCATAAGTAGCTAAGGGTAACCTTGAACTCTTAATCTTCCCTCATTTACCTCGGTGGCTGGGATGACAGGTGTCCCCATCACGTGTGGCTTGTTCTCCCTTAGGAAGATGGGAGCACTGGGGGTGAACTGACGTTTGGGGTGGTGACAGGTTTAGGCAGAGGGTTAAGGCTCAGGCAAGTGTGCTGAGAATGGGGGGAGCCAGGAGCCAGGAGCAGAGCTGCCAAGCTGGGTGGGAGCCATGGAAGGCTGTGCTCAGAGGGAGGCGGCTCAGTGTTCCGTGCGCCCTCTGGTGGCTGATAAGGGGGTGACTGTCAGGAAGGATCAGGTGGAGGGTCAGGGTCAGGGGCCCGAGCTCAGAGGCGGGAAGGCTGGCAGAACATCAGGACACACATGAAACCCTGCCAAAAAGTTAAATTATTAAAAGGACGCTCAAGAGCTGTGAAATGTCTTGAGCTAGAGACACTGCTGGTCAGCCACACACACTCGTGGAGCCCCCACCTCATTTTCACCCTGCAGACTGAGTGACAAACCCCATACCCCAGGTCTACATAGTGACACCACCAACAGCAGCAACAACAACAACGACAGATGCCACTCCTGGGTCCCACGTGCTCCCTAGTGGCTGAAGCTGGCATTGCAGTCCCAAGTGCTGGAGCCGGGCTCAGGGAGTCTGGTTGGGAGCCCTGTTTTACAGGGAAGCTGAGGCGAGGAGTCTCACTGGAGTCTTGGTTGGCTTACCTCCTCGGCGTCCCAGAGGTGAGCTTCCTCAGACTTCTCCTCTACTTCACTTTGCCTTGCTGTGCATTTTGTGGTGAGGAGTACCGTGGACCTCACTGCAGTCCAGGTTCCTCTAGAATTGACGGCAGTCCTCTTGCCCCAGCCCTCCCCTCAGGAGCGCGGGGATATCAGGTGCAGGCCACCACTCCTAGCTATTTACAACGTCTAAATTCTTTTTATCAGCAGTGCATGTGGTGCAAGCACGCGAATGCACTCGCACCGTGGAAAAGGGGCAGCTTTCCATCGCTTCTCTCCTCCGCGGTGGGTGGATGCACTCTCCCGGCTCCCTCCTCCCCAGGGTCAGTCCGAGCCACGCCTACCTTCCTCCACTGAATCCTCCTGGGCCTCTGACTCCCTTGCCTCACTGTCCGGACCTACATCTCTGCCTCTCCGTTGCCCGATGGCACAGCCTCCATTCTGTCTCTCCTCCTGAGAGCAGGGCCTGCTCCTCCCTCCTCTCAGACCCAGCAGTGTACACCATTGAAGCTCTTGGGGCATTCTTGAGTTCCGGTTAGACCTGTCCTGCCACACTTGAGGGGGACATCACACCTTTCAGTGACCCCTGACTCCACCCCACCCCACAACCCCAGGCCCTTCCTTCCGCGCATGCCTCAGTTGCCCCAGACGTGTGAGAATAGCCAAGCAGAGTCCTGGAGGACTCTACACCTCCTTTCTGGCCTGCAGACACTGCCTCCTCGTGGCTGGCGTCAGTACTGCAGCCCGAACACGCCTGTCCAGAATGCATCTGCTTCACCCCCTGGGTTCTGCTTCGGGGGCAGATTGGAGAGTTTCTTTAATTCTTAATCTCTACATAAGTATTTATTTATTTGTGTGTGCACATGCGCACATACTGTAGCAGGCAGAGGCCAGTGCGGAGTGGTAGTCTCTTTCTATTCTGTGCGTCGTGGGGATCGAACTCAGGACCTCAGGCTTGGCAGCAAGGCCCCTACCCCAAACTGTTTCACAGGATACTGGACACTATAGGCCTCAGGGGCTGAGGATGGGTGCTATGGAGACTGAGGCAGGAGGATTGGATTGTGAGCTTCAGGCTACATATGAAGTCTGGCCTCAAAACGACAGCAGAACCCGCCCTAGGTGGTACACATGCAACTAGGTCTCCGAGCATGGGAAACGATCCTTTAAACCACCATCATTCTCTCTTCCAGATGGGGAAACTGAGGCACAGATCTATTCAGTGGCTTACAAATAGACAAACCACAACAGTGCCCTTTTAGCCCACCTGCCCACTCTGCCGTGCAGAGCCCAGGATCTTGTTATCCACAATGCTAGGTGCCCAAATAGGAGCACAGAGTGGGACAGTAACTTCCTGGGGACACACAGAAAACAGACAAAAGACCTGAGATTGAACTCCAACCCTGAGGGTCTGAGAACACACGTTTCTTCTCTCACAAGGTGTGTGTGAGGAAATGCTGGGGCAGGACAGTCTCTGTGGGGCCCCCAGGTGCATAAGTGTTCACTGTGTCCTGGAACTGGCTGCCCTGGGACTCACTCTGTAGACCAGGCTGGCCTCGAATTCAGAAATCCAACTGCCTCTGCCTCCCAGGTGCTGGGGTTAAAGGCGTGCGCCACCACCGCCCGGCTCAAACCCCCTCTTGCACGCCCATCTTCTCCAGGGAGCCTTCGGAACACTAGACTTTCTGCTTTGCCTCTGGCCTTCTCCCTCCCTCCCTTCCTTCTCTTGCTAGTGCTGTGAGGTGACAATTGGAGGTTGCTAGTGCCCGGGTTTGTCCTTTGACCTTGGGTTGGGCTGGGGATCAGGCTATTTTTACTACTGAATGGTTTGTGGGTGGGGCCAGCCCCAGCCCCACCCATCCAGGTGACTGTCTTCTTGTGTCTAGGCTAAACTGACTGGACCTTTCTACCCTGAGGATTCAGTCTGAGTTTGAAATACACACTTGGCTGGAGTCAGGGTGACTCGGAAAAGGCCAGGAACACGACTGGATTGTCTGGGAGACTGTTGTGTTGTTGTTGTTGTTTTTGAGAAAGTTTCTCACTGTAGCCCAGGTTGGCCCAGATCTCACTATGCAGACCAGGCTGGCCCCAAACTCACAGAAATCTTCCTGTCTCTGCCTCCAGAGTACTGGAAACCGCTCTTTTTTTTTTTCCTTTTGGTTTTTCGAGGCAGGGATTCTCTGTGTAGCCCTGACTGTCCTGGAACTCACTCTGTAGACCAGGTTGGCCTTGAACTCAGAAATCCTCTGCCTCACAAGTGCTGGGATTAAAAGCGTGCGCCACCACTGCCTGGCCCTCTTGTTTCATGCGTTTGGTGTTTTCCTGCGGATGGCTGTGAGCCCTGTGGATGCAGTTCCCACGGAGGCTGCCAGGGCGTGCAGGACCTCAGGGGCGGGATACACAGGAGCTTGAGCTCTTTGCGGGGATTTGAACTCAGGTTCTCACGCTGTCATAGCAAACGTTCTTGTGGGGCAAACTGTTAACCCACCTTCAGAACCCTCCTGCTACAGCCCTCCCTGCCCACCACACACTCGCCTCTTTGCCATCTCACAACCTTCGCCTCCTCCCGACTCCCTCGCAAAGCTTCTTAACCATGGGCCGCCCGGACGAACCTCGAAGTGGGTCGGTTTCGTACGTGGGAAAACAACAGACCAGAACCGTACGCGACCCGGGACTCCGTTCCGCCTGGCCGTGACCGCTCCGGGTTTTCCCGGCAGCCCCGCCCGTGCGTTCGGCTGCCCCGGCTGCCGGGCTCAGCCCGGATAAGTGGGAAACCAGGTCCGGATCCCTTGTGTCCGGACTGGATCGCGGCGGGGCGGATGGCCGCTTCCCGGAGGCGTGCCCGGCTGGGGCGGGGCGGCCCCCGGACCTGAAGGAGGAAGAGCAGGTGCAGCGGGGAGCGGCTGGCGGAGCCCGGGAAAGGCGGGAAGGCGACTCCTACCCCGCCGCGACCACCCCCAGCCCAGAGTGGGGGGCTGATTGTTTCCAGGCCCCTCCAGGTCCTGACCCCCATAGTGGGGGCTGCCTGACCGTTTCCAGGACGCTTGCTGTGCACCATGGCGGTGAGATTCCAGGCGAGTTGGACGCTTGGAACCGGTGGTGGTCGGAATGGGAGTGGGACCTAGGTTTTCAAAATCCTGTCCGCCTGCTTAACAGGCAGGGAAACTGAGGCCCGGAGAGGCGCGGGGGCTAGCCTACGGCTACATGCCGAGATAGATCTGTGAACTAGCCCCAAAAGCCACCTCTTGGAGCTTCCTCAACCGCTTCAGTCCACAGACCTGAGTTCGAACCCCACTGAGACAGTGAGGTCGCCCATGTGTGATCCTGAAAGTGGGTGGCTGTGTTTTGTTTCTTGACTGCTAGCATTTATTGAACACCTACTGTGTACAAAGAGTTTAAGGAGCCTGGCGGGTCAGATGACAGTAGCCAGTTCTGGGGACCCTGGAGGAAGTTTGCCCTTCTGGCGTGGAGCCCAAACTCCTACCCAGGAAGAGTAAACTGAGACCTGGCTGCTGGGTCACACGCCAAGCTTTATGTCTGCGAGGCTTCCTGCGGGTTTAGGAGAAGGAATGACCTTTCCCAGGCCCCGCCGACAGACCTGTCCCCAGCCCCGCGCCTGGCCTAAGCCAGCGCCCCCGGGCGGGCGGGCGGGCGGGCGGCTCGTCCCTCCGGTCTCAGGCTCCAGTTGTCCGCAGGTGGCAGGGGCGGGGCCAGGCGCTCACCTGGAGGGGCGGGGCTGAGGGGGTTTTTCGCTACAGGGTTTCTCTGTGTAACCCTGGCTGTCCTGGAACTCACTCTTTAGACCAAGCTGTCCTCGGACTCAGAAATCCGCCTGCCTTTGCCTCCTACTGAAGACGTGCGCCACCGCTGCCTGGCACCTCTAGCATTTTTAAACCACCCTCTTGCTTGTGGTTTTCAAACTCTCCCAAAGCTCCACACTGTGGGGAACTTATCCGGTCCCTAAAACCCCCATCCCAGACTACCCCGAGCGCCCTGACTCAGGAGAATCCGTGGAGGAAACCATGTTAGACTGTGACACCCCAGACTCCAAGGGTAGGGGTGCTACGTTGGAAGGCACCTTAGCCCCGGGGCTCTAAAGGCTGAATAGGCGTTTGCCAAGGACTATAGCTTGTCTAGGCTGAGTGATGGAGAGGTCGGGTTTTCCACAGCTAAGAGCCAGGGCCTGCGGAGCACAGGTGAGGAATCCAGGGATGGGCACAGATGGGGCACCAGGGGTCTTGTCGATCCTTAAGGCACAGGGGAGCCCCGGAGGGTTTTAGACAAAGCCCGTGACCAGCCTGTACAAGCTGGAACAAGCCTGGCCACCTGCCTCCCCTCCCCCTAAGGAACCTCTGCACACTTGGGAAGGCCAAGAAATAAAAACTCCACAGCTGAGTGCAGATAAGCGTTCTGGATTTTTTGTTTGTTTGTTTTGTTTTGTTTTTCTGTTGTTGCTTTGTTTTTTCTTTTTCTTGGAGACAGGGTTTCTCTGTGTAGCCCTGGCTGTCCTGGAACTCACTCTGTAGACCAGGCTGGCTTTGAACTCAGAAATCTGCCTGCCACTGCCTCCCCAGTGCTGGGATTAAAGGCATGTGCCACCACTGCCCAGCAGATAAGCTTTCAGAGTGCCACTTGAAGATCTTTGCCAGGGTTTGTGGAGGTCCCCGTTTGCCTCCTCCATTGGAGGAAGCTGAGGCAGGAGGATCACCATAAGTTTGGAGCTAACCTATGCTGCAGAGCAAGATCCCCTCCCCCCCCCCCACACCACCATCCAAAAGGAAACCAAAGCCCAGGCATCAGAACCAACCGCAGAGCTGGGGAGATTGGAAGGAGGGTGCAGCTCAGCAGAGAGGGGGGCTGGCAGGTGGAGTCATGTGACATTAAAATGAAGTCCTGAGGGGTTCAGCTTTCTGTAGGGATATCTGGACCACCGGACCACCAGACCCAGGACCGAGAGAAGGCTCTGAGGGTCTGGAAAGTGGCAGAGGCAGCCTCTGGGCAGGAGGGAGGCTGGGGTTTTGGGGAGAAGCCTCGTGGCTCTTGTGCTGGAGCAGGGAGAGCAAGAGTCAGAGGAGGGAAGGCAGAGTGTGTCAGTCAGACAGGGAGGAGGACTGCAGGGAGGACTGTGACTGTGATCCTGAGGAAGGTGGGGGCCACGGAGCAGCCTTGAAGCTGCTGCAGACAGGATGCACTGCGGAGGGCAGAGCAAGCCGTGGACACCACAGCCTTCTCCTGCCCCATGCATGAGCCTGTCCCTGTCCCTACCAGGTGGCAGACATGGAGGAGCTGACCATCTGGGAACAGCACACAGCCACACTGTACAAGGTGAGCTGAGGCCTGCCCCTCCAAGGGAGCCCCTGTGTCTGGGAAGTAATCCTTGCCTGTCACCTGTGTCCCTCAGGACCCCCGCCGCGGCTTCGGCATAGCTGTCTCCGGAGGCCATGACCAAGCCAGTGGATCCGTGGTCGTGTCCGATGTGGTGCCTGGAGGCCCCGCTGAGGGCAGGCTCCGGTGAGGCTCAGAGAAGGCTGCTGGGGGGAGGGACAGTGTGGGGGACAGAAGGCGCCTGGCACCTTCAGCTCTGTCAACAGGGCCTGACTTCCTTGACCTCGTGTCCCTAACACTTCCTGGTCCCAGAGGCTGGGCAGTGCCCGAGGGCAGAATGGCAGAGAACGGGAACAGACAATCTTGGACTGTCCTCTGAGAGCAGGGCAGTTTCCAAGACCTGTAGCCTGAGCCTGAGGCTCCTGGATTCTGGGTGGAAATGGCTCCTGGCCCCAAGGAACTGATGAGTGATAGAGGGGGGAGAGGCACACCTGCAGAGACAGATAGGGAGATACAGAGACTAAGAGACATACACACAGAGAGATAGAGACAGAGACAGAGACCAAGAGACACAAACGCAGAGACAGAGAGATAAAGAGAGACACAGAGCCGGGTGGTAGTGGCACACGCCTGTAATCACAGCACTTGGGAGGCAGAAGCAGGTGGATCTCTGAGTTCGAGGCTAGCCTGGTCTCCAAAGTGAGTTCCAGGACAGCCAGGGCTACACAGAGAAACCCTGTCTTGAAAAACAAAACAAAACAAAACAACCCCCCCAGAAAAGAGAGACACAGAGACCAAGAGACAAAAATCACCTGATGGCAGGAGGGGAGGGGTGCAGCCCTAATTCTCCTCACTGGAGCCACTCCCTCAGGACCGGGGACCACATCGTCATGGTGAATGGTGTCTCTGTGGAGAATGTCACATCTGCCTTTGCCATCCAGATCCTTAAGACCTGCACCAAAACAGCCAACGTTGTAAGTGAACAGAATCTGAGGACACTGAGTTTTTTCCTCTTCTTCTGCTTCTTCTTCTTCTTCTTCTTATTATTATTATTATTATTATTATTATTATTTATTATTTATTTTTTGGTTTTTCGAGACAGGGGTTCTCTGTGTAGCTCCGGCTGTCCTGGAACTCACTCTGTAGACCAGGCAGGCCTCGAACTCAGAAATCCGCCTGCCTCTGCCTCCCAAGTGCTGGGATTGAGTTTTTTCTTATTATGAGTACTTTGTCACTGTCTTCAGACACACCAGAAGAGGGCACTGGATCCCATTACAGAAGGTTGTGAGCCACCATGTAGTTGCTGGGAATTGAACTCAGGATCTCTGGAAGAGCAGTCAGTGCTCCTAATCTCTGAGCCATCTCTCTAGCCCCCCGGGGAAACTGAGTTCTAACCCAATAAGGCAGGTGGCCCTGTGATTTTGGAGATGGAACTGCACACTTTTTCTTAGAATTTTGTTTTCTGGGGGTGTCAGGATTGGAATTCAGGACACCCTATACATTCAGCCTGTGCTCCTCCCTGACCACGCCCATGGGCCCTCGCTAGAGGATTCTAGGCGAGGCTCCACCCTGACCACGCCCACGGGCCCTCGCTAGAGGATTCTAGGCGAGGCTCCACCCTGACCACGCCCACGGGCCCTCGCTAGAGGATTCTAGGCGAGGCTCCTCCCTGACCACGCCTATGGGCCCTCGCTTGCGGATTCTAGGCGGAGCTCCTCCCTGACCACGCCCCCATATTCTCTCTGCGGAATTCTAGGTGGGGTCCAGCTCTTTTTCCTCTTTATTTTACCTAGTCTCACTCCATTTTCCTGGTTGATCTTTATTTTTTCTTTAATGTCCTATTTTATATATGTGGGTGTTTTGTCTGCATGTACATCTATCTGCGCTCCAAAAGAGATCACCTGAATCAGGAGTTAACGACAGTTGGGAGCCACATGTGGGTGCTGGGAATCGAACTCAGGACCTCTGCAAGAGCAGCCTGTGATCTTAATGGCTGAGCCATCTCTCCAACCCCGATGTTCAATTCTTGATCCCGGTGCCTCAGTCCCTGTATAGTTGGAACTACTGAGCATCCAGGGACAGTTTCGCTTCCCAGCGGAATCAGTCACATCGTGGGCCTCCTGGCCTAGCTGCCGTGCTGGATGTGCAGCCCATAGTTGTGCTCGTGTCGGGATGCCTGCCCTTGAAGTCACACACTGGCCCCTGTTAGATGATGACAACTTTGGTGTTGGAGGCCAGAGAGGTGCCGGAACCCCTGGGGTGTTTCTGTGGGTGGGGCAATCTCTCCTCTCTTCCTGCCTCTTCTGACGTCTCTCCTCCGGACTGACAGACAGTGAAGCGTCCCCGTAGGGTCCAGCTGCCTGCCAGCAAGGCTCGTCCAGCTTCCGGCCACCAGCTCTCAGACCAGGAGGAAGCTGACCATGGCCGGGGCTACGAGGGGGACTCCTCCAGTGGCTCAGGTCGATCTTGGGGTGAGCGTTCTCGCCGGTCCAGGGCAGGTCGCCGCGCCAGGGAGGGCAGCCGTGGGCCCCGGAGCTCGGGTGGCGGATCTGAGGCCAACGGTCTGGACCTGGTGTCTGGCTACAAGCGCTTGCCGAAGCAGGATGTGCTAATGAGACCGCTAAAGTCCGTGCTAGTGAAACGGAGAAACAGCGAAGGTAAGGAGCTGCACCGCCAAAACGGAAAAAAGTCAGGCTGGGGGCGTGGTCAGGGGTGGAGTGTGGCTCGCCCTCCCTAGAATCCCCCGGTGAAAGGTCACAGTCAAGGGTAGAACACTTGCCTAGATTGGAGGCTGAAGCAGGAAGATTGCAAATTACTTGAAAGCCAGCTCGGATGATCTTGGCCTCCTAGATGAGGAGCCCTGCCTCAGTTTCCTTCCTCTCCCTTCCAGAGTTTGGGGTGAAGCTAGGCAGTCAGATCTTTATAAAACACATCACGGAATCTGGCCTCGCCGCTCAGAACCGTGGGCTGCAGGAGGGAGACCTTATCTTACAGGTGAGCGCAGGTTTATGCTTCAGGGGGGAAACTGAGGCCAAGGAAGGCAGTGCCACGTTCCAGCCCCAGGAATTATTTCTAATCCTCCCTCCCACCTTGCTCCAAGTCAAATGTTCCTAGTCCCCCACCAAGCCCCCTTTCTTTCTTTTTTTAAAGAGTGTGCTGTAAGAGCCGGGCGTGGTGGCGCACGCCTGTAATCCCAGCACTTGGGAGGCAGAGGCAGGCGGATTTCTG
>BDUI01000023.1:353852-371772 GCA_002335545.1 Apodemus speciosus
TCTGTAGACCAGGCTGGCCTCGAACTCAGAAATCCGCCTGCCTCTGCCTCCCAGAGTGCTGGGATTACAGGCATGCGCCACCACCGCCCGGCTAGTCTATTTATTCTTGAGACAGTCTCATGTAGCCTAGGCTGACCTCGAACTCCTGATCCTCCTGCCTCAGCTTCCTGTGTGTCCAGCCTCCATTTCTGTGGTTCTTGGAGTGGAACCTGGCTGCTAACCAAGCCCCGATCACTAAGCCCCACTTTCTTCTATTAGTGGATAGAATACATGGATGTTACTATGTAGTGCAGGCTGGCCTGGAACTCAGAGCCATCTACTCACCTCTGCCTCCCAAGAGTGGGGATTGAGCTGGAGTTCATCACTGCCATCACTCCCGGCTACCCATAGTTAAGCCAAGATCTCATATAGCCTAGGCTGACCTCAAACTTGCTGTGTAGGACAGAGCGACCCAAACTCCTGATCCTCCTGCCTCCACCTCCACATCACAACCTACTGTCCTTACGTTTGAGCTTTCAAAAATTCCACATGGGATATAAGCATGATTTTACTGTGACGTTTAAAGTAAATAAAGATCTAAATCGTTGTTGTTATTGTTGTTTGAGACAGTTTCTCTGTGTAGCCCTGGCTGTCCTGGAACTCAAGCAGTAGACAAGGTTGGCCTTGAACTCAGAGATCCTCCTACCTCTATCTCCAGAGTACTGGGATTGAAGGTGTGCCATCACCGCTTGGACTGGGGACAAGAATTTAACGAAATATTCTTTGAATGGGCGATAGCTACAGAAGTTTAAAACTAGTCATTGGACGGCCAAAGATAGTTTTAAAGACTACATTTCCCAGAAGGCCGCGGGCGCCTCCAACGCCCTAAAGCGGCTCTGGAGCGCTGACGTAACCCGGAAGCATGCACGTGCGAGCGGCCGGCGAGCGTCATGGCGGCTGCCCGTCTCCTCCGGGCTTCCCGGGTGTGGGCCCGCTGGCATCCCCGGGCGCTCCCTGTTCCCGGGAAACCTGAAGAATTCTTTATCCGGGAATATGCCAAGAAGCCAGGTGAGTCGGCTCCAAAGGAACCAACGCGGGTGCGGCGGGCGCGCTCCTTGGCAGGTGGGGCTCCGAGAATCAACTACGCAGGCGCAGCGTGCTCTGTGTAGGCTCGGTGCGCAGGCGCGGCCCTTGCGGGCCAGGACAGGGCGGGGCCAGACTGGATTCCGCGCTCCAACTTTGAGTAAATCACCAAGCACAACCAACATCAGCTAAGTTGTCATTGTTTTAATTAAAAAAGTAATATGGGTGGGCAAGTTGGTTCAGTGTGCTTGCCTTGAAAGCCTGAGTTTGATCCCCAGGACCCACGTACATAGGAAAGGAGATGACTGACCCCACACGCACTGTGACAGTGCTCCCCCCCCCCATGATAATTATTTTAAAATTACGCTTTGAGTGTGAACGTGATGGCATATATCTTTAATCCCAGCACTCGGAGTGGAGAGGCAGGGTGATCTCTTGTTCCAGGCCTGCCAGGAAGACCCCAAAACTTTTTTTTTAAATCTTTTTTTTTTTAAGATTTATTTATCGTTATATGTAAGCACAGTGTAGCTGTCTTCAGACACCCCAGAAGACAGCATCAGGTCTCATTACAGATGGTGGTGAGCCACCATGTGGTTGCTGGGATTTGAACTCAGGACCTTTGGAAGAGCAGCCAGTGCTCTTAGCCGCTGAGCCATCTCTCCAGCCTCCAAAACTTTTTTTTTTTTTTTTTGGTTTTTCGAGACAGGGTTTCTCTGTGTAGCCCTGGCTGTCCTGGAACTCACTCTGTAGACCAGGCTGGCCTTGAACTCNGAACTCAGAAATCCGCCTGCCTCTGCCTCCCAAGTGCTGGGATTAAAGGCGTGCGCCACCAATGCCCGGCCAAAACTTTTTTTTTAATGTTTCCTTTTTTGGTGTTGCTCCAGAAGAGCTACACAGTGACACCCTGTCTCCAAAACATAAGTAAAAAATGTCTTAGACATGGTTTCATGCCAAATTGGCCTAGAGTCACTGAGTCATCTCTCCACTCTCGGGGTTGGTTGGTTTGTTTTGAGACAGGGTCTTGTGACTCCTCAATAACCTCAGCTCCAGAATGCTGATGACAGGCTTGTGTCACCATGTCAGCATCCCTGAATGGAAGACGGGTTGTGTGGTAGGGACTGGGCCTTCAGGGCACACAGAGTGGGACGGGTTATGCATGAGATAGCTGGGGTCGTTGGCTGTTCGAGGAGGGCAGAGCTGGGCAAGCTGTCGTGACCTGCGCTCTCTCTGTGCAGCTGGCAAGGGCGGCAAGGGGGCCGTGACCGCCGAGGCCCTGAAGGACCCTGAGGTGTGCACAGACCCCACTCAGCTCACCACACATGCCATGGGGGTCAACATCTACAAGGAAGGCCAGGATGTGACCCTGAAGCCAGACTCCGAGTACCCCACATGGTAAGTGAGCCACTCTGCACCGGAAACCTTACCCCCAGCCTGCGGGAACATAATACTCCAGGACCGCTCCCTCGGGCCTGCTGCGCTGGGTGCCAGTGAGTGCCCAGGGCCGTATGTCCCCACAGGCTGAGGGGGCAGAGGGACTCGTTTCCTGACATTTACAACTGATCCCTAGCAAGCCTTGTTCCAGAGACGCAGAGGGTCGTCAACATCCCCGTCCTAGGGCAAGCTGGGAACCAGTCATCTGAGCAGGCAGACATAGTGGGGCCGCATTCTTGGGAGATGGGGAGAGGCAGGGCCAGTGGAGTCAGACTGGGCAGTAAGTGTTTCCTGGGGAGGCCACATGAACCCAGGACCGAGGTGTGTCCTGTACAAAGGTCCTGGGGCAGGACAGAGCCAGTTCTCTGGGCGTGGAGACCAAGGGGAAGAGAAGCAGAGTTGGGGTGGCTAGGTTCCTTAGCCTCGTTCTCTGCCACGGAGAGTCAGGACAGGGTTCAAAGCCCCGGCTGGACACCACCCATGCCCTGGAGCTATAGGATGTCCATGCAGATCTGACTCTCACCCCCAGGCTGTTCCAAATGGACTTGGGTCCCCCCAAAAAGCTAGAGGAACTAGAGCCGGAGTCCCGAGAATACTGGAGACTGCTTCGCAAACAGAATATCTGGCGTCAAAACCGGCTGAGCAAGAACAAGAAGCTGTAGTGTGAGGATGGGCCCCTCACAGGAGACGGACTGCCTGGGCCCGCGGCCAGCCAGAGGGGCGAGAACTGAGCCCTGAGGCCAGATTGTCCTCTGACCTTCACGTGTTCACCATGGTGTGCAGGCCACACTCACACTAAATAAACAACTACGAAAATAAAGGCATGGGGCTGGAGAGACGGCTCAGCGGTTAAGAGCACTGACTGCTCTTCCAGCGGTCCTGAGTTCAAATCCCAGCGACCACATGGAGGCTCACAGCCATCTCTAATGGGATCTGATGTCCTCTTCTGGTGTGTCTGAAGACAGCGACAGCGACAGTGTACTCACATATATAAAATAAACAAATCTTAAAAAAAGAAGAGAAGAGAGGAGTAGCAGCAGCCACACACGTGATGCGTGTCATGCCCTGTGGTGTCACACCTGGGAGGGGCCTAGCCTCTGCCCCACAGCTGTGCTGTCTAGACCCTCACCTCCAGATCTTGATGGACAGGCCGAGCCTGGCGTGGTCTTCCTGGCCTCAGGCAAGGCTAGACCCAGGTGCTTCAACCATGAGGTCTGCAGCTGGCGGCTCATGTGCCCTCTGGGTGGGTGGTGCTTGTGCCAGCTGTGTCTTGCTGATGAGTAAAGGCAGCTAGGACAGGACTGCCATTCCTTCCTGCTGGGATGTGGGTGCAGCTCACTTGTCATTCACTGGGCCTCAGGGCTGCCCGGGCCTTTGCCATCTGATCGGGAGCCGGCCGAGCTGGGCACGTGGCCTGAGCTCTTCCCACCTCCCTAGGGTCCAGCTGCACCGAGAGAACGGGTAAGATTGTGGCACTGAGGTCCTACACAGGAGAGTGCCATGGGTCGGTCATGGAGATGCGAAGGTAGCAGGTACACCTCCCTTCCCGGGCCTTTGGGTGGTTCTGGCAACCCCACCCCCACCCCCGCCCCTGGGGCTCCATCCATACAGCAGGAGTCCGTGAAGCCCTTTTTTAGCACCAGCCTTCATGATGCTGCCCAGCAGGCAGAGGTGCAAAGGATGTGGCCATCTTAATCCAAATGCCCTGCGGCTCCCCAGATATGTTAGAGTTAGAGCAGAGCCTGTCACCTGATTTCTCCCACCTGCCTCCCAGCCCCAGCCTAGCCTGGCTTGGCCTGGCCTGAGCCTTAGCCCAGGCTGTGCCCTCTGACTAGACCACCTGTGTCTCTTCCTCCTCCTCCTGTTGACATGCAGCCTCAGCCCATGCCGCAGACATGCCAAGGCTCCCCTACAGTCCTTGCATCTCCATGAAGATTCCCACTGCCTGCGTCTCCTTCATTGCTTGGTCCCAGCACCCAGTTGTGGTCGTACACCACACCTGCAGATAGGTGGATGGATGGGTGGGTAGGCCCATGGTGGGTGAGTGAGTGTGGCTGGGTGGTAAGATGGATGGGTGGGTGGGAGGTGGCATGCCTGAGTGGAAGGGTGGCTGGGAGGGTGGGATCACAGAGAGGCGGGTGAGTGCATGGTAGGTGGGTTGCGAAGGCAGACAGATCCAGACCGCCGTCCTTGTCAGCTTTGACTCCCAGTTTGGCTCTACTTTGGTGCCTTGGCTTCCATGGAAGAAAACCACCTTGACCTTGGAGTCAGGAAGCATGGGTCCCTCTGCAAGAGATCTGCTGTCCCGGCATCTCTGTCCCTTCTGCGGCATGGGCGGCCCATACATTCATGGGCACCCTGAGATGGAATGTGCCCGGAACGGCCCAGCTCGGGCCCCCACACTTGGGAGTGACCCTTTAGGCTGGCTTTTGTAGGAACTCCATAAACAGGCAAAGTGGCTTAGGATCCTTCCCCAGTAGGTGACACAACTGTGTGGCAGGCAGGGCCCTGGGAACTGATGGCAAGTGGGTCTCTAGACTGGCTGTTCAGATGCCCTGACCGCACAGGCTGGTGCGGCAGGTGCAGGGGCGAAGGACAGCCTGTGGTCTGCCCATGCAGACAGAGTGGGCAGGGACTTCTGGTGACATCACGGGCATCAGCAATCCTGATGCTGCTTTGAAAGTTCATGGTCACCACAGCTGAATTCAGGGAGCTGGCTGCAGATCTCTGCTCGCTCAGGGCAGCAGGTGGAGGACACACAGGCACCAGACACAATTGTACAAAATCCTTCCAATTGCTCTTTATGGGGTGTCCCAGGCATGGGGATCCCAGGGGCTGCAGAGCCTGTCCCTGGCTCATCCTGGCCCTGTGGCCCTGTATCTGTGTCCTGTCTTCTGCTTCAGGGGTCCTGGCTCCGAGTGGGAGCTGAGCCCTCAGCCTCCTGTCCCCTGGCGGGGGCCGTGACACCCACACTGCGGAGCTCACGGCCCAGCTTCTCCACTATTTTGCGGAAGGGTGGTCGGCGCGCGGGCTCCGCCTCCCAGCAGCTGCCCATGAGGGTGTGCACAGAGCCCGGGCAGCCGTCGGGGGGCTCCATGCGGTAACCCTTCTCCACAGCCTCTGAAACCTCCTTTAGCGACTGTAGACACAGGGGTGTAGTGGGTGGAGGGCAGTCAGCGGCACAGGCGCACAGTCTGCCCCCCCCCCCCCCGGGGATGCTGCTGCTCACCATCTTGGGGTATGGGGCTCTTCCATATGAGAAGACTTCCCACAGCAGCACCCCAAAACTCCAGACGTCCGACTTGCTGGAGAACCGCTGTTGGGGCAGAGGTGGGGTGAGGAGAGTTCCCCGCGGCCTCCCTGGACACAGTCGCAGTTACTCCCTCCCTCCGTGCTGAGCCCGTGCCTGCTTCAGAGATGGGGAAATCTGAGGCTGAGGGAAGCCCTAGGAGGAATGTTGTAGGCCCAGGGCTCACTGGAAAGGCAACCATTTTCCCTTGACGCTCAGAGAGGTCAGGGGATGTGCATAGGGTCACACAGTACAATTAGAACATCTGAGGAACCCCAGAACCCCAGAGAGGAGTAGAAGGCTGCTCACCCCGTTTTTGAGAGCCTCAGGTGCTGTCCACTTGACTGGCAGCCGGCTTGAGTCCAGCCCCTTCCGCTCTGCCTTTGCTAAGCCAAAGTCACTGACCTTGGCCACCAAGTCCTCCGAGACCAGGATGTTCCGAGCAGCCAGGTCCCGGTGGACTAGCTTCTTGCTCTCCAGGTACTCCATGCCTTCAGCAACGTGACTAGAGACAGACAAGGCCCGGTCACCCTGGAGTTAGGCCTCAGTCTCCCCTTCCATTTAGGGACCTACCTTCCCGGAAGGAATGTCACTTACAGAGCAAACTGCAGAAGCTGAGAGGTGCTCACAAGCGCACGGCCCCGCGTGCGCAGGAAGTTCACCAGGTTGCCCTGTTTAAGGGGAGGGACTTGGGGGTCTCCAGGCTGTTGGGCCACCCCTTCCTGTCCACCCATCTGCCACCCTGCACACCTTGCTCACGTGCTCCATGACAATGTACAAGCCATGGTGCAGGATCACACCCAGGAGTCGTACTAGGTTCCTGTGCTGCAGCTTTCTGGGGTGCAGAGGGGCACGTGAACTGAGTACATACCTGGGACCCCATCCCTGGGACCCGGCCCCACCCACGCTTACGTCATCACAGCCGTCTCATCCAGGAAGGCCTGGGCTGTCACATCACACTTGATATTCTTCACAGCCACCTTCTGTCCCAGGTACTCACCCTGTAGGACGGCTGTGGAGGAGGACAGAGCTCAGGACCCACCAGCAAGGCAGACAGACAGACCTGCTGGTGTCCTTGCCTGGAATCCCCCAGTGAGGGGCTGGGGGCATGGCCTGGGCAGAGACTTGGAAATACATTCAGGAAGCCTTGCTCCAGGCCCCCGAATGAGAAAAAATAATTCATGCAAATACGATGGCTGTCTCATTATTCAGAATCCAAATTTCTGTTCCATGAAAGAACCACATGTTTGCATAATTTACAGCTGCTTGGGGTGAACAAGGCTGGCGTGACTGAGACATGCATGCAGTCTACTGTCCTCTGACCCAAGCCCCAGAATAATGCACATGGGAAAGGTTTTCTGAGATCCTGGGAGGTGAGGGTGTGGCTACTTCCCAGACAGCCCACACCTGTCCTGTACCGTCCAGTTGAGGGGTCCGCTCTGAGCACTGCCTGCTGTGCCCCCCTCCTCACCTCCAAACTCCCCCTCTCCAATCTGTGCTCCCAGGGTCAGATGCTGTAGATCGAGCAGCCAGCCAGCTGCAGGGACAGAGAGAGCCACTGAGAGGGAGACAGGAGCACCACCTGCCCCTCCCCCCCCCCCCCTGCTTGCGTTCAGTGAGACTGGGAGAGCTGGCATCCCCACAGCTGGGCACGCCTGAGCGAGTGCCTGTCCCAGAGCTGCCCAAAGCTGTATGGAGGGCACCCCACTCCTGCTACCATTTACAGTCCTGTAAGCGACGGCTGCCCCAGCTTTCTTCAGGACACAGCCCCTAGGTTCCCTAGACTTAAGCCATCCTCCAGGACCTCCCTCTAGGGACAAGGAGCGTGGCTGCTCTTGTGACCCGCCATGCCTATGGGAGAGCCTTCCCCTTGCTGACCCACACAGAACAAAAGGCACAGAAATACAGAGCGTCACAGGTTCTGGAATCTTCCAGGGCTGTAGTCTCCCTAATCTTGTAGTCTGCACAGACCCGCAGTTGCCTCTGAAAGCCTTCCCTCCCAAAGGCCTCTAACCCTACCCTACTGCCACTCTGAAGATTCAAGCAGGACAGACACTTCTCTCCACTGCGATTTTGTCTCTGGGACTCCAGACCCCCCCTCCCCAGAAGTGTGACAGGGTTACCAAGCCAAGGCTGGGGTGTGAGGGTGAGCAATTGAACTAGGGTGGGGGTCTGCCTGGTGTGATGAGGATGCTCCTCGCAGGGGCGGCTCTCACCCTTGGCGAGCTCCTCCTCCGCGGACTTGGCACCCTGTTTCCTCCTTGGCTTCACCAGCCTGGTGCAGATGGCGCCCTTGTCCTTGGTGTAGTGCTGTGGAGCCGGTGGCCGTGAGCCTCTGCCTCTCAGGACCCCGCTCCCACTACCCCACCCTGAGCCTCTGCCTCTCAGGACCCCGCTCCCACTACCCCACTCCAAATCTCAGTGAGGTGAGCAGGTTTCCATGGCAACAGTGGGGGGAGAGTAGCATGGAAGCTAAGGGGTGGCTGGTATCCACGTGGAGCTCCCTGGGGGAGGTGACCCCAGTTCTAGAGATAGAAGTGACAGCTACTGGGGCCCACCTTCCATATTCCATCCCTCCTGCCCCAGCCTTTCCCCACAGGTCACCTCCACCATGTCCATCAGATTACAGAAACACACGGCCTCGTCAATGGTGAGGTGCCCGTCTCGATGCAGGACGCGGTAGTGGATGACATCATGGCCGAAACTGACACACAGGACATAGTCGCCAGGGTGACGAGCTGACTCCCTCACGAGAAACAGCCCATCTTCTGGTGGCTGCAGCTGCTGTATGGCTTCCTGTCCGGAGATCTTGCCATGAAACCATCTGTGGGGATGTGTGTGGAGAGGGTGCTGTGTGTGTGAGGCAGGGGTGCAGGGTGGCTGGGGCCCTCATGCCGCCACCCCCCCCCCGTGCCGCTCACGGCATGAGGCTGAGTTTGGGGTCTGTGGAGAGGGCCTCCCGCTGTCGCAGAGCAGTGGCCGCCAGCAGCCCTTCCTGCCCACTGCTGTGGTGTTTGGCACGGTACCAGCTCTTGTCCTGTACAGGGAGGGAACAGATGGGGGGGGGCTGCCGTGTGTCTGCCCTGGTACCCCGAAGGCACACCACTTACCCCCCAGCTCCCCTCTCACCTCACAGGCTTCCAAGATGGTCACCACGTCACCCTTTCGAAAGGCTAGCTCCCCGGGCTTGGGGCGAGAGTTCTCACACTTGGTCATACATTGAGTCCCAGGGGCCCAGCGCTGCTGGGAAGGAGACAGAGGTAGGGGGATGTCGGGGGGTGCCAACCACAGGGACAAGTAGGAATTGGGAGGGACAGAGAGACCTGAGAGAAAGCTGGGGCTGGTGAGGACAGAAGACAGGACAGGGAATAGTGAAGACACAGGCCTGCAGTCTAGCCCTCAGATGGCTGAGGCAGGATTCCAGACCAGCCAAAGACCAGCCTGGGCTACCGTGAGACTTTATCTCAAAAACTAAAAGATGATACCAGGCGTCGTGGCTAACACTTGTAATCCCAGAATTCATGGAGGGAGGATCACAGAGGCAAGTGGGTTTGAGGCTAGCCTGGAGACTCGGGTCCCAAGCCAGGAACACCTACACACTGAGACCCCGTCTCAAAAGTAAAATAAAGTGAAGAATGGAAGCCTGGGGGTATCTAATACAGAAAGGAAGGGAGGGCGGAAGGGAAACGGAGCCGCAGAGAGGCCAGTATGGCAGGGCCCTTGGGGACTGTCAGGTGAGGGCGCTTGCTCCTGTGGGGGCCATGTCCTACCTCCCACAGGAGACAGTTGAAAAGGGTCTGGCGACTCAGGGCCCCACACTCACCGTTGGCATCCTAGCTGCAGCAGGTGTGGGGTGCCAACCTCTGAAGAATCGAGGGCTCACCTGTGAAGGGAGGAAGCACCATGCTTGGAGCGTCCCCAGGTCCAGTTCCCTCCTCAGGATCTGGCCTGGTGGCGGCAGCAGCCAGGAAGCAAAGAGCCTCTCTCAAAGGTTATTCCTGGGATGGCTTAGGCGTGGAGCCCCTCTGTAGCCCTTGGCTTTAGGGAAATGGTCTGTACCCGGGGCAGGTCCTTAGACTCCCAGTCATCAAAGGCCAGCCAGGACACCCGGGAGCCTCGCCCTGTCATTGCTCGAGGAGCAACCGAGGCCCCAGGAGTGATCCGATGGCCTAGGTGGCAGCCAGGGCTGTGTGTGAGGAAGAACTGGGACTGTGGCTTCCTCTTTTCTGGGCGTGGGCAGAGGCTGCGAGAAGGGGCCGTGACTCAAGGTCATTCCTGGGAATCTGACCCTAAGCGGAGGGAGTCTGGGCTCCTGTACGGCTCCTGGCTCTTCAGTTCGCCACGAGTCACCAAAAGAAGCATCTTGAGAGGACCCACCCCGTCCCAGTGCGGGCATGCCCGGGTCCTCAGCTGGTGGCTAGCTGGGGGCAAGGCGGGAGGTTGGGGTGCGCTCCTGGCCTCGGGCTCAGTGGGGTTTGCACGCAGACGAAGGCGCATGTGCATCTGGGCACAGGTGCCACCAGGCACCCCTGTGTGCACGACACGGGCGCCAGCGAGCCGCATGCACCTGTGCGTGTTCCTGTGGCGCACACGGGCCCTGCAGTGACCACCTGGGCTCGCGCACTCAGAGACTTGCATGCCGCACCCAGAAGAAAAAAAAAAAAAAAAGCCAGCCCGTTGCAGCCGACGCCCCCAGGTCCAGGACCATTTTGAGGGTGGCGTCTCCTCACCACCCACGCACGCTCACCTGCTTAGGGCGCGACCCCCGGAGGGCCCCTGCCAGCGGGTCGAGCGCCCAGTGGCGGAGCTCGGAGCAACTTGCAAGGCTTCCTCATTTTGGGGCAAGAACGGAGGGGGACCCGGCTCGGAGCCCCTGCGGGTCCTAGCGCCGGCCTCGCTACGGCCGGCCGCGCTGCCACCTCCTCCTGCTCCACCTCCCACTCCGTCCGGGTGGAGTGCTGAGTACCGAGTGCCGGGTGCTCTCGAGTCCCCACTGAATCCTAGCCTTCCTTCGCCCACCCTGGGAAAGCTGGGAGCGTGAAACGGCTCGGGCACGCGCAGGTGCTAGGAGTGGGAAAGAAGTCCCCATCTGGGGAGGGACCTAGGCAGGCTGCAGCCCTGCCTGGTCAGCCTGTACTCTCAGAAGCCAGCCGGTCTGCAGGCACTCAGCCGTCCTCCCAGCACTGGAGAGGCAGAAGCAGGAGGATTTCTGTGAGTTGGAGCTCAGGCTGGGCTACAATAGAGAGCTACATAGAACTTGCCTCAAAAAAATTAAAGCGAATAAAACCTAATTATTGGCTGGGTGGTGGTGGCACACGCCTTTAATCCTAGCACTTGGGAGACAGTGCTAGGAAACGCAGTACTTCTGAGTTCAAGGCCAGCCTGGTCTACAGTGTGAGTTCCAGGACAGCCAGGGCTACACAGAGAAACCCTGTCTCAGGAAAAAAAAAAAAAAAAAGTCTGGGCCAGGGAGGCTGTGACTTGGAACCAACGTGGCCTGAGGTTCCACTTTTCTTGGGCCCTATAGCTGATGACAGTGTCTGAGTCACAGGCGCCCTCCCTGCTGTCCCCATCAGCCAGCCCACGGCAGCGCACACCACCCATGCCGCAGACAGATGCCCCCACGGGTGCAGCAGTGCTCTGGAGTGACCAGCTGCTTTCTGACTGGATGTGGCGCGGACCTAGCGAGACCTCCTACCAATGGACTCTGGCACCTACAGTTAGCAAAGATCCAGAAGTGGGGACTGGGGCGCAGTCACACTGTGTGTCACAGGCCTATCATCTTAGCACTGCAGAGGTAAAAGCAGAAGGATCAGGAGTTAAGGTCATCCTCGGTTACATGGTCAATTTCAGGCCAGCCTAGGCTACCTGAGACCTCGTTGGAGAGAAGCTGCTGGCCGCAGCCCTGACCCTTCTGGACGTTCGATGTGGAACAGGAAGTGTTAAGGATGCTTATGATGGCGCAGGAAGCTGGGGCCAGGCTCGGCGAGCACAGCACTCACCCGCTGTGCACAAAGCCGTGGGTTCTAAACCCAGCACCATCCCAGCAACGGTTGAGACTGGGGTAGAGGATCAGGACGTCAAGGTCAGCCTCAGCAATTTGGGATGACCTGGGCTAGGTGACTCTGTCTCAAAAGAAGGAATATAAGATGCCCAAAACACTTTGCTTTTAAGACAATTTCACTCGTAGTCCATGTTAGCCTCAAACTCACCAACCATACTCCTCCTCCAGCGTCCTGGGTGCTGGGGTGACAGCTGTACCACCATGTCCAGTCCTCCCAACAGATGTTTAATTAAAGTCAGTACCTTCAGAGGTATCAAGGAACCCTTTGCTTCCTTGTGCAGGGAGCATTTGTTGTGCCCACTTTGCAGATGGGGAAACTGAGGCTCTGAGACTCACTGCTATCAGTCAAGGCACTGGGGACACCTAAGCTTCTCGGTTTCCATGGAGTTTGTTTCAGCCTGCATCGCGGCCAGATCTGCCTGCTCCAATTAGTATGCCTTTAAATTTAGCTCTGCGTGGGGCTTCTCATGCTAGGGGGACTCTGGGATTCAGGGAAGGACGAGGCTTCCTGTGAGGAAAATTCCCCTGCCTTTGACATCCAGTTGTAGTCAGCCCTCCACCCTACTTTTCTATTTGTTTTGAGACAGGGTCTCACTGTGTAGCCCAGGCTAGCCTAGGACTCCTGGTCACGGTATACAAAACACCAAGGACATGGAGATAGAAGTCAGCTTTAGGTCATGTCTGCCATACAGAAGCAGGGACCGACGCCGACCTATACCCACTCACTGAGTGTGAAGAGCAGGACGCAGGGAGAGCCAGAGGGCGAGGCTACCCCTCAGATTAACATGCGCACACTAAGATGCATATTTTAAAGTGATGCTGGCAAAAAGACTTTAGCAGCCGCTCCATGTTTCTGAATTTTCTTTTTTTATAATAAGAAAAACCTAGACCTGTATGTATGTATGTGTGTATGTGTGTGTATGTGTGTGTATGTGTATATATATATATATATATATATATATATATTTTTTTTTTTTTTTTGACACAGTAGACCAGTCTGGGATCCTCCTGCCCACGGCTCTGTTATAAAAATTTAACAAAATGACCCTGACATAAAAGTCCCCATTTTTCCCTGCCTCAGCTTCTCAGCACGGAGCTCACTCGCCCTCAAAGTGCAGTGACAGAGACATGGTCTGTCTGAAGACACCTCAGTCTCCACAGGGGAGGCTCCGCCCCACACTAACTCCACCCCCTTCTCTGCTGGGGGCCCTCACCGTCGCACTTGTGTCTCTGTAGGTCTGACTCAGACCCTGTGGGGTGTGGTCCATGTCACTGGGCTTCGTGTCCTCAAGGGTCATCCGCATGGCGCAGCAGTCAGGATATCTTTCGTGGGTGTATAATATTCTAGCGTGTGGCTGGACCACACCATGTATGCCCATTCGTCTCCTGGAGAAGTCTTTCCTGTCTCCTTGGCCAGTGAAGATCATGCAACATCTTCTCAAAATGTCAGTAAAATGGGGTGGGGGAGCCTGGGACTGGGGGTGGGGACTGCAATCGCCCTCCTGAGGAATACCGGTTCTCTGGCTGGCTCTTACTTCGAGCCAAGATGGTCACTGCCTTTCCTGAGGTCAGCAGTGACCTTGCACAAGTCGCTTCTGTCTTCCGGACCCCTCCTGCCTGGGCTAAGGCCCCGCCCACACCATGCGTCATCCGCTCCCACTCACCGTGTCTCCTAGCAACGCTCCCCTGCATCCACAGCCTGGGTCCGGACGTTAGCACCCTGGCGGCCCCGCCGGCTTCCTGCCTTATCTTGGGTCCAGCCCTGTGCTCTGGCCTCAGTTAGCCTGCACGGGGTCCCCGCCCCGTGGGGACGGGACTTGGGGCGGGAGGGTCAGATGCTGCGGTTCTTCCAGGCTTCAGCGAGCTGCGCGGCCCAGACGGGACTCCATCTGGACCCAACTCCGAGCTCACAAAATGATGGATGTTGCTGTCTAGTCGCAGAAGCTTCCTGGTTTAGGGTTGCTAGGCGGGACCGACTTAACTCTTTGTCACCTGGTGTGGACTCATCTGCCTTCCCAAGTAGACTTGCATGGGCTTGGTGTAAAGGCTCAGTGCAGAGCAGAGCGCAGAACAGGGTGGGGGTGGGGGGACGTGGTGCTTTCACATTGTCCATGAGCCGGGCCACCAAGGTCCGGGTTTCCATCCCCTCCACCCGTGAGCTCTCCCAACTGTGAACCATTGTCCCCCCAAACCAGACACAGCGACTAGGGCGCCGGGCGCCGCCAGGAGTTTGGTTATCCATGTGTACTTGGCCCAGCTAAAGCCAGCGTCCATCAGACTGTCTCCTGG
Source organism: Apodemus speciosus (assembly GCA_002335545.1). Classification (NCBI taxonomy): domain Eukaryota; kingdom Metazoa; phylum Chordata; class Mammalia; order Rodentia; family Muridae; genus Apodemus; species Apodemus speciosus. The sequence continues at coordinate 367,988 of BDUI01000023.1, forward strand.
CTGTGGTGGCCCCAGTGTCCCGCTTGGCAGGGGTGGGTAGCGGGGCGAGGAGAGGCCCGGCCCGGGACTAGGGGCACCCAGGGAGGGAGGACACTGGTTTTCAAGGGCAGGCAGAGGGTGGGTGAACCAAGCAGCCGCAGGGTAGAGTGGGCTCCGATGGAGGCAGTGCTTAGATTCGGCGTTTTGACTGTGTGTGTGTGTGTGTGTGTGTNTGTGTGTGTGTGTGTGTGTGTGTGTGTGTGTGTGTTGGCGGTACTAAGGAAGAGGAGAGGGAATCTGGAAGGCAGGCCAGGGGTCGCTGAGTCTCCCGCGTTCCTCCAGGAAGCCGGAGCAGAGTATTCCATCAGGACCTGACGGGGGTCTGGGTTCAACTAGTGAGGGTCAGCACAGTGGCAGTCGCGGACCCCTGGAGCTCCGCCCACACTCACAACGCAGCCTGGCGTGAGAGACAGGACTGCTGGGCACGGCCACCCGGACCCCAGGGGGAAAGGCGCGAAGAGCACACCGCACGTGGGCAGATCTGCTTTATTCCCCATACCGGCCAAGTTCTGGACGATTCTACAGACTCCAGGCATTGCGCCATGTGTGGGCTGGCCTTTAAAAGCCACAGGTAGAACGGAGCAGGGCTGAAGCCTAGGGGTCCTATTAGGGGGTCCAAAGGCGGCCTAATAGAGCTGTGTCCACGCCCAGTGGTCCACAGGGTGACATGGGGCGGAGTGGACCATCTGCGGAAGGCACTCAGTGACTGGGGCTATAGGGTTGCACTGTGGGGTGCAGTGTCCTCACAGCTGGTGTGCAGCAAGGGGGTCTGTGTGAAGGGTATGATGGATCTGGGGCCTGGGGAATCTCCTCCTGTGCTCCATGCTCCCCCACTCTGTGACCCACAGAATCTTCTTGGCCACCCTTCCTGGCATCTCAAGGAAGCAATTCAGATCCCATTCACTTCTTACGACATCAGGGGAGTTTCAAATAGCAATTAATACCAAGGAGGTCACTGCTATCTGGCTTGGGGGTGGGTGGATGACAGCCATGGGCATGGGGGTCACCTCAGGGGGACCCCCACAGCATCGTGAATAAACCTACAGACACAATGACAAAGGCGTCCCACATCAGGAGCCAGCAGGCGGAGGGAGGGACCACACCTGTTGAGGTGTGGGATGTGGAGGTGATGGCTGGCTCAGGGCAGCCCCGCTGTGCCCTGCCTGCCCCGCTTCCTCTCCCTGGTGCCCTCCTGGGCCTGACTAGCCTCCCTCACCCTCTTCCGCGCCCGGGCCCCGAGCCCGAATCTGGCCCGTGGAGGTAGCCGCTCCATGTGAAGGACCTTGTGTATCTGCCGGAAGGCCACGAGACGCAGGGCACGCTGCAGACAACAGGTCCCGTCAGGGTGTGCTGGCCGAGCCCGGCCTCAGGGGTCAGGCCTGTGGTCCCTATGGACCAGGGGACTGGGGAGGGGGGGTTGTTCTGTTGCTTGTTACAGTTTCTGTTGCCAGGCATGTGGCCCTGGGGAATGTCACCACCAGCTGGTGACACAGACTGGCCTGGAGCTCTCGGGACCTTTACTTTCTGGGTAGAGGGACCCCAAATTCCTTATAAGATACTCGACCCCCATGAAAGTGGCGGTGTTTGGTACTTGGGTCTGTGTGGCTGAGTACTTCTGAGACTGGAGCTCATGCAGCCAAGGCTAGCCTCAAGCACTCAACAGTCAAAGACAGCCTTGAAGTTCTGATCCTTCCGACTCCACCTGTACTGCTGGATGGAAGCCAGGGCTGTGTATGGCAGGCGAGCCCTGAGGCCTCGCGCGGCCCAGGCCAGTCAGCGTTGCCTGTGGGGGTTCCCTACTCCCAGCCCCACTCCTGATCTAGAATGTGGGAGGAGACCCACGTACCTGTGCACTGGCGGTCAGGTCTTCGCGCTGCTGCGGGGTCATGGGCTCCAGGGCGTCCTGTGGACCTTTCTCACAAGGGTCCTGTAGACCCGGGCCATCTGAGCCAGGGGAGGGTAGACACCCTTATGAGGGACTAGTGGGCCTCAGTGGGCCACCTTGTCATGGGGGTCACTGCATGTGGTCTGAGCTTTGTCTGTAGCACACTGACCACCTCAGGCAAAGTCTGCCTTAGCAACACAGGGGACATTACAAGGGTCCCCTGTGGCACCTTTGTATTTGTGCCTGTGGGCGTGCCCCCAGCCTATGTGATTACACAAAAGGCCTGACCCTTGACCCTCCTTTCCCTCTCAGAATCCAGAAACTCTGAGGGGATATCCTTCCTTCTACGGCCCATTCCTGAGCCCCCGAGGGCTCCATTTCTGTTCCTCAAACTCCTTATGTAGCAGAGGCTAACCTTCAACTCCTGAACCTCCTGCCCTGCCTCCCTAGTGCTGGGCGGCAGCTGTGTGCCAGGCCCAGACTGGGCGGTGCTGGGGACGCAACCCAAGTGGCTTCGGGTAAGTGCTCTGCCCACGGAGCCACAGCCTAGCCCCACATTGTGGCCCTGGGGTCCAGCAGAGTCCTGTGGCTTCTCTTGACCCCCAGTCACGGTTCCAGCGCACTCAGGCTAGGCAGGCACCACGTGCCCCAGCCCCACACGACACAGCCAGGAGTGTGGACGTGGTGATGGTGGTAGCACAGGTGACGACTGGGCAGCTCTGGTTTGGGGATGAAGCCAACTCCTGCCCTTGTCCTGCTGTGTCCCTAGAGGGCGGCGGCATGCCTCTGCCCTTTGGGCTGCAGGCTATGGGCATTCTCCCAGGGTGTGGGGTGACCTTTCCTTCTTGGGGATGTATGTGGACGGCCATGGCCTCTGCTGCCCAGGCCCTCGCCCCCATCTCCTGTCCCATCACTGACCTGTCAGGAGCGCACCTGTGGCCACATACTCCAGGACCCGACGCATGGCGTCCCCTGGGCTCAGGGGCCGGGGTGCACTGCTCAGAACCTTCTCCACCAGCAGCTCCATGGCCTGAAGGAGATGTGGGGGAGTTGCAACCACATGAAGGAACATTTTGTGGCTTGGATGACAACCAAGGCCTTGCTAGGGTAGGTGTCTGTGGCCGCCAGATTCAGAGTCCTAGGACATGGGCTGTTCAAAGTCCCAGGGATGTGCAGCGCAGCAGACACAGGGGACACCCTGGGTCCCCACCCTGATGCCAGTGGGACAGCTGCATAGGGTCTGGACTTCACCTCCCAGCTTGGGGTTCAAGGCGGCAGAAACCCACGACAGTGACCCGAGGCGTCTTCTCATGTTGAGGGGCCTGGTGACACCCACCCACTCTGGGATGGTTGGGTGCTGAGGAGATACTTGTCTGGCCCCCAACCTGTGCTTCCCCACTGTTCCCTGAGGTCTTACCCAGGCAGGCAGGGCCCCCCAGGGGGGAAGGCACCGGCACAGCTCCCTCAGAACCCTGATGACGATCACGCATGGCTGCAGGCCGCTGGCTCGAGCCTTGGGGAGGAGACACCGGTTGGGGGACGCGGGCAGACGGTGGTTGGTGACTGTCCCCACCCCCCCCACCGCCCGCCCACCCGCCCTTTGACCTGACCTGGAACCACTTAGCATGGCGGAGGGCTGCCAGCGTCTCCAGGCACCTGTCCCGGTCCAGGACATCCTCTGGGTCGGACAGGGAGTCTTGTAGTCCTAGAACGGATAGAACCCAAGTCCCTTTCTTCTGAGCCCCAGTCTCACAGGGCGGCTGTGCTCAGGCTGTCCTGACTGAGACAGGGGCTCCCTCTGCACCCCACCCTGGCCTCTAACTCATAGTGCCCATCCCCCATCCCCACCCCAGTGGGGAAA
>BDUI01000023.1:372477-403606 GCA_002335545.1 Apodemus speciosus
AAGAAGTCATCGGATCTCATTATAGATGCTTGTGAGCCACCACGTGGTTGCTGGGATTTGAACTCAGGACCTCTGGAAAAGCAGTCGGTGCTCTTAACCGCTGAGCCATCTTTCCAGCCCACCTACAACACTTCTGAGTGAGGGCGCTGTAGATCTCAGGTCTGGGGTCCATTCACATTGAGGCACTCTGTCCCTAAACCCCACAAGCTGCGGTGCGTTTCAGTGGCAGAGGCCCTGAAACACCAGCCCTTAGCTCCACTGCCCTAGACTGTGTGACTCTGTGTGACCCACAGATACCACGACTTGCCCAGAGCACAGTGAGCCTGCTGTGCTATGCAGGCTCTGGGCAGGGAGTTGGGGTGCACCTTGTTTTACAGAGGGGTCTTCCCGCATCAGAGGTGAGGTGGCAGACACGGTGACCTTCACCCCGGGCTCCACACAGGCTGAGATAACAATGTTGGCGTCATGGTCAGATGAGACTTCGTACTTGTCTTCTGCCACTATCTGGGTATAAACATGAAAAGAAGCCTCCTGACTCCAGGGAACGCCCCATGCACAGGAGCCGGGGCGCCACTGGCTTGCGCACCCATCTCTCCACCCTCTTGTGCTTGCTGCCAGGGTTCCAGACCCTGCATCAGGGACCTCTGTGTGACTTATGAGCTACCGGGGGAGCATCTGTGTGGTAACGCTGGGGCGCCTTTGACGGAAAGAGAACCTGTTGTTCGGTAAGATGTGGTTTAACAGGAAAAAAAAAAACTGGTGGTGAACAAAATATCAGGCAGGGAAAGAAAAACAAATGTCCCTTTGCACAAATCAGTCACTTCCGTGTCAGACAGAAGGAAACTAAAACTGTCATGCTGCCACTGACACCTGTGAGTACAAAGTCTAGGAAGTCTGTGTGTGTGTGTGCACACAGAACACGTCAGGAGGGAGGGACAGCAAGGGCCCCCAGGGTGCGGCACTCCTGAGTTCCAGGGACCTGGCCCCTCTACAGGGGACACAGATGGGAAATGAAACGTGGTACTGCCACACACCAGCACTGGGAATAGACCCAGAGCCCTACATATCAGAGTGCTTACCAGCCCTGGCCAGAACTTGCCATCCTCCTGTCTCAGTTCCAGGAGGATAGATGCACACCTGACCCCTTTCTTATGTGTGTGCCAGGGCCAGAGACTGAAGTCAGGCTGTTTCTCAATCCACCTCATTTTTTAAAGCAGGAGTCCTCCACAGGCACCCCAGCTCCCTGCTTGACCAGGTTCCTGCCTCTCGAGTGAGTGCTGGGACTGCAGGCGTCACCACCACACCTGGCCTACGACTGGCTTTTACAGTGTCTTGAGATTCGAACTTATGTGGGAGGTGATGGCGCCAGCGCCCAGCCCTGCAGGTCTCTCTATCCTCTAACTGCAGACCCTGGCCTGGCACTTACAGACAGCTCTCGGGGAAGCTCCTGCTTGATCCTCCGCAGCAGGGAGTGTGTGGGCTTCTTGGAGCAGAGCAGGGTGAGCTGCACACTGTGGTCCCCACGAAGGACCAGGCCCTTGGCCAGAATGCCAACCCGCACCACACCCTTGAGCATCCTCGGTGGTGGGGACACCAGGGTGCTGTGGAGACAAAGAGGCAGAACGTGTCAGGAGGGAGGAACAGCAAGGACCCCCAGGGCGCAGCACTCCTGAGTTCCAGGGACCTGGCCCCTCTACAGGGGACACAGATGGGAAATGAAACGTGCTGCTGCAGCCCGATACCCATCCCGCAGACCACATAAGCAGTCCGGTCCCCGGCGAGGGCGGACGCCTACACTCGGTCTGTCCCTCTCTCTATCTGCCGTCCAGCTGTGTGTGGTGGGCCTGTCTGTGTACCTACCTATCATCCCTATATCTGAAACAAGGGCTTACTGTCTGGTAACCCTCACTCACAGCAATCCTCCTGTTTCAGCTTCCTAAGTACTGGAATTACCAAGCCCCACACACAGGGAGACAGGGTGAGAGGGACTTCTCCTCACAAGCCTGGCAGAGGGACTTGAGACAAAGCAGTGGGACAGAGCCCCGTGGCACTAACCCATGCTGGCTGCTCTCCTCGGCCAGCGTGTCTGACACCAGTCTGAGGGCTCGCTCTGTGTGGGACACGGCCGTCTGGATCGCCTGCAGCTCTTCCTCGGTGGGGTAGATGGAGGCATGCTTACACATGACGTGCCGGTCATCGCTGCTCTCTGGCCGACGCCCTGACTGTGGGGAGAGCCACCCTCATCAAGGGTGGGCTGGGGACAAGACGTCAGCCCCGGCAGGACTTCGGAGGGCTGAAGGGTCAGGCGGGAATGTGTGTGCGGTGGCGTGTGACCACTGGCCGAGCCACGCCCACAGGAAGCACATGCCCGGACTTGGTCTGAATGGGCGGCTCTCCCTGGCAACATTCTTCCATTTCCAGGCCAGAGGCTAAGAGCCACACAGGGCACGTCCTCCTCAAGCCAGAGGCCAGCCTTGGGTCCCTGCTCAGCCTGTGAGGACAGACACTTCTGGAAGGCTGGAGGGAGCTGAGGCTCCGAAGGTCTGATGTGTCACACTGGACCCCCAGTACCGGGTAGTCCTCGATGTCCTGTGCCCTCTGAGGGGCTCCCGAGGCCTGGTGGGTACTAAGTGTCCTACATGTTACACTAGCACCCACCTGGCGCCGGGTGGTGGCCATCCCTGGCCTGGGAGTGGGAGCTGGCAATGCCCAGGCAGGTGACCCAGGCGGCTGCTCCTGAGCCTGGGGTTGTGGAGGCTCCTCAGGCTGTCTGCTCTGCTCTTCTGGCTGCCTGTGGGGACCAGACAGGGACACAGGGATGTGATAGACTGAGGCCTGAGGGCATCAGAGGTCATGGGGCATCAGAGGTCAGAGGTCATGAGGCATCAGAGGTCACGGGATACAGAGAGGGTGAGAATTGTCAGATGTTGGAGGACCGTGGAGACCAGGAGGGGACACCATGATCACCTCAGCTCAGAGTTCCAACGCCTCGCATCCTCCAGTCGCGCCTGTGCCTGCTGCCGCTGCCTCTGCAGCCGCTTGGCCAGCACCCTCTGCATGGGGCCGCTGGGCCGGGCGGCTACCGGAAGTGTAGGGTCCACTTTCTTCTGCAAAGGTAAAGCCAGACAGATGGTGATGCCGGAGCAGCCGCCTCACAGGCACAGAGAAGCCCAACTAACACCTGCTTTTCTTACAGATTCACGGCCCCTACCACAGAGGCAGCGGGGGGGGGGGGGAAGAGCTGCCCAGTGCCCAGAGCAGCCGAAATGGGGCGCTTTGGGAAAATGTCCTGCCCCGGCTCTGGAGGTGGCTTTACGTGACTGACTGCTTAACTGCTTAGGTTACTTGTGGGCCACTTCTGTTCATTCAGTGCGGCTGGCCCAAGCACCATGGTGGTGGTGGTGGGGGGGGTCAGCCACCAATGGGCGTGCTCTGTCTGCCCCGGTTGGGCTCACTTCTGGGAATTAAAAACACGCGAGGAAGGGCTGCGGGGCGGGGCTCCCAAATGCCAGGGCTTTGGGCACCTGCAGTTAGTAGCAAAGCTACGAATGTGTCTGCCTCCCCACCCTCCTCACTCCCCACAGCCCCACCTATCCCTTCCATCCACGCATCCCTCTCTATCCCCCCTCGAGCCTTCCTTCCAGTTCCTCTCCTCACCAGCCACCTCCCCCACCCTGGTAGCCCTGGCCAGCCTCTGGCGCTCCTGCTGGACACACTCTGTACTGCAGCCGGTGCCGGCGTCCAGTCAGGTGCATGTCTCTGGCGTTCCGGTCATTGAAGTTGCATTCACAGAGCTTGCATCGGAAGCGGATCACCTTCCCCTCGTCACTGCACACCTAGGACAGAACACGGCTCAGCTCCCTGCCGGCCAGCCCTGATGCCCTGGGGAATGCTGGACAGCAAGACACCCAGGACGTCGAGCCTCCCCATGGGGCTAGCAGGGGTGTGTCATCCCAGAGAAGGGGCTTTGAAAGCCCAGGGAGTGCCCCTAACCTGTCCCATCATCCTCTCGACCCCTCTCCCCCAGGGTGAGAGAGCCACCCAACGCATTATGGGCTACCAGGTACTCTCTTTGTCCCTGTGACCAAGTAGCAGGCTACTGCGGCTGGCCTCAGCTAGCAAGCACTGCACTGGACAAAGTGCAGGGTACAGAAAGGCATGGCTAGGGGACTGCCACCCGTCCCCTGCACGCACTGGTGTTACTGGGGCGGTGGCCACGGAGCCAGCTGTGAATGGCAGAGCTTGTGCAGACGACTCCCGGCCCTGGGTGTCTGTGTGGTAGCCAGACACACGGGGCAGGGGCAGCACTGCCCGAGGGCCCTGGGACTGGCACTCATACACCAGGACTTCAGGGCCAAGGGGACCAGTTTGATTCTTCCAGGCAAAGCTGGCGGAGGTGTGAAGTTGTCTGAGGTGGACAGAGCTTGACTCTCTGGCGCCCAGGACGGGAACAGTGGGCCCTCGGGCCAAGTAGGGCTGGACAGGAGGGTCTCGGTGCCCTGGGTGAGCTTTCCCAAGGCCTTGCGTGGAAGGCAGACGTGTGGACGGGCCGGCACGGGAGCCCCGCTCTCAGAACCACGGCAGGTCAAAGCTGGGCAGACTCTCGGAGCTCTGCCACCACCACTCAGTGTCCCAGCAGCTGCTCACCTCCTCCACGTACTCTGTGCCCACTGGCTCCATGTCTCCAGCGCTCCCTGACCCTTCCCCAGGGCCTCCCCTGGTGGCCTCCGCCTTGAAGTGTGGTGGCCGCCTGTCTCCAGGTCGGCTGTGCATCATCTGCGGCTCCGGTGGCCCTGCCAGAAATCACGGTCAGCTGCAACCTCAGGCCTGCCCCATCCCTTCCCCACATGCCACGGGGCTCTAACCCCGAGGGGTGCTGGCCACTCCCTCTGTGGAAACTACCACGGGTCACATGGAGTCCTGCAGCCACACAGGCCGAGAGCAAAGACAGAGAGAGTGAGAGAGTGGCCCAGCAAACGGCCACTGCCTGTCAGATGCAGACGGGCCACCTTGGGAGAACTCCAAAGGACAGCTAACTGAACTCCCATTCAAGCTAAGTTTTCACAAAACTGGCGGCACACACCTGGAATCCTGCGCTCAGAAGGATGAGGCAGGAGGATCATCAGTCAGTTCCAGGTCACCATGGGTTACACAGTGAGATCCTGTCTCAAAAATCAAGAGCTGGCAGGGTGTGGTGGCGCACGCCTTCATTCCCAATCTTGGGAGGCAGAGGCAGGAAGATCTCTGTGAGTCTGAGGCCAGCCTGGTCTACAGAGTGAGTTCCAGGACAGCCAGGGCTACACAGAGAAACCCTGTCTTAAAAGCAAAACAAAACAAAACAAAACAAAACAAAACAAAAAACCAAAAACAACCAAGAAACCCCTACACCTAAATGTCCAAAAGCTGGGTGTGGGCTCAGGGGCAGAGCTCCTGCTCGGACCCCCAGTGAGGACGCTGGATTCGGTCACCCTTTCACATGCACAGAACTGTAGAGACCTGTACCCTTGCGTGAAGCTGTTGATCCCTTGGCTGGCGCTGGCCGGCCTTGGGTGTGTGAGCCATGACGGGCATGAGCCTCCTGCTTGACTGAGGCCTCAGGGGTGCTGTCCAAAGCTCGGGCGTTGGTGACACTCCGGGGCGTGGGCTCGGAGGGAATGGGCTTCCCTAGCCTGGTGTGCAGCTTGAAGACCTGCAGTGGTCCCCACAGAGGGTTTGGGAGACAACAGTGCACGTCACACTCACAGGCTGCTGGAGAGAATATGGTGGGGTGTGCCCTGCTTTCTCTACGCTGTGGAAACCTCCCCCTCCAAAAAAAAAAAATCCTGGAGCCGCCTCCTGACTACAGCCCCATTTCTCAGATTTGGCACCCCCCCCCTCTCCAACACTCACACTCTGGCTCCCAAGCCTGTGAGCAGGTGGGCATGGATGTGTGGTTTAGGGGAGCCCCACCTCTGTCCTCCCTCCCTCCCCTCTCTCTCTCACACTCACACACACACACACACACACGGACACTCACAGACATGCGCGCGCACACACACTCACACACACACACAGGCACGCACGCTTGCGCGCGCACTCCTGGCTACAGCCATGCTCTGGCCATCGCCTGAGGCCTCCACCTCCAGCCACATCAGAGCATGTTCAGTCACAGGCGACACGGCCCCCATCATGGTGCCTTCTGCCACCCACACCCAGCACCTACTCAGAGCTGGCGGGAAACCGGCTGTGGAGCTGCTGCTGGCCCGGGACACTCGTACCTTCTGGTGCCGGGCTCCCCTCATGTGGGCGGCGTAGGCGTCGGCCCCTGTGCAGGACACAGCACACAGGCCACAGTGCAGGCTCTGGGGTCCTTTAGGACCTCCGCAGGACTGCGCACCGCTCCTCTGAGCAGCCTGCTTCTTCCGGTGCTTCTGCCCTTCCAAGTGGTCCCGATAGGTCTGGAACAAAGAGTAGGGAGGCCTGATGGGGGGGGGGGACCGGAAACCACACTCACCTGCAGGCTGCACGGTTGGCCAGGAGGAGCTCAGAGCAACACAGGGTCCCTGGCTTTCCTGCCACTCGTGCCCTAAGTTAGAGTCAGGGCCTGCAGGACACAAGTGTCTCTTTCCCCTAACTAAATAAATCCCAGCCAGGATTTTCAAGGAAACGCTCACCAAGGGCCCTGTCTTGTAAGGGAGCAGGGGCTGCTGTCCCCCAAACAGAACCTGGCCTTTCCAGGCTACTGCTGAAGTTCAGGGTCAAGGACATGAGTTCTGTCCCCAGGACCTCAGGAGCTGTTCTCCAAGGACTCGGGAGGTAGAGGCAGAAGCATTAGGAGGTTCAGGTTATCCTCAGCTACATAGCAAGCTCAAGACCAGCCTGGGCTACAGGAGACCATCCTTAAAACACAAAACAAGCTTGATGTGGTGGCGCACGCCTTTAATCCCAGTACTTGGGAGGCAGAGGCAGGCAGATCTCTCAGTTTAAGGCCAGCCTGGTCTACCAAGCGAGTTCCAGGACAACCAGGGCTACACAGAGAAACCCTGACTGACACACACACACACACACACACACAAAACCAAACCACACCAAACCTAAATTAACAACAAAACAGGGCTGGAAAATTGCCTTCGTGGTTAAGAGTAAATTTTTTTTTTTTTTTTTTTTTTGGTTTTTCGAGACAGGGTTTCTCTGTGTAGCCCTGGCTGTCCTGGAACTCACTCTGTAGACCAGGCTGGCCTCGAACTCAGAAATTCACCTGCCTCTGCCTCCCAAGTGCTGGGATTACAGATGTGCGCCACCACCGCCCGGCGCGCAGTACTCTTGATATCAAACCAGTGTGTGCACACGCGCGTGTGTCTGCGTGCGTTTATCCGTGTCTGGGTCTCTCTCCCTCTGTGTGGGTTTATGTCTCTGTGTGTAGTGTGACGTATGTGTGTGCGCGCGCGCGGGAGTGTCTAGAAACCAGCCTATGATTCTGACTGGTTAATTCTCAGTGCTTTCTTTTCCACTCCATTCTTTATACATTTAAATTTAATTTTCTGTGTGTGGGGAGTGTCGCCTGTGTCTGTGCACTGCGTGCCTGGGGTGGCCAGCAGAGGGCGCTGTGGTCACAGAGTACAGGACCCGCCTCGTAGGCCTGGGAATCAAACCCGGGTCCTTCAGAGGAACTGTGACAAGAGGCTCACCATACCCAGACTGGCCACACACTCACCACCAAGCTGAGGATGGCCTGAATTCCCCCACCCCCCTGCTTCCACTGTGGTGTGACAGGCCAGCACCGTGGCGCATGCCACACCTGCCACTATAGTTTTTGATGGACGGTGACAATGAGCCATCCAGCTGCCAGTTCTGACCTGCGGCCCCGCGCAGCTGACCCTGCAGACCTCGCAGTAGTGCATGGAGGGCGGCCTGGGGTCCGCCTTGGGCTTCGGCAGTCTGTCCAGGAACGGCAGCGCATCGCTGGTAAAGGTGGGGTCCCAGGGCCCGAGGACAGGGCCACCCCACGGGTCTGAGCCCACGGGGGCCGGCGGCGGGGACGGCGCCTGCAGCTTCTGCGGGACCCGCTGGGAGGAGGGCGGAGGACGCTGCTGCGTGCCGGGTGACCCCGAGTCCGCGTCAGGGCTGCGGGAGCTTGGTCCTAGGAGGGGGGGGGGCGGTGAGGCACAGGCTCAGCCGAGCCTCCCCTGGCAGAAGGTCCACAGCGTGTTTAACCACACTGCAGCCCAGGCTGGACCCCGGTGATCTGGGTGGCTGTAGCACCAGGACAAATCTCAGGCTAGCGGATCAGCCTTCCCTGTGCGGGTCCAGCTGGGCTGCAATGGCTGCAGCCAAGCCATGATGGTGTGAGCTCCATCTCTGGGACCCGCATGCCCAGCCTCCTCCTCCCGGGCACGGGCACGTCCTGTGTGCCCCGTGCTGACTCACACGTGGCCCCTTGTGTTGTCTAAGCAACCCTCCACCCGACCGGGCCGTGCTTCCCAGCCCTTCAGAGAATCCCCACAGCCCACCTGGCCTGCAGAGCGACCCGGCTGGCCGCTCCCGTGAGTCTGTGCGGCTCTTGGTGGTCGCCTTCTCTCGGTAGCTGTGACCATCCTCCTGGAGGGTTCCATGAGACAGGGACACAGAGAAAAGCAGCTCAGGGAGGTGGGGGGGGGGCAGTGTGGTGGGACACTGGCAGGGTGTGTGGTGGCCAGGGGGGGCAGTGTGGTGGGACACTGGCGGGGTGTGTGGTGGGGACCACTGGAAGCAGTGCACAGCTGGCTGCCCCCAGGGTTGGACCCTGATCATCCAATGACATGTTTGATGAGACAAGCTGACCTTTGACAGGCCAGGCTGACCTCGAACTCTCCACTTAGCCAAGGATGACATGACTCCCCTGTCTTTACCTCTGGGGTGCTAGGACGGCAGGAGCTGCCCCTAGGCCCAGCTGGGGACAGAACCAATCGATGAGTTTGCTACTCACTGAGCTACATTCCCAGCCACTGGGGAAAAGTCACTTTATTTATTATTGTGTGTACATGTATGCAGGTGTGAGCTTGGGCAGGGCATGTGCCACAGCACGCACGTGGGAACCAGAGGACAATTTGTGGGAATCAGCTCTCTTTCCACCATGCAGGTCCCGGGGGTCAAACATAGGCCATCAAACTTAGCAGTCAGCGAGTGTTTTACCTACTGGCCTCCCCAGTGCTGGAATTAAAGGCATGTTCCATGCCTGCCTGTAGTTTTGCTTTTTTGAGGCAATATCTCGCCCCACTCGGGACTGCCCTACCCCCTGCTTAGACAGTGGTCCTGTGCCATGCCGTGGAGTGTGACAGTGACACAGGAATGAAAGACAGGGAAACCAGTAGCAGGAGAGAAGGAGAAGGAGCTCTTCTCCCTTTACCACAGAGCGGCAGATGCTCTCTGACAGGTGCGGCACAGACGGCCCACTGAGGCACGCCAGCCCCAGGGGTGAGCCACCTCTCTGTCCCTGGGACCCATTCCCTCAGCTGTCCATCAGAGCTACCGGAGCCACGGCAGGCTCTCACAGCCACTCGGCCCCCAGGATGCCAGAGCCATACGGGGTGGGGGGTCTGACCTCCTCCTGGGGCCATCACGACCCTTCTGCTTTCACCCCTACTCGAAAAACATCCCAGCTCTGCTTCCCAACCACTGGGCTCCTAAATCCATCTCCGTGTGGGAGCCGCGGCCCTGTTTGGCCTGAGTCTGGGCACCCCGAGTGTTGGCAATGGGAGACAGGGACGAGAGGTGGGTGGCAGGACGTGCGACTGCAGAGGGCGGGAACCCTCAGTCCCAGCACCCCCAGGAGAGCCGCCGGATGGAGGAGGTCCTGCCACGGCCATCGTAGGCACATCCCAGCAGCCACCGCCAGGCTGGGCCACTGCTCTGGACACCCCAGCGCCCCCAAAGCACTCTGGGCTCCTTGGGAGGTATCAGTGTGGTGGCTCCTGTCATTCCAGAGCGTGTCTTGTCCCTAGAAATACAACTATGACATAGCTGACCACCAGGGACATCATGCATGTCCCCAAGCAACATGGATGTATTCCCTGGTGGTGTGAGTGGTGGGGATGGTCAGTGGTCACAGCACTTACTCTCACAGAGGATGCAAGTTCAGTTCCCAGCACCCACCCCATGGCTCACAGCTGTCTGACCCCCAGCTTCAGGCTACCCGATTCCCCCCTGACCCCCTCAGCACTGTATACACGTGCAGAGACACACACGCAGGCAACGCACACATACATGTAAAGAATTAGATATAACCCTGTCGCATAGGACGGTGCTGTGGTACCTGGTGGTCGGATGCAGAGGAAGGCACAGGACCCCCAGGCCGGCTGCTGGATGTGCGGCCCTGGCTGGCAGGGGCCACGGCCAGGCTGGTGGTGCGCTCCATTTTGGGGGTAGACTGTGCAGTGCAGCCGGCTCCGGTAGCTGGTAGGGGGTCAGTGTAGGACGGCTGGGTGCTAGAGCCACCGGGACACAAAAGAGAGGGTGGGTTAGCTGGGCCTCCACTGTATAAGACCCCCAGAGCAGGCACTGGGCCAGGCCAGCCCGTCTGCTATGGGACCAGACCAGAATCATTGTCCCCAGAACTTGCACTAACTGGATCTGGCCAGCAAGCCCGGGGTCCTTTGTGTCAGTCTCTCCAGCTTCAGGAACACAGGTGTATATCCTATGTCCCAATATTTTACACGGGCGCTGAGGATTTGAACATGGATCTTCACACTGATGCGCCACAAACTTAACACCAACTGCAATGCTGTCTCTCCTGCATGGCTTGATATTCAGTCCCAGACCAAGAAACCCAGGCAGCTGAAGGCACCTGCAAGCAGGCGTGGTGTGCAGGCCTGTGACCCCAGCTGTCCCGGGTATTTCTACTTTGTGCATTTGGATGCTTTGCTTGCAATGCTTGTGTAGCTGGTGTCCAGAGGGCAGCAGAGCGCTTCAGGCAGAGACGGCGACTCACCCCCACCAGAGAGCAGCAGAGAGCTCCAGGCTCCACAACTGCAGGCAGAGACGGCGACTCACCCCCCCCCCCACACTCTCCCACCCCACGGGCAGCACTGCTCTGAACCCAGCCATCTCTCCCGCCCCTTATTTTGGGCAGGGCCCCCCACTGCCTCGATCCCTGGGTAGATGGCACCAACAGCCGCCAGTCTGGCTGGCTGCACCATGGAAACCCTCCGGAGAGGCTGGAGATGTGATTCTGTTTGAGGCCTCTACTGGCAGGAACCCAGCCCAAAGCCACGTACTGGACCCACAGGGAGTGGCCCCAGTGGCAGCTTAGAAAATCCCTGGCTACCTAAGAGACATCGGAGAATCCAGGTGGGAGCAGGAGACGCTGAAGGTGTGTGACCCTGACATTCTATGGTGTCACTGTGAGTTCCCTATATCTATAAAGACTGGCATCACAGCTGAGGCCTCCCAGGCATTTGTCCTTGGGGATCCTGAGAGATCAGACGTTATCATCATGGTGAGCATATCCAGAGCTCAAAAATTGGCTTAGATCAGAAGATGCCAGAGGGGGCCAGGTGACACCTAGAAGGCCCGGCTGCTGCTGGAGTTGTGGTCTTTGTTTTATTATTATTATTATTATTATTATTATTATTATTATTATTATTATTATTATTATTATTTTGAGACAGGGTTTCTCTGTATAGCCCTGTCTGTCCTGGAACTCACTCTGTAGACCAGGCTGGCCTCGAACTCAGAAATCTGCCTGTCTCTGCCTCCCAAGTGCTGGGATTAAAAGCGTGCACCACCACCACCCGGCAAGTTGTGGTCTTGATAACAGGCCTTTGGAGCGTCTCCAGGGGACAGGGAGTGGACAGGTTTTCCTGAGTAGCTTCACGTCAAGTCAACACAGGCTGAAGTCATCACAAAGGGAACCTCACTGGAGAAAAGCCTCCATCAGATCAGGCTGCGGGCAAACCTGTAGTGCATTTTCTTAATTACTGAGTGATGAGGAGGGCCCAGCCCATTGTGGGCGTGGTCCTGGGTTCTAGAAGGAAGCAGGCTGAGCAAGCCATGGGGAACCAGCCAGTAAGCAATGCCCTCCATAGCCTCTGCATCGCCTGTTTTCAGTAAGGGACAGCGGTGTGAAGCCATCGGCTGAGCTGATCACTTTGTGCCCGGACTTCCTTTGGTGATGGGGTTTCACCATGGCAACAGTGACCTAAGACAAACGGAGCCAGGCTCATGAGGAGTTGCTGAGACAGACCCTACCGTGTTCTACAGAGGACTGAGAAGCTGTCAGGAGAATTAGGGAGATGCTTTCCCAGATGGTGCAGGGTGCCCGGCCTGTGAGGTTCACAGGGAGTGAAGACCACACGGGGGCCATTTGCAATTCTGCACTACGGGTCTGTGGTTCTTGTCTGCCGAGTGGAAAGAAAGAAAGAGACCAGCATCACTGAGGTGAAGTCTTCTGGGAAGTGTTTCTTGAGGGCGAGCCCACAGGTGTGTTCCAGAGGTAGCTAAGGCTGTGCCTCAGGCTGGCAGCTGAACTTAGAGTCATCAGGTGGAACTGGTTTTGAAGGCATGAAGGGTCATGGAGAGCAGCTGAGGCTCAGCACTGTGAGAGGCCCAGTCACACACAGAGGCGCAGTGCTTTGGAGGTGCCAGTGCCGCGGGGTGAATGCCGGGACCAGCCCCGCCGGGCCGGCGTAGGGCAGAGCCAGCCAGAGCGTGGCAGACAGGCTGCGTGTGTTACAGGGGCGGAGCCGACAGCAGCACCCTGAGTCGCCTCCACGGGTGCAGCTGTTCTTGCTCTGCTTTGGACCTTGTCTTAGTTCGTTCCTCTTGGAACCCACAGTTGAGACACTTTGAATTTTTTTGGGGGGGGTGGTTTTTTGGATTTGGTTTTTCAAGACAGGGTTTCTCTGTGTAGCCCTGGCTGTCCTGGAACTCACTCTGGAGACCAGGCTGGTCTCAAACTCAGAAATCCGCCTGCCTCTGCCTCCAAAGTGCTGGGATTACAGGCGTGCGCCACCACCGCCTGGCTGAGACACTTTGAATTTTTTAAAGAAATTTTGGAGTTTTTTCTTTTTTAAAGAAACTGAGTTTTTATACATTTAAAAAGATTTATTCCTTTTACACTTTGTGTGGAGTTTCTTTGCCTGCATATCCGTCTGTGCACCACAAGTGTACCTGGTGCCTGCAGAGGCCAAAAGGGGTGTCAGGTCCCCTGGAGCGTTCTGGGTGCCGACCCCAGACCCTCTGAAGTGACAGCCAGTGCTCAAACCAGTGGGCATTTCTGCAGCTCTCAAGAGACTAAACTCTAAAGTTTGACTTGTAAGGCAGTTTGTAGTATGTTTGTATTGTGATATTTATTGACAAGAGATCTTGAGGACAGAAGTCATTAAATAGTGTCGTTTGTATTGGTGTGTCAATTTGACAAAGGCCAATTGTGTTGAACAGTCTTAACAATGTGACAGGGGCTAAAGTCATCCGAGAGGAGGGAACCCAATTGAGAGAATGCCTCCATAAGATCTGCAGGCAAACCTGTGGGGTGTTTTCTTAATTAGTGATCAATGGGGGAGGGGCCCACTGTGCGTGGTGCCACCCCTGGGCTGTTGTCCTGGGTTCTAGAAGAAGCCGGCTGAGCAAGCCAGGGGAGCCAGCCACTAAGTAGCAGCCTCCGTGGCCTCTGCATCAGCTCCTGCTTCTGGGTTCCACCCCTGTGTGAGTTCCTGCCGTGGTGACCCTTTCCTCCCCAGCTTGCTGTTGATTGGAGCATTTTCTTTTCTATCATTTGTGTGTTTGTATGTGTCATGCTATAGCCATGTGCTATGAACCACAGCGCCCCTCTCACCAGCTCTTGGTCCTGCTGTGCTGTCACTGCAGCAGTGACCCTGACCGAGGCACCTGTGAAGAGGGCTCGACCCGGCCGCCAGCCCAGCGCCATTTCCTCCTGGCTTGGTACTGGCATTCATTTGTCCATTTGCTTAGAGACAAGGTCTCCTTAAGTCCCTCAGCCTAGCCTCATGCTCACTGTAGCTCAGACTAGCCTTGAACACTCGAGCGCGCATGCGCACGCATGCACTGCCTCAACTTCTCAGAGATTGGATTGGAAGCCGGTGCGATCTCCCTTGTTTACTGACTTCCACGTACCAGAGCCTCACTTCACCCTGCCGGCTAAGCCCCCCATCCATTAGACACAGAACCCCAGACTCCATCCCCATCTGGAGAGTCCCCCATCTGTTAGGGACCCCAATTTATCCCTATCTGGAGGATAACCCATCTGTCAGAGACCAGAACCCCCCAATCCATGCTCACCTGGAGGGTCCCCCATTCATTAAGAACTAGAACCCCCAATTCAGACCCATCTGGAGGGTCCCCCATCCACTAGACATCAGAACCCCAGACTCCATCCCCATCTCAAGGTCCCCTCCATCCATCACGGACTAGAACTCTTGACTCCATCCTTGCCTGGAGGATCCCCATACACCATACATCAGACACCAAAACCTTCAACTCTATCCCCACCCGATTCCAGCTTGGAAGGTTCCCCAAGGTCTCAGGTCCTCTCTGAGGTCAGTCCCCTCCCCCAACTCTGTCCTCCATCCTCGGTCCCCACCCTCCCCAGCCAGGTCGGTCCCTGAGGCTGGCCCTATATGCCCACAGGGTCCCCGCCCCCACCCAGCCTGTCACTCCCCGGACTCCCCGCCCCGCCCTCCCGCGGACCCCAGGGACCGTCGCCCCGCCTCGGGCCCGCCCCGCTCCCCGTGACTCACGACCGAGTCCCGCGGGGTTGGGGCGCCTCGCCACCCACGGGGCTCGTTACCTGGACGACGGGCTGCTGCCCTGCGCGAGGCCGGAAGAACTGCTAGCCGCCATGTCCGCGTCCCCCCGGAGCCCACGGGAGTGACGTCAGGCCCCTACCCCCGACGCACTGCCCCGTGCTTGTTCAAGCCCCGCCCCGCCCCTGATCGAACCTGCCAGCGCTAGCCTCAGAGAGCCTCAGCCTGACCCCGCCCCCTGCCCAAGCCCCGCCCCCTGCTCAGGACCCCTAACTCAGGTGCCTCTATGATGAAAGGACCTCTTGGGGAAGTCGGTTCTGCCCCTGGCCTGCCATCCGCCACGTGGAGTCCAGGGGAATCAAAGATCGAACTTCAGTTGTCGGGTTTGGCTGATGCACCCTGCCACCCTCTCATCTCTTCTGTGAAGCAAGGCGGAGAGCTGGCTGATTCGTGGACAGACAGCTTGGAATCCCAAAGCAAGGCTGAGAAGTCGGGTGGGTGGCCCGTGACCGTGACCATCCTTGTCCTGAGCACGTGTGGCCTCCAAGGCTTATGGCTCTAGATGTGTAGCCCACGTCTTTCTAGAAGGCAGGGGGACTGTGGCAGTTTCTCTGAGTTACATATAATCTCTTCATCTATTATTTATTGCAAGCCCTGTGCCCTTGGCTTTTGACCCTGGAAGTCCAACAGCTTCCGACGTGTTCTAGAAAGGTGCATACTGATTTATCAGTACTAAAGGAAACACACGAAATGGGGTAATAGCCCAGAAAATGGAAGGAAACCCAGACACCTACTCCCGTGACATGGACAGATGGTCTCTGAGGACAGCACGTCAGCAACATGAGTTAGACACTAAGAGCCACTCAGGCCAGGATCTCACTGGCAGGGGATTCCCGGAGTCCTCGGACTGACAGACACAGGAAGTGGGATACAGGAGGTAGGGAGCTGACAGACATAGTGTGGGATGGAACTCCGCTGTAGTGGGGTAGATGGAAGTTTCTGAAAGTGGATGGGGGTTACGGCCACACCGATGGGTGATTTCTCCCTCCGTGAGATGAGCAGCCACACATTCTCCACGCTGGGAAATGCCTAGACAGACCTATAGTCAGGAAGATTGATAGCCTATGCGATCTACAATCACATGTGATTCTATGAACGTCGGAGACGCGAGAGCACTGACAGCATAGGCAAAGGCCCTGGGGCAGGGAGGAACTGGATGTGCTCACAGAATGTGCAGAAAGAACCTCGGAGATCCACTAGTGTGTGGGGTCTTACAATAGTTACCTGGAAAAATAAGAATGTACAGTAACTGAATGTAGTGGGGGGGGGTTAAACCCCAAACATTTATTCTCTCACGCTTTCAGGGACCAAAGCCTGGGCGATTCGTTCTTTATGGACACTGGGAAGATCCTTCTCTGCTCTCTTTTACTTCTGGTAACGTCTAGAAATCAACTGCAGTTCTCAGCTGCTAAATCAAATCTCCAGTTTAATCTGCATTTCCCCCAAGAACCTTGCCATGCTAGACAGAGCTGCGCCCCTGACCAGGTTCTCAAACCCTCACTGGGGATTCTAGTCAGAGACTCCATACTTGACCTTGCCCTCTGACGGAGCCCCACCTCTCTTTGTGTGTGTGTGTGTGTGTGTGTGTGTGCACACGCAGAGGGCAGACGTTGCCATCTATGGCACTCCGATTACTTTTCAGTGAGCTCCAGCCTCCTTCTGTGCCTGCTTCGGGCTGGAACTGCCAGTGCACACAGCCACACTAGCTTCTATGCCCACCCCCAACCCCACATCTCCACGCACACCTGCTGAACCCCATGACCCCTCTCCTCACTTCTGAGATGGGATCTCACCGAGTTGCCCAGGCTGACCTCAGGCTCACTCCATAGTCCGCCCTAGCTTTGAACTTGCAAATCCCCTGTCTCAGCGCTCGCAGTCCTTGAGACCAGGATACAAACTGTCTTTCCATCTGACTGCAGATGCTGAGCTGTGAGCTATTTTTCCGTCAGCTTCTAGAATTCCTTTGGGCAACTGCAGGGGGCGCTGTTCACACGTTAGCGCAGACCCAATCCATCTAAAACAATCAGCGAGGTCCGTCGCATCCCAACACCCTGCCTTGTCCTGGGTGAATGAGGGACCCTTTGACTCACCCTGGAAGGGGGATCTGGAAGCCTCCATTTCTCTACCCTCAAAGATGGTTTCAAGGACGTCTCTTACCTCATACCAAAGAGTCCTGCAGGCTCCCCGCCCCCATCCCGTAAGAGCCAGGCCACGGCTGTTTGTCCGTTTATTTATTTTCTCGTGTGGTTTTGCATAAGTGAGATGCACCATTTCAGAGATCGATTTTTTTTTTTCCACCTGCTCTGGGCATGGCTGGGAGAGATGCTTTCACCTCAGCCAATGGGAAGTGGAGGATGCAGGCAAGGGTGCTGGAGCTGTCTATCAGGCCTGGGCCCGCCCCCTGCACACAAAAGCAGCTTCCTCCACTGTCTGAGGGCAGACAGAGCCTCGGCCATCAGAAAGGGAAAAGCCAGAGCCTCGGCAGGCCTGGGCTGCAATGGCGGGGGTAACAGAGACTAAAGGGGAACAGGGGCGCTGCCACTAACCCGCGGCGCCGCCTTCTACAGCTGGGCCTGACAGGTGTGCCGTGGCCACGGCGCCCTGGGTGACCTTCCTCGGATGTGGACTTGGCCCTGAGCATCCTTCCGCCAGGCCCCTCGCCTGGGTACCACCGAGAAATGCCCGCCTTTGTGTCCAAGTGACAGCGCAGAGGCAGCCGCCGCCACCGAGGTGAGTGAGCCTTTTGCAAACTGGAAATTTAAATTGTCATTTGTACCTTGCATCTAGCCTAGCCCAGCTATGGTTTACTGGGGAAACGCTGGCGGTACCCCAGCGCGGATGCTGCGCCAGCCAGGAGAGTCGGGGGTGGGGTGAGGGGAATGCAGAACCCATGGATTAGAGCCCCAGTTCTCGGCGGAGCATCCTGGGGGCGGTAAACCTCCCATCCGGTGTCGGGTGTTTTCTATTTATAACCCTGACTGCGGGCTCGGCTCGGAGAAATCAGCATTGCATATGCATTAAAAAGGGTGTTTTTTTTTTTTTTTTTTTTTTTTTTTCCAGCATGGCCACTGGCCAGGACCTACACTGTTTATCCTGGATTTTTTGTTTGTTTGTTTGTTTTGTTTTATTTTTTGTTCATGGTCTCTCACTGTCACCTGGCATCCATGGACACCCACCACACCCAGGACTTGGAAGTGTGTAGATGAGGGGTCCTTTCCTGGTCACAGGGGTCATGGAGGACTGTCACCTCCCTGCACAGACACAATGGCTTTGGCTCAGTGCTTGGGGAGGCCGGCTGCTCACCCCATGTTGGGGACACACTGGGGGAGAGATTTTTTTCCTCCTCTGCTGTGTCTTCTTCATGAATGGGTGATGACATTCAAGTGGGCCCCGCCTCCCCCGGGCTCTGAATCTCCCAGGCGCCTGCTCAGCTGATGGGCACTATCTACTTACTGGCTGCTGGAGACACACCCCAGCCACCAGCCCTACATGACTTCATGGCATTGATCGCTGGGCTGGGCAGTGTCCCTTGTCATCGGATCAGGGAACTGAGTAGGGGTGACATGGTGGGAAGCCCTAACATCTCAAGTCTGGACCCTGGAATCCTGTTGTCAACATGGAAATAAGAAGAACATGATGTATCTATCAGTCATGGTCCTATCGGTGCCAGGGTTGGTTTGGGGCATCCCTAGTTGTGTGTGTGTGTGGGGGGGTGTGTCCTCCCAACACTGGCTGCCAACATGAAGTACTTCCCTCTGACAGTCTGGGGAGTCTCCACGGCTCCACAGCAGGACAAGGCCCAATGCCTTGCCAGCAAGGGAGGTGGAAGAAACAGCCCCATTGTAACTACTGGTTCACAAACCAGACACAGCTGCAGGGGCTCACCTTGCAACATGACTTGAGTTTGATCTGCAGCACTCTGGTGGCCGAACCAGTAGAGACACCTGTTGGACTGAGTTTGCTGCCTGGGACCCACATAGTGGAAGGAGAGACCCGAGACCTCCGCATTGTCCTCTGACCTCCCTGAAACAGCCAAAGAAGTAAAAACACCCCACACACCGACAAAATAGATAACAATTGTAAAGGTGACCAAACTGGCAATGGTATACACCTTTAATCCTGGCACTCGGACTGAGGTGGGACCACATAGTGAGATTCAGGAGAGCCAGGGCTACACAAACACACACACACACACACACACACACACACACACACACACACCTACAAAAATAATCACAGCTGGGGCTGGAGGCTCAGTAGAGCACTGGCTGCTCTTGCAGAAGACCTGGGTTCAATTCCCAGCACCGACATGGCAGCTCATAACCACCTGTAACTCCAGCTTCATGAGAACCAGCACCTCCTCTTTTGCCATCCAAAGGTACAAGGCATTCACACAGTGCACAGACATCTATACAGGCAAAACACAGACACGCAATATAAGTCTGGGACAAAAAAAGGGGGGGGGAGTCCCATCCCTAGGCAGGCAGAGAGTGGAGGGTCCTGGGACTCAGGTACAGAGACCCTCAGCCTCAAAATGTACAGCAGAGAGTGACAAAGACACTGGTGTTGACATGTGACCTCCATCTAAATGTGCACTCTGTGCACACATACAATTGATTTTTATGGAGCATAGGAATGAGGGGTGATAGGCTCAGGGGACACCCCTAAAAGCCATGACTTATTCAACCTACTAACAGACAGGGAAACCGAGGCACTGACAGATGAAATGAGGGGGTCAGGACCTAACCTGACATTCAGTTCTCTCTTCCACTATGTATGTCCTGGTAGCTGGTCTTTACTTCTCTGTGGGTTCTTCTCCCCACACCTTTTATCCCCCTCCAGCTTCCACCCCCACCCCACCCCATCCCCACCATCACTAGATAGAAGAGAAACAAGGTTACAGGAGAGAGGAATTAGAAAAATCCTTGAATCTAATTTCTTTCCTTTTGCTTCTTCTTCAACCCTGGCTTCTAACAAGCCACGACCTGCCCACCCCATCTCGGGGCCTGAGCATTTATATAGCCTCTGAAAAGTTCCCAGAATTACAACTGTCACACAATCTCAGAAACTGTCTGCAGCTGGCAAAGCCACGCCTCTGCTAGAGCACGAGGCAAATCATAGCTGCTGCGGACAGTCCAAAGCAGCCCCACCCCACACCTGGTTAAAATGAAACCACATTCCTATAATATTTCTGTTTCTCAAAGAACCAAAATTCCGGAGCTCTCACCACATTTCTCTTTTCTCTTTTAGGGCAGTAACTGTAGTGTGCATAGAAGGAAAATATAAACAGAGACCTTTTCATGAAATAAGTGCTTTTCTGGTCAGTGGTCAAGGTATTCAGGATACTTCTCCAGCTCAGTTCTAATCTTTATCAGTTTTGACGGTATCCACAACTTTTCATTTCCTGTAGAAATATAAACAAATCCATGCCTCAATGCAAAACTTTTTGTAGGCTGTCATTCCGACGTTAACGCAGCCTTATAATACATAGGCTGGGTTAATTCCACGTTTTTTTTTTTTTCTTCTGTAACCCGATCTCTTTCTGCTGCTGTTATTCCTTTTTCATTAATGTTTAGAAAATTTAAAGTTAGCAGCGCACCATCGATTCTATCTCTGGGATTTAAAAAAAAACAAAAAAAACCTCTTTGTCGCATGTTATTCCTTGACTGAAATGGCCTGTAATTTTTGCTGTGGGGCCTCAAGCCAGGTTCCCAAAGCCATATCTCAATGGTAAGAAATTACCTTGAATGTCTTTTCATTGGTCCAATGGCAACCCTTGCCACATTGCCTGCACACAAGGATTCTCTGTATAGCCCTGGCTGTCCTGGAACTCACTCTGTAGACCAGGCTGACCTCGAACTCAGAAATCCGCCTGCCTCCCAAGTGCTGGGATTAAAGGCGTGCGCCACCACTGCCCAGCTCTAGTTTGTATTTAAAAAAAAAAAAAAAATCATTGCCCTTGGAGATGCCTTGTTCTCAGAGAATAATTCTATTTTGAGTAGCCCAGTTATTTAGAATTTGTTTCACATAAGGCAAATGCATCCCATATGAAATCACAGCATCTTTAAAAGGCCTTGGATCAATCATTTCTATAGGATCCCGTGCTATCTCATCACAACCTTGTCCCACCATTAGCAGGCTTATGTTGTATGTGTACTGGGAAAATTGATGGTGGTCTCCTAACCCCGGGCCAGGCCACCCCTTCCCTAACTTCCCCTAAAGGGTTCCAGATTAACCCTTTCTTTCCAAATGGGCTGTTTCATCATCCTGTCTCCCTGATTTCCAGCTTTTCTCTGACCCGACCTTCCTCTGGAGGTTTTTTTCCCCTCTTTTCGCCTGCAGGAAGAGCCTGCCTGCTCTCTTTCTGTCACCCAGACTGAGCCTTGTTCTCTCTGGTGCTCCTCGCCTCCCAAGCACCTCCATCTCCACCCTCCACCCTCTCCAGCAACCCCTTCTTCTTTTTTTTTTTTTTTCCATTTCAGTCATTTTTTTTTTTTTTGGTTGTTTCTCTTTCTCAGGCCCCTCCATTTCCACCTGCAGTTTTCCTGCCTGCTTAGCTGATCTTCCAACCTTTTTTTGGAGACAATAGAAAAAGAATAAAAGAAAAAAAAACAGAAAATCCCTTGTGGGAGCAAATCAGATAGCCCAGTGGAAGCAGCTGCGATAATGTTTTATTGACATCTTCATCCCCTGCTGTTTCCGCACAGCACGTGGAATCAATGTTTCCATTTTTTCTTTACAGAGCCCACAGTGGGCAACACTTGTAGCTGGCCTTTGCAACTTTGTAGGTACTTCTTTTCCCCACTCTTTATTCCCCTACCTCCAGTTTCACCCTTTCAGTACATAGGAGAGAAAGAAGTAGAATCTAATTTCTTTCTTTTTGCTTCTTTTTTTTGGCCACCACTACTAACAAATCACAATCCACCCACCCCACCTCTGGGCTCTAGCACTTAGATATCCTCTGAAAAGTCCCCAGAATTCCAAAGGTCACAAAAATCATGAAAACTATCTGCAGCTGGGAAAACCTTGTTCGTGCTAGAGCATGAGGCAAATAAACCCTTGTCAGTTACTGCGGACAGTCTGAAGCAGCCCCACACCCCATACCAGGGATTAAAGTGAAATATATTTTTGCAATATTTCTGTGTTTCCCAAAGAAAAAAATCCAAAATTCTTACTAAAGGTCTTAGGATGGCAGCTTCCCTTTCTCCAGTCCAAGGCTGAGGTGGAGGGAGGGGGCAGATGACCTGGATCAGATAGAAGTCGGTGAGAGAAGTTCCTTTTCGAAAGTACCAGTCACAGGGGGAAAATGGCAGTCATTCATGTTAAAGTGTGAATGAGGTTGGTGGATTTTGTTTGTTTGGCTTTTCAAGATAAGGTTTCCCTGTGTAGCCATGATTGTCCTGGAACTCAGTATGTAGACCAGGCTGCCCTTGAACTCAGATCTATCTGCCTCTGCCTCCCGAGGGCTGAGATTAAAGGTGTGCACCACCACAGCCTGGCTGTGTTTTAGGCTTGTTTTGTTTTACCTTTGTTTTTGCTTTTAATTCCTCCACAGTTGAGGTTGGTGGAAAAGGAGGGGAAATTAGTTATCTTGGGTTGGGGCTGCTCTGGAGAAGGTGGATTTGAGAGGTCGCAATGGAGGGGGCTGTATCTAGAGGCTCAGCTCTTCACCTGAGTTCATACACAGGCAGAGATGTCCTAAGCCCCATGTGTGCTCATCTGTGGGACCAGAATTCTACTCCTGTGAGATGGTTCGGTCAAAGCTCCACACAGACGCGTGTCGGGGGTGGGAGACTGTAGTCCTGGCTGTCTAGTTCAGTCTGCTCTTTCTTCCCCAGATCATCTTCTGGGTCACCAAGTTTCCAGACCGCCTCTCTTCCCAGCTCTCATGGGGACCACAGAAGCTACACTAAGGATGGAAAATGTGGACGTGAGGGATGAATGGCAAGATGAGGACCTGCCCAGGTGAGGGTGCCAGCGTCCTCCGGGCGTCACTGCACGCAGCAGCGGCGATTGTTGCTGATGGTGTCAGAGCCTTCTGGAAGCACTTCTTCCAAGACTACCAGGCAGGGAATTCTTGTAGCCAGGCTGGTAGTGATGACCAAGACTTAAAGCTCAGCTCTCCACAGAGGGAGCCAGAGAATTAGTTCAGGTTAACCTGAGCTGCAGAGTAAAACCCTGTATCAAATAGCAAAGGGACATGGTCAGCAATGGAATCCTGCCTAAAATCCCCTCCCCCACGAGTGTCTAAGGGTGTGGTTCGGGGGTGGAGCATTGCCTAGACTCCCCTAGTGAGGGCCTAGGGGCGTGGTCGGGGTGGAGCTCTACTGAAAATCCCCCAGAGAGGGATCTGGGACATGGTTGAAGGCAGCGTAGTACCTTTAGAGTAGCCTGAGTTAAATGAAATGCTATTTGGGAAAAAACAAAAACAAAAACAGGTCCTGTGGAGTTGACACCCAGAGAAAAGTACTTGCAACATATCCGTGAGGATCCAATTTCAAGCCCTAGACCCCGGGAAGAAGCCAAAAGGCCATTTGTGATCTGGGCTGAGGAGGTGGAAAAGTGAGATCCTGGAGCTTGCTGAGCAGGCGCAGTCTAGTTAGCAATGTCCTGGCCACTGGGAGGCCCTTTCTCAAGAACAAATGGAGACAACGTGTTGGGGATTGATTCTAATGGTCTGTCATTTTGGCTCCCAAAAGCCGCAGCTTCCAGACCTGAGGGTCCCTACCCCAAGCTGGCTTCAATTGAAAGTAAAGAATTGCCATACAGCCATTGGCTGGGCAGGGGACGGGGCGGGACTTTTAGATTGTGCATGCAAGGGAGAGGGGGCAGTTGGAGAGAGAGGGGGGGAGACAGAGACAGACAGAGAGGGAGGGAGGGAGAGAGGAGAGGAGTCAGGGAGACAGGGAGAGGTGGCAGAATCACCCAGATAAGAAACAGAGGGATCAGACTCAAGAGCTGCAGGGAAGAACTACACCGGCCACGTAAGAATTTGGCAAAGTGGCCCTAGGAGCCGTTCCCACGAACGGGTCTAGGGTAGCAGAGATGAAATATAGATTTGAAAAGATGTTAACACGGGAATACCAGCAGGGAGAGTTTGCCAGTTGCAAGGAAATTTAGAAATGCCCAACCATTGAGCTAGTCAAGCTACATCAAAATTAGCTGGTGTGTGTGTGTGTGTGTGTGTGTGTGTGTGTGTGTAAGTGTAAGAGTGTGTGTGTATATGTGTGTATGTGTGTTTGTGAGTGTATGTGTGTATATGTGTGTATGTATGTGTGTGAGTGTGTGTATGTGTGTATATGTGTGTATATGTAGGTGAGTGTATGTGTGTATATGTGTGTGAGTGTGTGTGTGTATGCGTGTATATGTGTGTATATGTGGGTGAGTGTATGTGTGTATATGTGTGTGTATGTGTGTGTATGTGTGTATATGTGGGTGAGTGTATGTGTGTATATGTGTGTGAGTGTGTGTGTGAGTGTATGTGTGTGTGTTTCATTTGCAAATCCAGAGAGCTCTTGGGCAGGTGCAGTGCACAGGCCACCCACTGGAAGCCAAAGTAGTTTAACTCACTCACTGCTGTAACAGAGTGAGCGCGGCCCTGACTTCCTCATACAGAGTTCAAAAACAAATATGGTCGAGTGGTGGAGGCGCACACCTTTAATCCCAGCACTCAGGAGGCTGAGGCAGGGGGATCTCTGAGTTTGAAGCCAGCCTGGTCTACAGAGCGAGTTCCAGGACAGCCAAGGCTACACCGAGAAACCCTGTCTCGAAAAACTAAAGAAGAAAACATATATATGGAGGTTGGAAGTCAGAGGACAGGGCAGAGCATATGTCTGGCTTGCAGGAAGTGCTGGTGTCCATTCCAGAAACACACAAACTCACCTCTGTCATGCTCCGACACTCAGGTAGGGGCAGAAGGATCATGGAGTTCAATCAAGGTCATTCTTGGAAACTTTGGGAGTTCAGAGCTGTGTGTGTGTGAGTGTGTATATGTATGTATACGTGTGTGAGAGTGTATGTGTGTATATGTGTGTATGTATGTGTGTGAGTGTGTATGTGTATATATGTGTGTGTATGTGTGTGTATGTATATGTGTGTATGTGTGTATATGTGTGTGTATATGTGTGTGTATGTGTGTATGTATGTATATGTGTGTGAGTGTGTGTATGTGTGTATGTGTGTGTATGTATGTATATGTGTGAGTGTGTGTGTATGTGTGTATATGTGTGTGAGTGTGTGTGTATGTGTGTATATGTGAGTGTGTGTGTGTATGTGTGTATATGTGTGTGAGTGTGTGTGTGTATGTGTGTATATGTGTGTATGTGTGTGTATGTATGTATATGTGTGAGTGTGTGTATGTGTGTATATGTGTGTGAGTGTGTGTGTATGTGTGTGAGTGTGTGTGTGTGTATATGTGTGTGTGTGTATATGTGTGTGAGTGTGTGTGTGTGTGTGTGTGTGTGTATGTGGGCAGGTGCAGTGCACAGGCCACCCACTGGGTCTCACTTTGTAGCCCTGGCTATCCTGTAACTAGCTCTGTAGACCAGGTCAGCCTCAAATTCAGACACCTGCTTGCCTCTTGCGAGGGCTGGGATTAAAGGTGTGTGCCACCACTGCTTGGTGTCAACAATGTTTTCTAAATTCCCTTCCCCTATTTCTTTTGGGCACATCGAACACCCACATAATGACACTCTGGAGCCATTACCGAGTATATAAATAAAGTTCATGTGCCATGAGCACTCTGAGTCTGTGATGGTCAATGTAATAAACAGCCAACAGGGCTGCTGGGCCAGCAGGACACACAGTGGAAGCTCTGGCCTAAGTGGTGACAGGAAATAGAACAGGTTTTCATGGTGCTGCCCACACGATTGAAAACTGACAGGATGTGTATTTCTGGAATGTTCCATCCAATGTTTTCATTCCTGGTTGACCCGCAGAAGCAAGACCAGATAAAGGTAGATCAGTGTCTTTCTCATTTCACGTTCCCATGATCTCAGTCACGCTTCCGGGTGGTTCTCTGAATTTACCACCAGTGCCATGCCGGCCATCTCGAATGCCCCTCTCCAGTCTCTGCGGCCCACCGACCCGGTTTCACTTCACTGGAGGGTCTCTGTGAGTTTGAGACCTGCCTGGTCCACACGGTGAACTCCAGGGCAGCAGGCAAACATGGAGAAACCCTGTTGCAACAAAACCAAAGCTGGGGTTAATGCTGGGGTGGCTCAATGACTAACTCACTTGCTAGTGTGGGGACCTGACTTCACATCCCCAGGGGCCATGAGCAGCTGGGTAAGGGCTGGGCTTCTGACCTCTGGGCTGGCCAGGCGGAGGCAAGGATTTTGTTTCATCACCCACCTAGTCTGGACCAACCTAGCTGAATCCATGAACTCCAGGCCAATGGATGATGGTGTCTCAAGGCTGTCCTGCAGTGTGACCCGCCTTCCTCCAGCACTTGGGTGTGGGAGAGCAGCTGAGGGGTTAGCGTCTGGCCACACATAGAAGAGGCTGGAGATGTAGCTCCGGAACTTCCCCAGCTTTTTATTGTTTGGTTTTGAGATAGAGTCTCAGGTAGCCCAGACTGGCCTACAGTTTCCTATGTAGCTTAGGATATCCTTGGACTTTTGTTCCTCTGTCAGTCATCTTCCCAGCCTCACATGAATATGCATGTCTTCTTTAATTTTTTATTTTTGATTTTGAGACAGAGTTTCTCTGTGTAGCCCTGACTGTCCTGGAATTCCCCCTGTAAACCAGGCTGGCCTCTGACTCAGAGATCCACCTGCCTCTGCCTGCTGAGTTCTGGGATTAAAGGTGCAAACCACCCCTTCCTGGATTTTAATTTTTAAAATATTTATTTATCAATTTATTTCTCTATTGTGGAGACAAGGTTTCGCTGAAACTGGGAAGCCGATGTAAGAGGATTGCCTGTTTGGGGCCATCCTGAAGTTCAGGTGTCACTGCACCGTACTTACCACCCAGCAGAGAGCAGGGGTCAAAGCTGAGGCGACAGAATCATTCCATGCAGTGACCCTGAGCCCGGGTGCCCTGTGACCTACTTCGGTTTTCTCTCTGTGAAAAATGCTTCCTGCTCTTTCTAAGGTTGCCAAAAGGAGACAAATAGGATCGTACCTTGAAGTGTCTGTTAGGGAGAATAAATGTTGGCTCAGGGGTGGAGCCCCTGCGTAGAATCCTCCAGTGGCGTGCTGGGGGCGTGTCTCTTCTGAAAGGCATCCTTTTGTATGGGCGTGTCTGTTCTGAGGGAGGGCAGGGTCTGGGACATTACGTCTTGATCTGACTGCGTTTTCTTTCTTTCTTTTTCTTTCACCGCCCTTGGCTGGACCTGCCGAGGTCATCTCATTCTTCCTGTCTCATTTTTTACTCTGGTCCCTGGTGGCTTCCGCAGACCGCTCCCAGAAGAGCCCGGGGTGCAGCGGCTGGGTGGCACAGTGGAAGACTCCTCCTGTAAGCATACAGAACGCACAGACATTCCAGCAAGCTGGGGTTCAGGATGCAGATGGGCCCGAGGTTGCACACAGGGTGGAGAGTCGGGGGTGGGGGCGGCTGTGCACCGAGACGGCAGGGGTAAGAGCCCGTGATTGAGAACTCCCACTTGAAAATGGCGCCACGTCTTACCGGGTGTCCTTAGGCTGGTTTTCTGATGTCTCTGCCTCTAAATCCCCCAGAGACTAAATGCAGGTAACAGTCTTCCAGTCCAGAGGCCAGGGAGGGTTAAGTCGTGGGCCTGCTCAGTGCAGAAAGCACCTGAGTTCAGATTCCCAGAACCCCGGGGGTCGAGAGGTCATGCATGGTAGAGCTTCATTGTTAATGCTAGTGCTGCACACGTGGAGACAGGGGGATGCCTGGGACTCACTGTTCAGCTAGTCTGTCCTAATCAGTGATGCCCAAGTTTAGTAAGTGCCCCCATCTCAAAAATCCAAGGTGGAGAGGGACTGAGAGGACTCCAGGGAAAGGTCCGCCCGTGTACCACCTGCACCTGCACACACGTTTTTGTCAGTTACAAAATATATGTATTTAAATCCATGACTGAGCACGGAGGTACTTGCCCAGAGTCCCAGAACATGGAAAGGCTGAGGCAGGAGGATTGCCAGACGTTTTAGGATGGCCTTGGCTGTGGAGGCAGATCAGGATATATGGATGATGAGCTCCTGAGGCCAAGAGGAAGAGTTCACCACTAGGCACGTCTTAGTGTTGCTGAGAAGAGAGGCCATGACGATGTCAGTGCTTATAAAAGAAGCATTTGGTTGGGGCCGGCTTAGAGGCTAGAAGTGCAGTCCATTCTCATCACTGTGAGAAGTGCAGGGCCGTGCAGGCAGACGAGGTGCTAGAGAAGGAGCTGGAAGAGCTACACCTTGATCTGTAGGCAGGAGGAGACTGAGCCGCCCCGAGCGGAGCTTGAGCACAAGAGACCTCAAAGTCCCACAGCTACAGGGACACACGCCTTCAAGGAGGCCACACTACCAATGATGTCAACGCCTAAGCCAGTGGGGCCATCTTCACACAAACCACCAGAGGGCGCTGTCAGCACAATGACCAAAGTCCCACCTGCGGCCCCATCTGCGGCTGCACCGCTGCTGCCGGTGCGATGATGCTCTGGCCTGTGCTCCCTCCTCCAGATCTCTCCTCCTCATTCTTGTGTAATTCTTGGACTAGAATCTGGAACATAACCCAGAGCCACATCCAGCTCCTCTACCTCAGGATTGGGACAATGACCAGCACCCTTGTGCCTGGCGGGATTTTCTTTTCTTTTCTTTTCTTTTTTTCTTTTTCTTTTTTTTTTTTAAAGACTTATTTACTACATGTGAGTACACTGTAGCTGTCTTCAGACACTCCAGAAGAGGGCGTCAGATCTCATTACAGATGGTTGTGAGCCACCATGTGGTTGCTGGGATTTGAACTCAGGACCTGCGGAAGAGCAGTGAGTGCTCTTAACCATTGAACCATCTTACCAACCCCTGGGGTTTTCTTTTTTAGGGTCCAGGCCATATTGGTGGGGCACACACCATTTTAAAAACTTTTGTTGTTGTTTTTCAAGACAGGGTTTCTCTGTGTAGCCCTGACTGACCTGGAACTTGCTCTGTAGACTAGACTGGCCTCGAGCTCACAGAGATCTCCCAGCCTTTGCCTCCCAAATGCTGGGATTAAAGTGTATGTCACCACCGCCTCATTTTAAAACCTTTCAAAAGTTTAATTCTTTCTGGTTTTGTTTTGTTTTGTTTTTTTGGTTTTTCGAGACAGGGTTTCTCTGCGTAGCCCTGGCTGTCCTGGAACTCACTCTGTAGTCCAGGCTGGCCTCGAACTCAGAAATCCGTCTGCCTCTGCCTCCCAAGAGCTGGGATTACAGGCGTGAGCCACCACGCCCGGCTTTTCTGTTTTAAAATATATCTATTTTCATATATGTTTAATATATTTGGATCATTCTGGGTCTCCCCAACCAGTTCAGACTGTCTTTCATCTGAAGTTTTTGGTTACTTGTGGCTGGCTACATTTCGCTGGGGTTGCACAGAAGAGTGTGGCAGAGGATCACTGCCTTGATCAAGGGTAACTTATGAATACCAGGACCCCTGAGCTTTCGGCTCCTCATTCCCTGCCGCTATTAACGGCCCACAGCACTGGGCTCCATCCCACGGCACAGCTAAGCTTCTGATCTGTGGATAGAAACATAAATATGCAGAAGACAGTGTGGCCACCTTCCCATTGAGCGACAGGACGGAAATCCGTCTTCCTAAGGCCTGTGACCTCCCCAGACCTGGCCTCCCACCGGCACCAGACAGTTCCCCTCCTGGGCAGCCAAAATGGACTGCGCGCAGAAGGCCATTAGGTGCTGTGCCTCTGTTGCAGTGTGACATCCAGGCACCTGGAGAAAGGTTCCTGCACAGCTCAGCTGCATTTCTTCATGTCCTTCCATAGGACAGGGTCTAGAATATGGTCAGGTGGGCAGCTAAAAGCAAGCACCTGGCTAAGGAAGCTGTCTTAATTAGGTCTTATTGCTGTGAAGAGAGACCACAGCAACTCTATAAAGGCAAACATTTAACCGGAGTTGGCTTAGAGAACCCGTTATCTTTGTGGTGGGAAGCGTGGCATTGTCCAGGCAGACAAGACGCTGGGGGAGCGGAGAGTTCTACACCCTGATCTGAAAGCAGCCAGGAGATTTCCTGTCATACCAGAGCACAGGGGCCATCAAAGCCCCCTCTGCAGTGATGCACTTCCTCCAACAGGGCCACCTCTCCGACCAGTGCCAGCCCCTATGGCCAAGCATTCAAACACTTGAATCCTTGGAGCCAAACTCAGACCAGCACAGCCGCTAAGGAGGCATCTTCCCTTTTTTTTTTTTTTCCTTTCATTTCTATTTATTGTTTTGATTTTTGAGGCTCAGTTGCAGGTATCCCAGGTTAGCTCAGGCTTATGTAGATGAGAATGAGCCAAGATTCTTGATCCTCCTGCCTCCACATCTCAAGAGCTGGGCGTGTCTTGTCAGTGTGTATTGGAGGGCTTTGTTAGCTTTTCTTTTTGGTATAAGTTCTTCTTCTTGTGTCTGGGGGGGGGGGCGGCAAATACCTTTTTGTTTGTTTGGTTTTTGAGACAGGGTCTCATTATGTGACTCTGACTGTCCTGGAACTCACAGAGATCTTCCTGCCTCTGTCTCTGGAGTGCTGTGGTTAAAGGCACACAGGGCCACTGCCCAGCCTGGAAAATGACAGTTCTGTGCAAATTCTAACTTTTTTTTACTAATTTAGGCAAATTCAAATTTATTCTCTCCCCGACTTCAATGTCCTTTAATGCCAAAGCTTGGCCAGAATCCTCTTCACTTCAAACACCCGTCCTTCCGCCCTGTCCCCGCTGGTGACGAGCGCCACCTCCACAGGTGACCCTGGGCCACTCGTCCTTCCACCCCTGTCCCCGCTGGTGACGAGCGTCACCTCCACAGGTGACCCTGGGCCATGATTTTGATGCTGCCTTGTGGGAGGAGTCAGTAACATTTTAACCTACGTCACAGATCGCCCCACTTCTGGGATGGTGGCCAAGAGGATTGAAGCCAGGGGTTGCCAAGGTGCCCTTCGCTGGCAGTGACCACGCCCATCCTAAGATTCCCAGCTTGCACCTGGACAGCCTTCTAACTGCACTGTCACGTTGTATCTAAAAATAAAACCTCCTTCTGAGTGGGTGTCACCAGCAGAGTCCAGTTTTGAAATTTGGGGGTGGGGCGGGCAGTGGTGGCGCACGCCTGTAATCCTAGCACCTGGAAGGCAGAGGCAGGTGGATTTCTGAGTTTGAGGCCAGCCTGGTCTACAGAGTGAGTTCCAGGACAGCCAGGGCTACACAGAGAAACCCTGTCTCGA
>BDUI01000023.1:424515-442402 GCA_002335545.1 Apodemus speciosus
GCTGGGATTAAAGGCGTGCGCCACCACCGCCCGGCCTAGCCCCAGACTTCTAACAAGGCTCATAACTTAGCTTGGGATACACAAGAACTCACTGGCCCCTGGAAAAGGCAGTTTAAAGTGGGTTTGAGAAGCCACACGGGTTTGTCAGCCGTGTCAGCCCTATCAGTTGTCGTCAGCGGTACCTGAAGCCAAAGCCCATCATCACTAAAGGTTAAAACACTGACACGGAAACAGGAACCCGGGGCCCCCATCCAGCCTGAACATCTCTGCCCTACATCTTTCTGCCTGCAGCTCAGTCCCGCCTTCACTCAGCTAACGTAACAGACCAATCTTCCCAAACAACGCTCCATTTCTGAGTCCTGAGGATTATGTGTTACATGTCCATATTTTTGTAAAACCTAGGCTTATCAGGAAAGCCTGTGAATGGGGCCTATGGCGATAGCTTTTTTTTTTTTATTTATAATTTGTCATATGTAAATACACTGTAGTTGTCTTCAGACACACCAGAAGAGGGCGTCAGATCTCATTACAGATGGTTATGAGCCACCATGTGGTTGCTGGGATTTGAACTCAGGACCTTTGGAAGAGCAGTCCGTGCTCTTAACCGCTAAACCATCTCACCAACCCTTATTTTTTAGTTTTTTGTATTTGGTTTTTTCTAGACAAGGTTTCTCTGTATAGCCCTGGCTGTCCTGGAACTCACTCTGTAGACCAGGCAGGCCTTAAACTCAGAAATCCGCCTGCCTCTGCCTCCCAGAGTGCTGGGATTACAGGCGTTCGCCACCACCTCCCGGCTGATAGCTTTATTTTTTGAGACGGGGTTTCTCGGTGTAGCCCTGGTTTTCCTCGAATTCACTCTATAGACCAGGCTGGTTCTGAATTCACAAAGATCGATCTGGCTCCCCAGGCCACCCAATCTGGCTTCTCTACGAGCTTGTGTCTGTGCACCATGTGCACGCGCCGTGCCCAGACAGCGGAAAGTGTCGGATCCCTGAATTTTGACCTACAAGTGGTCGAGTCGCCGCAGTGAGGCGGCAGCCAGCGTTCTGACTCTCGCGCCGTCTCCGGCTCTCTGGCGCCGCCTCCCGGTGGCTGTGCACAAGGCAGCGTCTGGACGCCGCGGGTGAGCGGCTCGTTACTGCCCAGAGCCCCGGGGAGAGCAGAACTGGGCGGACTCAGCTGAGCTCTGACTCTTCCTGGGGCCGGATGAGGTCGCAAACTGGCTCGCCTTCACGGGCTGGGATGACAGGTGCATAGCGTTCATCTCTTACTGAAACGCTCTTCCAGGTCTCCCCACCCCCAGGTGTGTCCTTTTCGGAGCTGTGTGATACTGCAGATCCCCACTGAGCTTCGGTTTCACCAGTTCAACCTCGAACGTCTCTGTGAACTGTGGGCGACACCACCCTTGATGTGTGTGGCACAGCCATAATCTCCAAGGAGCCCCTCGGCTGCGGAGGAGGGCACCTATCGTGGGGTCGCTCGCTCCCACCCTCCCTGCGGGGCGTGGGAGACACGAGGCAGTGTGTGGGAAGCAGCTTTATTCTGGGGGTGGGCCGGAGTCTGGGGTGCCGCAGCCTAGCGCACGCCGCACTCAGCCTGCTCCAGCCGTTCCTGCTCCAGAGCGCGCACCAGGTCGCGCACGAACTGTACCTCGGCGGCCACCTGCGCGGCTAGCGCGTCGTAGCGGTTCTCCAGGCGACACAGGCGACGCTTCAGACCCCCGGCACCCAACAGAGCCGCCCGCGCCTCCTCCTGCGCGCGCGTGCGCAGAGCCTCGGTGCGCCCCAGCTCCGTGCGCAGGCGTCGCAGGTCGCGGCCTAGCCCCACGCTCCCGTCGCGGCAGCGCGCCTCCCGCTGCTCGGCGGCAGCGCGCAGCGCACACACGCGCTCCCGGCACTGGCGCCGGCCCCGCTGCAGCTCGCGCAGCCCCTGCTCTGCCGCCGCCACGTCCTCAAGCACGCGCGAGAAGCGCTCGAAGCTGGCGTAGCTCGTGTTGCGCGGCATGCTCGAGTGCGACTTGAGGCTGTACTCGCGCAGGCGCGCCGCGCGCAGCCGCCGTCGCTCTGGCTTCCGGGCGCCGTCCTCGCGCCTGCGCACCTGTGAGGAGCAGAGCTGCGGCAGGGGCCCCACACCGATAGCCGTCCTGCCCACCAGCTCGATCCTGGGGTCCAGAGGCCTCACCTTGATCCAGGAATGTTCCAGGCTTTGTGCGATGGTCATCCTCCTCCTGCGGGATGAGGTGGGTCAGGTCTCTGAGTCCACTCAAAGGACCCCGCATGACCCTCATCAGGGCCTCAACACGTGTCAGGTGACCCCACCATGACCCCAGTCTTCCTATCGCAGTGTAAGGCGAAGCCAAATAAGCTGTAGCTCCATCACCCGTAAAGCCCCTTCCGCCCTGCCCCACCACCCCAGTGAGGTTCTAAAAGCTGTGGTGACTTGGATAGGGTTTTAAAATTTGTGATCACTTGTACCCAAAGGTCCTGGCTCACTTGGCCACGGAGGCTGTCAAGACTAGCAGTGGACCAGGCACTCAGCACCCCGGAGGCTGAGGCAGCCCGGACTACAGAAGACCTTGCCTCAAAAATACAACAAAAGACCCACACACACACACCAAAAATAAATAAATAAAACTGGCGAGGCCAGCCGCTGAGGCTGCCGCCGTGGGCTGCCTACTTGGGGTCTTTGACCAGCAGCCTGCGGATGAAGTCCTTGGCCAGCTCGCTGGTGCTGCTGAAGTACTCCTCATCAAAGTCATAGTTCACTGCCGAGATGTTTGTCAGCGTCTCCTGCTTGGTCTCCCCCAGGAATGGCGACGCACCACTCAGGCTGCAAGGAGACAGGGTGCAAGGCAAGCCAGGGAGGGGTCAGCCGATGGCGCCCTCCATAGCCCCGGCCTCTGCTCTGCTGCTGCCCCGACTTCCTCCAATGCCTGGCTGTGATGGGAAAGAACAAACCCTTTCCTCCCCAAGGCGGGTTTGGTCTTATCGTAACAGAAAGGCACACTGGGACGTCTCCTCGCGTTCCTGACTCCTTAGCACACTGCCCCCCAACCCCAGAAGGGAAATGTCTCCAGGAAAGGGGGTGGGGCCTATAACCCGCGGGGAGGGGGCTAGGGGCGTGGCCAGAGGCATAGCCAGGGCTCCACAGGGATGAGCTCCTTCCCTAGCTATTTCCCGGTGCATTGGCAGGATCCCAGCCCTGTTCCCGGCCTCTCGCAGGTGCAGTCTGAGGCCCCTCTCAGGCACTCACAGGATGTAGGTGATGACGCCGATGCTCCTGTAGGGGCAGAAAAGGCCAGTCAGAATGGCGGCGGCAGCTCCACACCGGTAGTACAGGGCCCCACTGACCCACGGAGTGTGATCAGTGTCAATCACAGGGTCGCTCGAACACCTGAGCTAAAGCCAGGACAGCAGAACCTCAGGACCCTCTTTGGTGGCAGCGAGCCCCTGGGTCCAGCAGAGGCCACGTCGTCTGATAAGCTGGGGTCTGAGTCTCGGGCCTCAGACCTTCCGTGCTGCTGTCAGGGCCCACGCCCTCATCAGCTAGCTGTCTAAGGCCTACAGGCTGCAAACAGCTAGGGGAGAACCGGAGCACAGGGAGTGTGCAGAGAGCAGGGCGGGCCGGGGCTTCTGCCAACCACACTCACCACATGTCAGCCTCCAAGCCCAGCGGCTCATAGTTGACGATCTCGGGGGCTGTGGGAGACAGGATTGTTGAGGCGGGTCAGGACCTCCCGAGGCTGTGCAGGACCTACCCTCCTGAGCAGTGCCCACACCTGCCCCTCATCCCCTGCTCACCGACGAACTCTGGCGTGCCAAAGATGTTCTTGAACTCGCTGCCGGCCTCAATCCTGTGCGCAATGCCGAAGTCGATGAGCTTAATGCGCGGGCTGGCCGCGTGCCTGTCCAGCAGCATGATGTTCTCGGGCTGCGGGATGGTATTGGGGGTGACCTTCGGTTACCCCCGCCCCCCTCCCCCGCGCCCACGCGCGCCCACGCGCGCCACCTTCAGGTCGAAGTGCGCGATGCGCTTAGAGTGCAGGTAATGGACTCCGTCTAGGATCTGCTTCAGGAACTGCGTGGCCTCATCCTCGGTCAGTGACTCCTTCTCGGCCAGGAAGTCGAACAGCTCGCCGCCAGACACCAGCTCCAGGATGAGCACCACGTCGGTCTTGTTCTCGAACACGTCATGCAGCGTGATGATGTTGGGGTGGCGGATCTCGCGCAGGATGCTCACCTCGCGCTCGATCTCCTCCCGGCTCACGCCGCGCCGGCTGGATGGCAGGCGCCGCTTCTTGATGAACTTGGCCGCATACTCCATGCCCGTCCCCTTCTGCTGGCACCTGCGCACGATGGCGAACTGGCCACTGCAGGGGAGGCGACAGCTAAGCGCCGCAGACGAGGAAGCCAGGGCTCTGTACCCCGCCTCTGTGCCCTTGTCCTCCAGGTTTCCCACCACAGCAGATCCGCCCAAAGAGCCAAATGATTGACACTTGGGAGACAGCTTGGGGACAGAGCGCTGACCGCGGGTCCAACTAAAGTCGGGTGTGGTTAACCCCAGTGCTGGGAGAGGAGGAGGGCCCTGACCAGGGAGTCCGGCAGCACCATACCCATGGCGGAGCTTTAGATTCAGTGAGACACCCTGCCTCCAAAATCAAGGTGACGTAAGGATGGTGTCTCTCAGTCAAGCATCGCGACTACACCTTTAGTACAGGAGCACCTCAACTCAAGCCCAGGGCATGTGGTCTCATCCTCTAAAATGAAAACCCTACCCTGCAGAACGAAACTGAAAACAGCAAACATCTCAGCAGTCTCAGGAAGTCCCTGAAGCTGACCAGATGTACTCTTCTCCCCCCCCCCAATATAAAACAAACATACAACCCCCCCCCCAAACACATAAGCAGTAAGGACTGACTTAGACCGGCCAGGCTGCCTAGGAGAGGATCAGGGAATCGAGCCACTGCAGGAGGATACACATGGTGGAGTTCACCCCAGGATCCCAGGTTTCTGAGCTGTCACCCATGCTGGGGTAGG
The DNA here is from genome assembly GCA_002335545.1 of Apodemus speciosus. Taxonomy (NCBI): domain Eukaryota; kingdom Metazoa; phylum Chordata; class Mammalia; order Rodentia; family Muridae; genus Apodemus; species Apodemus speciosus. The sequence continues at coordinate 429,552 of BDUI01000023.1, forward strand.
CCTTGGCTGTCTGGGTCCATTTCTCCTCCTATAAATAACCCCAATAAAATTCACCACTGGACTTTGGTGGTGTCATGCCTTGGTCTGCCATTGGTTTCCTATCTCGGATAAGCTGATGATTCAACCCTGCTCAGGGTGGCGGCACACCACCAGGGTAAGCTCCAAGACGTCTTATCTCAACAGGCAAACCTTACCACAGAACCTAGGTTAGCTCTGCATTCAGTGACCCCCGGCCTCAGCCTCCTGAGGGCTGGGACGGTAGAGGCTGTAATCACACCCATTTTGTTTTTAACGAATTACCTTTGACCATTGGTTCTTTCATTTTTAGAATGAGACAAAGAGAGCTTCTGAGCCCAAGTTCTCACAGCAGCTGGAACAGCAGCATGTTTCCCCAGAACCTCAAAACATAAATGTTTGGGTGAGCTGGAGAGAAAGCTCAGAGGTTAAGAGCACTGGTTGCTCTCCAGAGGTCCTGAGTTCAATCCCCAGCAACCGCATGGCGGCTCCTGAGCGGGATCTGACGCCGTCTTCATGATGCCCTGTAGGCATACACACAGGCAGAGTACTATGTATATAATAAGTAAATCTTAAAAAAATGAACGTTTTAGGGAACAGCCTAGTACTAGGGAGGCGGAGGCAGGAGGATCAGAAGTTCAAGGTCATCCTTGGCTCTACAGTGAGTTCGAAGCCAGCCTGGGCGACGTGTTGAGACCTTGCCTCATACAACATGGAGCTGGTGAGATGGCCCAGTGGGTGAAAGCAGCCACGCGGACAAGCACAGACTGGGAGAAGAGAACCGACCACCACGCCTCGCTTATGTGTATGTATTCACAGGCAGGGGGATCTGCGTGTTAAAGGCCAGCCTGGTCTACATATCAAGGTCCAGCACAACCAGTGCTACAAAACAACCTGTCTCAAAACAATAACAAAACCAAAAACAACCAGCCAAACAAAAGAATCCGTGTGGCTACCCCTGAAAACCTGCGTATCTGAGCAGAGGATTTGGCGGTGTGCAGCCATCCACAGTGGGCAGACCAAGCACGCCCGGGGAAGAGAGGCCTGGGCAGCACCTGCAGGCACTGTCTGCACCCTGACCCAAGGCTACCCACTGTACAAACACCAAGGGTCCTGGGATGGAGCTGGGGGCGGGGGGGGGGGGAGCAGGACCGTCCCAGGACTCAAGCAATCCAATGGCTCCCCCGTCAAGTCCCCACAACAGATACCGCAGCACACCCATTCCGAACCCAGCCTGGCTCCAGGAGCTCACTGGGTGTGTGTGTGTGTGCATGTGTGCGTGTGTGTATGCGTGCGCGCGTGCGTGTGTGGTGTGTATGCGTGCGTGTGTGTATACGTGTGCACGCATGCGTATGTGTGTGTGAGCATGTGGTGTGTGTGTATGCATATGTATGCATGTGTGCGTGCGCGTGTGTGGTGTGTGTATGAGTGTGTGCGCGTGCGTGTGACGGACAGGACAGAGTGACGTACCCTCTGCGTCTATGCAATGGCCTTGCTCGCTGTCATCCACACTGCTCTTAGATGCCCGGCCCGCTGTGCTGGAGCAACCGAGGCCTCTCCGTGGCAGGACCCATGGTGTATCTTGGTCTCTCGGGTGTGTTGCTGGGACAGAAGCTAAGGGCTTCCCATTTGTAGGGCGGATATTTTACCCTGAGCTATCATCAGATTTGTTCTTCTGGCAGGGTCTCATGTAGCCCAGGCTAGCCTTGAATCCACTCCTGTGTAGCTAAGGATGCACCTGAACTCCTGGTCCTACCTGCTCACTCTGCCTGCTTATCTGGCCTATTAAAGACAAGGACTCTGCAGCCGAGACGGTGAGGACTGACAGACACGGGGTGGCAGCCGTGACGTCGCCTGTCTGCACCTGGGAACTGCAAGCCACCCTCTGACCTCCACGCACGAGCTGTGGCTGCTATGCATACTATATAGGAAATGTCTTAAAAATTAACACACAGCCGGGCAGTGGTGGCGCCCGCCTGTAATCCCAGCACTCTGGGAGGCAGAGGCAGGCGGATTTCTGAGTTCGAGGCCAGCCTGGTGAGAGTGAGTTCCAGGACAGTCAGGGCTACACAGAGAAACCCTACTTGAAAAAAACAAAACTAAATAAAAATTAATTAATTAATTAAAAGCAGGGTCTGGAGAGATGGTTCAGTGGTCAAGAGCACTGGCTGCTCTTGTTGGTTCACAGCCATTGGTAATGAGAGCTGGAGGCCTCTTCTGGCAGATAAGCAAACATGCAGCAGAACACTGAATACATAATAAATCCATCTCTTGTAGAAATTAAAATATAAATACACAGAGATCCAGACAGCGAGTATCCCGTGTGGCAGGCCTGGGGCCTGGGCCCGTGCACCCCAACACCATAAATACTATATGTAAACTACAAAGTATGGCACACATGGGTCACAAACAAACACAACCAGAGGAGCACGGGCGCTGCAGTCACTGAGCCATCTCTCCAGTCCCCATCTTAGTTTTCAGTCTGGGTCTCACGGCCCTGGCACGGGATGTCCCCACTTCCCTAGCAGCAGGCCTATCGATGTGACCGTCGAAGGTGGCTCTTCATGTGCATGACAGGGACACAGCTGGAGCCCTCTGGGGTGGCAGGCACCCACGGCCGGAGCTGTCTGCAAAGAGACGGCACATCTGCCTGGCGGTCTTCCAGAGCTGTTCCCATTAGGTCCCCCGCTGGGAGGTTCTCAGGGGTGGGGGCTGGAATGGGAAACTCCAGAAGGAGGTGGCTCAGGGTCCCCGGGCAGGAAGACTCTCCTTGGCCTGCCTTACACTGGGAAGGGTTATTTACATTCCATGGGGGTGACATCACAGGGCGGGCCTCCATGTTCCCAGATGGCCGGCCAGGCCAGAGCTTGCCACATAAGGTCTGAAGCCTTAGAAAGAGGAAGGGCCTAGTGTGAGGAGATGGGAGGGGCCGAAGCATGGAAAGGCGTGCGGGCTAACAAGAAACACCAAACAGAAAATGGTCTCCTGAACCATCCAGGCAGGCGCTGGGCAGACAGACACCAGTGTAAAAGCACACATGTGCAGAACTATATAAGGGAGACCCATAAGTCATGAAACAGCCTGTGCAGTGCAGTGGGACACATCACCCAGGGCTGCCAAGGACACCCTGAGTTCATGGGATTGAAGAGCACAGACTCCAGGAAGTCATGCCATAACTAAGACGCAAAAAATAATAATTACATAAAAGAAGCCCAAGGCCAATCAGGGGTGCGCGAGACCCTGCCTCGAAAAGAAAAAAAATCAACCAAGGCCAGAGTGGTGGAGCAACCCTTTAGCTCCAGCACTTGGGAAGCAGAGGCAGGAGGATCTCCGTGATTAGCAAGTCCCAGACTAGCCAGGCGTACATAGTAAGACTGTCAGACAGTGCCCTCAGGCCCTGTCGCTGGCTGGCTCCAGGTCCCTCTCCACAGCTCCCAGGGGACAGGACGGGCACCCCTAACCCCCGTGCCACTCACCTGCCCAGCTCCTCTCCCATCTCATAATGGTCCTCAACATCCTCCTGTCTGAACGTGGACATGGTGACTGACCTTCTGCAGGATTCTGGGGACACAGGAGCTGGAGGAACAGAGGAAAGAGGAAATGTTTACCACGGATCCAAGGCTCCCCCAGCATATGTGACACCCAATGCTCCTGCCTCAGATTTTCATTGGTCATCTAAAGCCCACAATTTGGTCATGGTAGAGCAAACTTGACACCCCAGCACTTGGAGTGGAGGGCTCCAAGGATAGGAGTTCAAGGCATCCTCAAATTCTTGGCGAGTTACAAGCCAGCCTAGGCTCCACGCGACCAACGCATGTGACTGGAGAGACGCACAGTACTGGAGTTCAGTTGTTTTGTTTGTTTGGTTTTTTGAGACAGGGTTTCTCTGTGTAGCCCTGGCTGTTCTGGAACTCACTCTTTAGACCAGGCTGGTCTCGAACCCAGAAATCTGCCTGCCTCTGCCTCCCAAGTGCTGGGATTACAGGCGTGCGCCACCACCGCCTGGCTCCCAGTGCCCATGTTAATTGGCGCACTAGTACCTCTAACTCCCACGCCTGGTGACCTCGAAAAGCCTCTTCAGGTACCTGCAGGTACTGAGACACCCCTGTCATAAACAAGCATAGATATAACTAAAAGAAGCAGAACGGCATCTCAAGCAGTACATATATACAAAACTATAAAACACAGAATATCATGTGCCCTTTACCCTAGCACTCAGGAGGCTGAGGCAGGAGGATTAAGCATAGTTCCAAGTCAGCGTGGGGTTCTCTCAACACTCCTCTGGCTCTTGTATTTCCTAGCTAGCTTCCTCACCTGTCAATCAAGCTCAGCTGCACCCTGGAACTCAGGGGTGTCGGCGGAAACCTGACGCATGCGCAGCAGCGGTGCCTGTCCTAGAGATCCACCCCTCGAGGTTGGAGGGTCCCGAGACAGCCATGCCCCTCGCCGGTCTCCTCCCCTCGCTCCCTCCCTCGTCGCGTGATCCTTGTGTCCCGACACATCGTCCCGGCCCTGGCCCATTCGTACCGTCCACAGCCTGCGAGTCCGCGCCCGGTACCAGCGAGGCCCCTGCGAGAGGCTCCGGTGCAAATCCTGAGGAGGCATGTACGCATGCGTCGACGGCGCAGCGACACGCCCCCGCCACGCACAAAAGCCAGCGCTCATTGGACCACGACTCCAGCCGGAAACTGATTGCCCACGCTCATTGGTTAACAGCCTATCGGCGGAAGCGGATGTTAACTAACGACGTCACCATCCGAGGCTGAGACACCAGTGCTTATTGGCAGCCTGTACAAGGATTCACGGGAACGCTCGACAGCGCCCTCTAGGAGCTCATGGGGCCAAGTCTCCTTGCTGTGATATGATTGGCTACTGCAAACAGCAATGCCGAATGCTGACAACCTAGAGTGGCAGGCCAGACAGACCCAGTGTGTAGACTTGATTGATCCAAGCTTGCGGACCTTGGTGAGATAGTTGCCCAAACACAGGGTAGCCAGGGGGGTAGGAAATCAGAAGCCAGACATCCTTAAAATTGGAGGTGCCCAGGAAAGAGCAAGCAGCACATGCGGATCAACCACAGTAGTTTATTTCTTCAATGATTTGCACAGCCGGGTGTGAAGCTGCCTGCCTTCCTGGAGGCACCTACCCCACCTCCCCCTCTGGGGGAACTCCACTTGGCCATGGACCCCATAAACCTCTGAACGCATTTATTTAGACTTTTGGACATCTGTTTCCCTCTGAAATTGTTAAGAGCCGTGTCCCACCCACCCCATGGCCTGCCAGTCCAGCCTGCAGAGAGCAACTCCGGCTGCCTTATAATTCCGAAATAAATAGAATTGGTAGCAAGTGAGTGCTGAGTGATGTCAGGGTGGCCCCAGCAGCCTCCAGAGGGGCACCATTGGGACAGTCTCAAGGTGTCTTCTGATGGGCGGGCACTGTGCCAGGCTGTCTACAGTTTGTCCAGGAAGTTGTCCAGCGCTGGGATGCCCTCCTTCAGGCCTTTGCGCTTGCGGGTCTCGGCTACCACTTGGCTGGGGCGGCTGCTGTTGTCAAAGGGGTCCCCAGGCAGGATCTGCCAGTGGTCAAACACACACTGGGGGAAGGCCTGGCCACCAGTGTTGGATCGGAGATCGGCGGTGAACCCTACACAGCAGAAGACAGAGCTCATCAAGTAGCCTAGCCTTTCAGCTAGCGTGGCTCCACTCCACGCCCACCCAGCTACATAGACCTTTCTCAGGTTAACTGCAAATCCCAGGGACCAGACACTCACCAAAGGACTCATTGACAGGCAGGTATGCCTTGACGACGAACATGGGGGTACCAGCCACCTGGGACTCCTCAAATACATGGCCACGCTTCCTGTTCAGGACACCGTAGATGCCCCCCACCACTTGCTCAGGACACTGGATCTCCACCAGATAGATCGGCTCCATGAGGCGGGGCTGTGCGGTAAGCACACTGGCATAGAGGCAGCGGCGAGCCGTGGGGATGATCTGTCCACCTCCCCGGTGGATGGCATCAGCATGTAGGGTCACATCATGGACATCAAATCGCACACCACGCATGTTCTCCTCACAAAGAGCACCCTGTGAAGAAGAGCTGGCAGTCAGACACCAGCATGTGTCCCCTCAGATGCGGGGACACCAGGTTGAGTCACTCACCTCCTTGGTAGCCCACTGGAAGCCAGCCACCACGCTGTCCTTGATCTCGTTCAGGTACTGCACACCCTTGGTGATGTCGGTGAGGATGTTGGGGCCGGTGCCGTCGGGGCCGAAGCACCAGATCTTGCGGGCCTCGGCCACGTCCCACTCATACTTCTCTGCCAGGTAGCGGGCGCGGGCCTTGAGCTCCTGGCGGGCGGACACCTCGCCCTTGTCGATGTCCTCTGCCAGCCCGTCAGGGAAGGGCCTGGCCTTCATGTACAGGCGGTTGTGCTTGTTGGGGGACTTGGACAGACACAGCACATTGGACTCCTCGCTGACCGTCTCCCGGTATGACACGACAGGGTCGGATTTCTGTAAGATACAGACCACAGCTGACAACACTGCAAGATCTAGGGGGGCTGCAGAGACACTCCAAGTTCAAGGTCCCGTGCAGCGCCTTGGGTTCCCAGGCAGCAGGATGAGGTTCAGGGCCCACCTTGATGGGGATGCAGGCATGGTCCTCCTCCAGGTCCTTAAGGCAGATCTCCAGGTGCAGCTCCCCTGCCCCAGCAATGATGTGCTCGCCAGACTCCTCGATGATGCACTGTGGGGACAGTGGTCAGCACCTGCCATCCATCCTCCCCAGGAGGGCTCAGCCTGAGACCACACCCAGACTCAGCACTCCCTGCTTTTCCCAGGCTTCCCCATCCAATCACAGCACATCAAGGATAAGTGGCACACCTGCACCATAGGGTCAGACTTGGCCAGCCGCTTCAGCCCCTCCACCAGCTTGGGCAGGTCCGCTGGGTTCTTGGCCTCAACAGCCACCCTGACAACAGGGCTGACACTGAACTTCATCACACGCATGTTGTGAGCATGCTCAAAGGTGGTGATGGTTCCAGTCTTCACAAGGAACTGGTCCACCCCGACCAGCCCCACAATGTTCCCACAGGGCACATCCTCGATCGGCTCCACGTAGCGGCCCATCATCAGAATGGTCCTCTGGATAGGCTTCAGGTACAGGTCTTCCTTCTTCCCGGGCGTGTAGTTGGGACCCATGATGCGGACCTTCAGGCCCGTGGACACCACCCCAGAGAACACTCTACCGAAGGCATAGAAGCGGCCTTTGTCAGAGGTTGGCACCATCTTGGAAATGTACATCATAAGGGGGCCTTTGGGGTCGCAGCTCTTGATACCTACAGAGTTGGGAATTCAAGTCACCTGGCTGCGACGGCTGGAGGACCCAGGGCCGCGCACACGCCCCTACGGTACATACCCATGGCGGCCTCGTCATCAGGCGGCCCCTCGTACAGCAGCTCACAGCGGTACTTCTGTGCAGTGACAGGGGACGGCAGGTGGATGGTGATCATCTGCAGCAGGGCGTCGCCTGCAGGCAGCCAGCGGCGCATCACGGCCTTGAGCAGAGGCTTGCCCTCCTTGTCCTTGTCCTCGCTGTCCAGCTTGATGTCCAGCTTCTCGATCAGCTTGGCCGTCTCCTCCTTCCTGAAGTTCATGATGGCGTCGAACACCTGTGCACACGAGGGATGCTGGTGAGCACGGGCAGGACACTGCTGCTGCTCCCCAAGGCTGGGGCCCCACAGGCTAGGACCACAGCTTACCCACCTTGAAGATGGGATCCAGGATGAGCTGGCAGAAGGTGCGGGGAAGTTTCTTCCCATCCGGGCTATTGGCTGACTTGCTGAACTTGCCGTTGGCTGGGTCAAAGTACCTAGTGGAGAAGGGTCACATAGCACCCGCAGCAGGGAAACACTGGGCACGGGTGGCGGGGCGGCCTCTTGGCCTGCACTTACCGGTCTCCCCACAGTTTCTTCATCATGTCCTCTACTTTCTTGGCACGCTCAGCTGCCCCTAGCTGGCCCTCACCCTTGGCTGCAAACTTGGCCACATACATCTCTGCAAATTGCTTCAGAGTGAAGGCCCAGCCATGCAGGCCAGAACCAAAGCCTACTGTGCCCAGGACAGGGTCAATCTGAGGGAGGAGAGCAGCAGTTAGCCAGGAAAGTGGGTTAGCAGCCGGCCCAGCCACAAGCCCACAGCCTCAGACACTGAGTTTCTTCAACAGACATCAGGTCAAAGTGAAGAATTTCCGTCATCACGTCTGTGTGGCCCTGACCGCCCCCCACAGGAGCTGCGCACCATGATGTTGCCCATGGGCCCGCTCTCGCCCTCGCCGTAGGTGGAGATGATGACGTTCACGTTCTCCACGATGCGCTGGAAGGTCTGGTAGAGCTCCTCAGGCTCCAGCTGCAACTCCAGCAGGGCACGGTCCATCTTATTCATCATCAGCACAGGCTTGATGCGCTCAGCGATGGCCTGTCGCAGCACTGTCTCTGTCTGCACACACACGCCTGAGGACAGAAGTATCCACCCTAACTCACAGACCCTGGGGCAGTGCAAGCGCCTTAAACCACTGAGCTGTTCTTGACCCAAAGATGATTAAGGGTTTGTCTGCGGGAATGTGCAGGCATTTACCAAGGTGTACTGGGCTAGACCCCCAGGAGCTCACCTCCAGGCGGTGGTTGCCCGAGCGTTGAGTGAGGGCAGACCGGTCCGTATGYCACGCAGACCCTCCCCTCCCCTCTCTCAGTATAGAGCCCTGACTGTCCTGGACCTCAGAGCACTGACTGAAATTAAAGGAACTGCTACCACTCGGGGACTTTACAACCTTCCTGCCCTGACACGTGAGCTCTGCCACATGCGTTTTCAAACTAAAGCTTAACTCATCCTCACCTTAAATTGAATGCCCTGAATTTACATCTCCGAAAAGGCGCTGCTACTGCACCATGAAAACACCAGCTGCGGTTTGTTAGAGCTCCCACCCAACAAGGCTTACCAGACACGCAGTCCACCACCACCAGAGCTCCATCGGTGACGCGCAAGGCAGCTGTCACCTCAGAAGAGAAGTCCACATGGCCTGGAGAGTCGATGAGGTTGATGAGGAAGCCCGAGCCATCCTTGCTCTGCTTTATGAAGTTCAGGTCATTCTCAGAGAGCTCGTAGAAGAGGGAGATGGCGCTACAGGGGAAAGGGGACATCAGCCCAGATATGGCCACAAGATGAAGCCACTCCTGGTCCCAAACGCTCAGGAGACACCACAGCACCAGTGGCAGCCAATTATCACGCTGGCTATCATCTCAACAAGGCAGGCCCGGGAGCCAGGCAGCCAGACACATTTCAGAGATGCCCCTAAACACACCACTGTTTGTGGGCAGCGAACATGCTGGGGGACCTGAGTGACACCCAGAGAACGACCCCTTGGGTCCGCCCCCTCACTCACGTGGACTTGATCGTGATGCAGCGCTCCTGCTCATCTTTGCGGGTGTCCGTGAAACGTGTCTCCCCGGCTCGAGCGGAGGCAATGATGCCCGCCTTGCACACAAGGGAGTCGGTCAGCGTGGACTTGCCGTGGTCCACATGGGCGATGACTGACATGTTCCGGATGTTGGCTTTCTTGTCCATGATGGCACGGATCTGATCTACTGTGAAGTTCACCTGTGGTGGGGGAAGGGCGGGCGTGCTGATTCTGGGAACTCTGCTTGGCAGACATCAGCAGGTCAATAGCAACCCAAAGGCCGGGGCAGGAGCTCGCGGTGACTCATCCTCGCAAGCCCAGCAGCTCAGAAGGATCACAGCCCTCACCAAACACCAAAACTGACAACTGAACAGCAACCTCACTTCCAAGCCCAGGTGGACTGCCACGCCAGCACGTCTAAGATGCGCGATGGATGGGGACCAGAGCAAGAGGAAACCCCGCCTGCTACACATCACCTAGCCCCAAAGGGTGCTGTGCACCAAGGTCAAATGCCCGGATCAAAGGCCACGGTGGGCCACTAGGCCCCATTGGCCACTTTCTTAGTTTGCAGGGGCCGGAGCTGGCATGCGCACCGAGATACCAAACACAGACAAGGGCTACCGGGAAGCGCCCGGAAGGCGTTCAGCCCACGGGAGGCGTCCACGGAAGCCACCCCTGCAGGCTGTCACCCCCCGAGGACGTCCCCCCCGCCCTCACCAGGGGCGCAGGGAGAGCGCTCTGCCCGCTGCCACATCAGCACTTAACCCCTCCCTCCGCCACCCCAGCCGTCACGGGGACCACGGAGGAGTTAGAGAAATCTCCCCGACATCGGGAGCCTGTCACTCCCAAGGCCCACGGGGACCAGCAGACATGGCGCCGCGGCCTGACCACGTCGCGCCGCCCAGGCCAGGGCAGCCATGTCTCTTCCTCCGCTCTCCTCAGGGTCCCGCTACGGCCACCTCCCCCTGCTGCGGAGATTCGTCTCGGTCCCCGAGTCCTGCCGTGCCGCGGACACTCACCATGGTGGCGGATGGCGACGGATTCTCAGAGTCAGAGGTGAACAGGGAGGCACGCCGACGATGGCGGCGGCTGCGGCGGAAGAGATCGCTGACGTCAACGCCCGGCCTTTTATAGGTCGACGCCGGTTGGGCACGTCACGTGACGGCGCGGGTGCTCTTCGGACCTCGTTGGCTAGGCCCCAGCAGTGGGCCGATTACGCGTGCGCAAAGAGCTGCTTAACACTTGAACTGACGTGGGAGTGGCTGCGGCGCGGCCGGGGCGTGGCCAGCTCCGTCCCTGGACCCCGGGGGCAAGGATCCTCGGGTGGGTATTTAAACGTAGATTCTTTAGAACACACCAACGTGATTCTTGAAAACCTTGTGGGTCAATAAGAAAAGGTCTTTGAGATTCGGACCGGTCAGTGGTTTAGGCCAAAGTCCTATTTCCTGGGTTTGTGACTGTTATGTAATTTGACACCTCTGGGAAATGCTAGAGAAAGCGACCCTTGGGGCTACAGATTTATTTCCGCAAAACCTTGCTTGTATTTTTATTACACTTTTTCGTTTGTTTGTTTTGGGAACAAGGCCTTTGGATGCAGCCAAGGATAGTCCCAAATCCCGAAGATCTCCTTGCATCTACCGCGTCAGTGCTCGGGTTAAAGCGTGCACCAACACACCCCGCTCTCACGAAACTTTTTTTATCCAGAGGCAGGATCTCTGGTAGAACAGGCTGGCCCTCGACTGGGTTGGCTGTAGAGGTTGTCCTTGAATTCCTGATCCTCCTGCGGGCAAGAATGCAACAAAAATGATAAAACAAAAACAAAACGCGGACAGTAGCTGTGCACGCCTTTAATCCCAGCAGTTAGCAGGCAAAGATCTTTGTTCAAGGCTAACCTGGTCTACGGAGTGAGTTCCAGGACAGACTGGGCTAAACCGAGAAAACAAACAAAAAATATAGATAGGATAGATAGATCAGCGCGTGGAGCTCGGCAGAGTGGCAGCCAGTGGTCGTTCCAGCACTTGGCAGATGGAGGCAGGGGGATCAGGAATTCAAGGCCATCCTTAATTACACAGTGAATTCTAATGCCATCCTGGGTTACAGGAGACCTTGTTTCAAAAAGCAAAACGAAAACAAACCTGTCGTTTTTTGGATTTTTGTCACTTGTCTCCTAATTTTTTGCACATTTAGACAATGTTTCATCCTGTAGCCCTTAACTCGTAGCTCCCGCCGCTACCTGAACAAAGCAAGCAGGAAGTGTTTTTAAAGAGCCCTTCGATGCTAACTGTGCCGCGTGCGTCCAGCAGGAGGCGCCGCAGGACCGCAAGCATGGCTGTCCCCGCCTGACCCTGAGCGCTCAGTCTTCTGCATACAATAGATGCTCATTGTTTCTGCGTTCGACCGATGCAGACGACCGACCCCCCCCCCCCGGAAACCTTGTTCCAAGCTCCCTCCGTTAACCCGAGGGACACATCGTACGCTTCCAGGCTGGGAGGGAGAACGAACAGGCACCCGTCTCTACCACTGCGCTCTCACTGTTTGCTTTACTAAAACCTGATCCTGGCTTAAACAAGAGGGGCCGCTGAGGCAGGAGTCATTTCTATTGATTGGAAGGGGCGCAGAGCCACACGAGGAATGGCAGGCCCAAGAACTAGGGACCACCTACACTTGGGTTGATGACTCCATTCCAGTCAAGGTTTACCCGGCCAGCGCATGCGCCCTTATGGTCGGGAATTTTGCATCCTGGTCGATCAATCTATTTTCCCGAAGAGCAGACAGTTCCCTGAAGTGAGTGTCAGAGACCTTTAACAGCTCATTCTAGGGAGAACAGGGTCTTTACAATCAGACAGGGCAAATGTTCTCAGAGATTCAGCCTGCCAGGGCTGAGCCCAGGGAATAGAGCATTTCCCTAACAGGCGAGAAGCCCTGGGTTCCACCCCACAGCCGAATACACTGGTGTTGGCAGTGCACGCCTCTCACCCCACCATACACTGGTGTTGGCAGTGCACGCCTCTCACCCCACCACCCGGGGAAACTGGACAAAGATCATCCTCAGCTACATGAGTTCAAGGCCACCCTGAGCTACACAGAGAATTTGTTTCAAAAAGTAAAGAGTAGGTTGAAAAGCCAGGTGGTGGCAGGCGCATGCCCTCAATCTCAGAAAAATAAATGAATAAATAAATAAATAAATAGATAGATAGATAAAGGAAGGGTATTGAGGGTGGAGGTGGCTGGACTAGCCTGCTATTCCAAAACGTCCAAAGATGAAAGATTGTGGGAAATCCTTTTTTTGGTTTTTCAAGACAGGGTTTCTCTGTGTAGCCCTGGCTGTCCTGGAACTCACTCTGTAGACCAGGCTGGCCTCGAACTCAGAAATCCGCCTG